>CASGGR010000031.1:57500-62276 GCA_949318235.1 Ecdyonurus torrentis | reverse complement strand
ACTGCGTTTAAAAAAATCTATACAAAAATTTTAATATCTGATATTATTAACATATAATTATGTGTTCAAATAAAATATACATAAGTAAATAGATTTATAGAACAAAGATAACTACCTTTCACTTGCTTTATTTTTTGAACTGGAAAATCAGGATTTTTCTTGTCGACCGTTTTACAGAAGAAAACGGTGCCCCTCCTTTTTTTTGCATCTTCTTTCAATCACTTCTCGTCACTAAATGTATCTGTGTGATACTAAATGTATCTCTCTCTCTCTCTCGTAACAATACATTTATAAAGCAATTGGCTACATAGTCGAAATTGAATAGTAACTAAATAAAATGTCAACTCTTGTAACTATAGTCTTATTTATATGTTTTTTCCTTGCACTTTGATTTGTCTAGCAGCTGCAAGGTGTAAGCAAGTGACTCATACAGGTGATTATTAGAAGGCAAAGTGCACGTAGCCACTGCCTAAAAGATGTGTCATTAGTTATTAGTTTCGTTCTAATAGTGCACTATAGTACTGTGTTGTTCATATTTTTTTAAATATAAAATGTTTGGAGCTATAGGCACAACTCCGGAACTTAGGCACACCGGCTGTGAACATTTAGAGTACCTAGATCGAGTTCGTGAAGATGAGGAAGTTGAAAAAGCAAGGGACGGACGCTCTAATAATGATGATTGATGTAATTGTAATTTTTGCGTGTACAATGTTGGATAATGTTTTTTTGTAAAAAAAGTGAACTTTTTAAATACATTCTCGAGAAGAATGATATATAATGTTTAACAACTCATCCTGGATTTGAAACTTATGTCACTTTTAGAGATATGTTCAATATTCTTCGTGCTGAAAAGATAAAATCAAATTAAAGTCGCTACGTACGAGAGAACTTAAATAAAATGTGGCGCTACTTAGCGTATTCCTCATTCATCAAGTGGATGCGCTCTGTTGTTGAGGTCAAACCAGACGTAGAGTGTCGTATCCAATATGTGATTCCTGCGTGCGTTGTTGGGTCCATACGACGCAAATATCCAGATCAAGATGGAAATTACACTGGATTCCGTTCCACATTTGGCACGAAATACCCCTCCTAGGTTATAAACTATTATATTTCTTATCATTTGTCTACTGTTTTAATTTATGTTTTAATTTAATGAAAAGTAAACGTATTCAATGCATTTTCTACTAATTTAAATAATAATTTGGTTTTATTTATGCTAATTACTTATAAAAGGACTATAATACATTTGCTGGCAATAAATTGCGGTCTTATATATATTATAAAATATAAGCAAAGGTGTTTAAATTGTATCAATTTATGAGCATCGCATGAAATATTTTTACAGTTACAATATTTTTAATTAAAAAAAATATATTATGTAATGAAAGGGTTATAAAAATACTAAATACTAGTGATGTGTGAAGGCGTCATTATTATTTTTTAATACAAACAATGTTTTCCTTTGCAGGTTGCATATGATGCAGAACAAAAAATGTTAACGTAAACCGGACGGTTGAAAATAAAGAAAGAAAAATGTAAACAAACGATAAACATTTATAAAGTAGTAATATGAATATTATATGGATTTTATTATAACTCATAATTACACATCAAATATACATTGGTAAAATTTGATTACAATTTTTTTTAATAAAAATTAAAAGGTTAAAATTTAATCGTTTAATGATTTATATAATATTTTTCCTATGTTTTATTTATAATTACTACCTTTTTTTCTTTTTTTTTAATACATGAATGGGGGAAATACTAAAGCATATATATATCACCTTTCACTCTCTCCACATGCACCTGATACAGTAAGAAGAAGCAGAGGCAGTGTTGCAAAATTTACGGGGGGAAGTACTACGACACACTTCTCCTTGCGACAACCGATTCACTCGCTTACGCGGCTTTGATGAAAAATTGAACTGATATATATTTTTTTTCTTGGACCTTTGCAAGTAAATAAAAAATACTAATTTTTGCTCTTCAGTCTGTTTTTAATGTTTGTCAATTAAGTCAGTATAAAAGTTTACCTTTCTAAGCGTATTCGATTACCTAACAAAAGACTCTTTAATTGTCAAAATGCAAAGTATTTTTAAAAAATAATTAATTTAATAGCAAACAACCCTTTTATAAGGTCAAGTTAAAAAGGTGATTTTTTTCATTGTTTTTTATATATTATAGTACAGCCGTTACTTGGTTACTTTATTTTAAAAAAATATTTTTAATTTTACATTAACATGGGCTGTCCTATTCTAAAAAATTGACTTCTGGGTTCAGGATACTATTTTTAACCTTTTAATTTATATTTACATAAAAATTAAAACAATCTTTGAACGTACATTATTTTTTCTCTACGTGTACAGTATCATTCACATGGAGCAAAATTTCTACGTCCGTCGATGGGTAAACAAAGTTTAAAAAATATTGTTGCAACTTGTTAATATTGTAAAAAAAACGAACCGACGTAAAAAACTGACGGATACCGATGTATACTGACGGGCAAATCTGGCAACACCCAGCTTTTCCAACCGTCGCTATCCGTCAAAATGACGGGTACTGACGGGTAGCGACGGGTGTATGTAAACCGTTGCATTTGTTTACATAAGCAGAGCTCCATCCGTCAGTATCCGTCAACAATAATGCATGTGAAAGGTGCGATATGTTTATATTAGCGCAACTCAATCCGTCTGTATCAGTCAGTTACCCCGCGCATGCGCAGTAATAGGAATTTTTTTTATGTGAAACAAACAAATTTGCGTATCCGACAGTTTCCCTCAATACCCGTCGAATAAAAGAGAGAGAGAGAGAGAGAGAGACAGAGAGAGACAGAGAGAGAGGGTAGAGTGAAAAAAAAAGACAACGAGAGAGAAACATAGAAAGAGTAATAGAGAGAGACAGAGAGAGAGAGGGGGGAAAAGAAAGAGATAGAGTGAAAGAGAGACAAAGAGAGATACAGAGTGAAAGAGAGAAAGATAAATAGTGAAAGTGATAGGGATAAAGAGAGAGAGAGAGAGAAAGAGAGAGGGTTAGAAAAGGAAACATACAGAGAGAGAGGGAGAGAGAGAGAGAGTTAGAAAGAAAGAGTTAGAAAGAGAGAGACAGAGAGAGATACAGAGAGAGAGAGACAGAGAGAGAGACAGAGAGAGAGATGAAGAGAGAGAAAGAGTTGGAAAGAGAGAGACAGACAGAGAGGGAGAAAAAGAGTTAGAAAGAAAGAGACATAGAGAGATACAGAGGCAAAGAAAGAGTTAGAAAGAGAGAGAGAGACAGAGAGAGAGACAGAGAGAGAGACAGAGAGAGACAGAGGCAGAGAGAGAGAGAGAGACAGAGAGACAGACAGAGAAAGAAATAAAGACAGAGAAAGACAGAGACAGAGAAAGAGAGAGAAACAAAGAAAGAGTTAGAGAGAGAGGGAGAGACAGAGACAGAGTGGAGGAGAGAGAGAGACAGAGAGAGAGATAGAGAGAGAGAGAGAGAGAGAGAGAGAGAGAGAGAGAGAGAGAGAGAGATAGAGAGATAATTTAATGATAATTTCGTAAATTAATGAATGGTATTTGTTATGCATTTTGCAATATGCCAACCTGAAGTTATATAGGCCAATGTACATCTTAATATTTTTTTATTTATTTTTAATTTAATTTTTAATATTATTATTTACATTTAAATTAAACAATTTTGCCTGCAGCACAATTGGCATTCTTATTAACTGTTGTTTGAAATTTGTGGACAATGGCATCCCGGCAAAATTCTTTTAGCATCTCGATTATCGCAAAAAAAAAAAAAAAAGTTTTGGGACGAATTTTAAGTCAATAGCTCGTTTATTTTGACAAGCCGTTTGCGATTTTTGAAACCCCCTGCATGTTCATTGTACGGCTTAAAAAAGTGCTCTGATTGGCTGATTTCGTCACGTGACTTCGGTGTCACTGCACTTCCTTCGCATTTGAAGCACTTTTTAACTTTTCTCCTTTTTCGTTTTGCAGAAAAAATTATTTCTTTGCAAATTATTGAAGAGTGTATATTTAGCTCAATTTATGCACGAGGGTTTGAGGAGAAAATCAAAACTCAAATAAATATGCTTAGTTTTAAAGTGCAGTGACTTCGAAAAATCAGTTCAAATGGTTTCCCGCGAAAAATTATCTCGGTTATGAATAATTCCATCAAATTAAATGTCATAAGTGATATTAGTTTACATTTAAATATATTTGAATACTTCTTAATTTTTGCAAAAAAATTAAAATCTGATGTAGGAAAAAAAAAGAAGAAAAAAAAAAGAAAGAGAGAGTGAGAGAGAAAAACTTTATATTATTATTATTATCGGTATTTTTTTTAAGTGCAATTTACTTTAGAGTTAATTTCAAAATATATAATTTATGTTTATGCTCAATTTTAACTTTATACGTTTTAATGTTTAATGATTTGCAAGTGACAAGAATATCATATTTGTAAAATATATTTTTTAAATGTAATTTTCATTGCTCTCTTTCTCTCTCTCTCATTTCTATTTTTTTCCGTAGGTATTTTATGCACAAGCGTTCGGAATAAAATTGAAGTATTCTTATTATCATATTTTTATTTGTCTAAATAATATAAAATGATGCCAGCAGTTTTAAAAATAAAATCTATAAATATTAACCAAATAAATAATTTAATTTTTAAATTTTCTTTGTTACAAAGATAATTAATCATTGTACAGAAATCAAAATTGTGCTTCTTAAACAAGTGTGTGAGATAGAGATAGATTAAAAAAATATATTACATGAAATTAGTAAT
>CASGGR010000031.1:47500-50000 GCA_949318235.1 Ecdyonurus torrentis | reverse complement strand
GTCAAAGTTTGTCTACCAATTTATAGACCCCTAGCACATCCTTGCGCTTTGTCGCCATGTTTGTGGTGCCTAATGCATTGTCCAGCATAGGGAAAACTTCGTTTTTCCTCATTTTTCACATAAAAAATAGTTTATTTCAACAGAACAAATTTTTGTGATATTCTTCGAGCTTATTGGGAGCTAGAAATAAGACTTTGATTGAGCTTTGAAACTTCTTTTGCTATTAAAATATAACAATGATGTTTTTCCTATGCTGGCCAAAATTCAAAAATTCAAAATTCAAAATTCTTTATTCATTTCTTTCATCCAATATTCAGGGTCGGACTAGCCATAAGGGCTAGGTGGCATCCCCGCCGAGGCCCCCCCAGTGTGAGGCCCCAAAAAAAAGAATGAGGCCCCCAGGCGAGGCTCCCGTCAAGGCCGCGAAGCGGCGTAAAAAAAAATCACGTTCAAAAATGTGTATAAAAAAGCAAGTAGAATAATAGAATCCTTATTTAAGAAAGAAACAAGTGTAAAGAAATGTAATTATTTTCTATATTTATTTTAATATTTTTTGTTTTACTTTTTTATTTTATTATTTTTTTGTTTAAACTTTTTTTTTGAGACGTGATTGTTTGAGGCTGACGAGGCCCTGGCCTGCTTCCGCTTCCCTGTCTTATAAAATATAAAATGCCTGTAGTACACAAAACAGAGGAGAAGAGAGGCCTCTGGGGGCCTCCGTGGGGCCTCTCACAATAATAATTAATTTATTAAACTTAGAAATAAATATTTCTGTACAATTACAAAAAGTCATAGTAAAATTTATATTATTAAAAATTATTGTTACAACAGAGAATAGAGGAGAGGAGATCCCCTGTAGAAGGGGGCCTCCATAAGTTTTTTGACGTACAACAACATAGAAGAGAGGAGGCCCCCTTCTCCATGGGGCCTTTCACGCATACAACAGAGAGAAGAGCAGGCCCCAGTGCTCCTGTAAAAGGGGGCCAGGGTCTTTTTTAGTGTGCAGTTAGACAAAAATTGTGCAGTTAGAAATTTAAATTTGCGCAATCAGCATAATATCTACACATAAATTTTGAGTTGAAAAAAAAACAAAAAATTCAAAGCACAAATTGTAAAAAAAAAATTGCTCGCTACGCTCGCGAGTTTTATTGTAATTTTAATTGCCACATTCTCAACTATTATATTAATTATTATTTATAAAAATGTATGCCATCGCGCTTAGTATGAAGTGGAGTATGATTGTTTTTAAATATTTTTATGAATGTTTCTTTTAAGTTTTAACAAATTCATTTGATAGCATTGATTACTTTTGTTAAATCAAAAAAATTCATATAAAATAAAAGTTACATAAATTTTTATTTCCTTTTCTAAGTTTCCAATATTCACACAAAAAAGTTACTAAAGTTATGGCAGTTACACTCTTAATTCTGTATAATATGTGGCTTACCATATTTATTATAATTAGTATTTTAGTCCATGTTTTTTTTTTAATATTAATATTATTATAGTTTTTTTTTTTTTTTTTTTTTAAATTCAAAACCAAGATTTATATAATATTAATATAATATACTGTTTGATTGAATTTAAAAGTGGAAGTTTGAAAAATAAAAAGTGCGCTATAGTGACTATCGATATAGAGATTACAGGCGACTGCTTAGAGAAATTAGAATGTGATTTTATCACTTTTTGATACAACTTCAAATTAATTTTTCTTGTGTTTCCAATAAAAAAAAATATATATATAATAAAACTAATTAACTGGCAGAGCTGCACTTCAAATATATTGAAAAAAGAACAAAATTTTTTTTTGCAGTGCAGCTCTGCCTGTTAATTACTTTTATTATAATCATTTCTTTATTAGAAACATAAGAAGTACTGATTTGAAGTTCAATCAGAAAGTGATAAAAATGAAATTCCAATTTCTCTATAGCAGTCCTTTTGATAGTCACTATAGTGCATTTTTATTTCCACTGTCCAATTTTTTCCAATTGTACACACATCATATATTATATAATAATAAGTTATAATTTTTTATAAATTCCACGTTTTAAACTGGCTGACGATTAAAGTATTTGCAATAATAAAAAAATACTAGCAGTGCTCCAAAAACTATGAACAATTAAATACAAACCATCGCTCTTTTTTAATATTTTTGGAACAATATTTATTGCTGAGAAATACTCACTGCACTCAAATTTTTGCAACGCAATTACAAAAAAAAAATTTAAAAAAAAAATAATAAAATGGAACTCCAAATAATATTAACTTTAACGTAAGATATCTAAAATAATTTAAAAAGCGCAATATGCATAAAAAATGCGAACAAAAATCTACATTTATATTAGGAATAATTATCGAGTTTGGCATAGAAAATCGAGCATAATTGAACACGTGACTGCAAAAAATTTCGCGCCTGCGGCGGGCTCCTGGGGGGCTAAGCCCCCCAGACCCCCCGTTTACGTGTGGGTCTTTCTCCTTTATGAGGCCCCTCTCGATGGAT
>CASGGR010000031.1:2500-37500 GCA_949318235.1 Ecdyonurus torrentis | reverse complement strand
TTAAGGCGTGAAATCAGGTACTGCGGGATTTGACTAAAAAGTTGTAAAGACAGAAAAATCTGAAATTTTGTACATTGATACATTAGGATTAGGTATCTTCAAAAATGTAAAAATTTTGGAGGGTCACCATGCTAGATTTTTAATTATGATTTCTTTAAGTTTTAGTCCCATAAGAGCCCATGTTAATTTCAATAATTAATTCCTCTCTTATCTGATGGTCACAGGTTCTGAAAATTTTATCATAGGTAGCTGTTACTGTTAACTTTCAAATGGCATCATAAAATTTGGAAGTTTTCTTTTTAGATTTTGAGATACAAGCCATCTATATACAACCCTTAATTAAAACTCTAGTTGGTATGAATATGGCATCAGTTATACCAACTCAAGTTTTAGTTATATCAAACCAAGAAGTGAAATAGTTGATTTTTAAATAAATCTTGAGTTATTCCAACCCATAATTTCTCTCCGTGTAGAAATACTAGCTGAAGTACAAAGAAGACGAAATATCAAGATGACAAGATGACAAGTATTTGTTCACTCTAAAAACTGGTGCATTACTTTAGTTACAAATCCTAACTTATTTAAGATTTACACTTTTAAGTTATTATGTGTAGCTAAAATATTGCATTTTAGCAAATTATTATAAAATAGACAATTTAAGTTTTTTTTAAACAATTTCAAGTTAAATTAGCTATTTTTAACAACTTGCTAAAATACATTATTTTAGCTACTCATAATGACTTAAAAGTGATTGTTTTAAATAAGTTAGGATTCTTAACTAAAGTAATGCACCAGTTTTTAGAGTGCAGCATTACCTTACTTTGTTACAGCCATAAGGTCTATGTTAAAGTCGACGCCATGTTGGATCACTCAATAACATGGGTGGCATAGGAAAATAACTAATTTTGCCAGTTTAAAAATACAAAACAATATTTTTGAGAGCATTGATGTTGTAAATATGTTGAATTTCAAGTATTTGAGAAAAATAATAATAATAATAATAAAATAATAAAAATAATTATATATTAAGCAATTTTTCTTAAAAAAATAATAAACAAAAACAAGCTTGTCCTATGCTGAGTAATGTTACTCATTGATCTAGTATGGCGTCAAAGTGCATTACATATGACGTCATGCACATACACCCTATTGAATGCGCTTTGCTAAAATAAAAAGCTGAACAGTTGAATAAAACTAAAAGTTTAATCAGGCTTAAACCACGCCATTTCAAAAATTTGTATTTTTTCTAGGTATTTTTTGGAATAAAAATGAATGTTTATTTATTTATTTTTTTTATTTATTTGTTTATTTATTTATTTATTTATTTATTTATTTATTTATTTATTTATTTATTTATTTATTTATTTATTTATTTATTTATTTATTTATTTATTTATTTATTTATTTATTTATTTATTTATTTATTTATTTATTTATTTATTTATTTATTTATTTATTTATTTATTTATTTATTTATTTACTTATTTATTTATTTATTTATTTATTTATTTATTTATTTATTTATTTATTTATTTATTTATTTATTTATTATAGTAGTTATTGCCCTTCCTATATTATAGGATGTATGCGCATGACGTCATATTTATTGCGCTTGGACGCCATACTGGATCAATAAACAACATTGCTCAGCATAGGACAAACTTCGTTTTTGGCAATTTTATTTGAGATATCAGTAAATTTTTGTTCATGTTATTTTTCTCCCATACTTGAGATACTAATTCAACATATTTACAACATCAATGCTCTCAAAAATATTGCATAGTGGTTTTAAACTGCCAAAATGTGTTATTTTCCTATGTCACCCATGTTATTGAGTTATCCAACATGGCGTCGACTTTAACATGAATGAAACTATAGTATATACGTATAATTATATGTTAAAAACTTATAAAGAACAATAAAAAAAATAATAAATAAAAAATAATAATAATGACAGGATTATTTGGGAATAAAATTTTGAAAAATAATAACAAAAAAGTTTAACAATAAGAAAAATAATAAAATAAATATATAGAAAAAAAAAAACAGTAACACATTTGAATCATTTTATGTAAAATGCAAATCATCGCGTGAAGAAATATGATTTCTACATCGCATCGTCATGCCTTGCGTTTCACTTTTTTTGTTCAAAATTAAAGAAATAAAATTCTTATTATATTGTTTATAGAGTGTATGCATTCATGTTAAAGTCTACGCCATGTTGGATCACTTAATAACATGGGTGACATAGGATAATAACTCTTTTTGCCAGTTTAAAACCACTATGCAATATTTTTGGGAGCATTGATGTTGTAAATATGTTGAATTTCAAGTATGTGAGAAAAATAACATTAACCAAAAATTAACAGATATCTCAAAGAAAAATGAAGTTTGTCCTATGCTGAGCAATGTTATTTATTACTACAGTATGGCCTCCAAGCGCAATAAATATGACGTCATCCGCATACACCCTATGGTAATGTATTGTATACATCCTGGCTTCTTCATTTATATATTCAGTAAATATACAGTACTTAATAGACGGGTTGCACTCATATTTAAGAGCCGCCATTTTGTTGGTTATGAATACATAGGCCAGCATAGGAAAAACGTCATTTTTATATTTTTATTGCAAAAGAAGCTTCAAAGCTCAATCAAAGCCTTATTTGTAGCTCCTAATAAGTTACAAGAATATCAGAAAAATGTGTTCAGTTGAAATAAACTCTATTTATATGAAAAATTAGGAGAAATAATGTTACCCCTATGCTGGACAATGTATTAGGCACCACAAACATGGCGACAAAGCGCAAGGATGTGCAAGGGGTCTATATATATATATAATCTATATATATATATATATATATATATATATATATATATATATATATATATATATATATATATATATATATATATATATATATATAAATGCAAATTGGTAAAACATAAAATGCAACGTTTGTTGACAAGACGCGGTGACATACATATCTCGCAGTTCGTGACCTTCACCCCCCTCCCCTCCCCCCCTTGACGTGATCCATATTAGTCACGTGACTGCAAGGTCACGAAGGGTCACGCTCACTTTTAACTCAGTGTTTGTTATCATCTCTCACAGTGCGCTTGTCAAGCAGTCTATAGCTAACTCACAATCATATTGCGGTGGTAAGTTACCATTGATTACTATTTCTAACTGTTTTTGTCATAATATTCGACGGTTGCTAATTACAATAATAACACAAAGTAAAGAAGAAATGTTACTTAAAAATTTAGTTATGTCAAACATGTGAAAACACGATCAAATATTTAAGTTATTATACTTTAAAGATAACATGGAAATGTGGAAGTTCAAATTTTAGTGGCAAATTTTAGTCACATAAAAACTTTTTTTTAATTATTATTAATATTTTTTCTTTTTTTTGTTAATTTTTTTTTAGTTTTTTTAGTTTTTTTTTTTTTTTTTTTTTTTTTTTTTTTGTTTTTTTTTTTTTTGTAATTAACTCAATTTTAAAGTGTTTGTTTGAAATAAATTACGTACAAAGAATTATCGTGAAAATATAGTGCAGCTATTAACGAGTGTCGGTCCAAGTCAGACACGCTCTTCATTACGTATCGTGCGTGACTGGCTTAGACCGGAAATAGTGAGAAAAGTATTTTTTTTTTCAAAAATAATTCTTTTTACGTTAATTATATTTAGCAAACCAAATACTATAATCTTCAAATAAAATTGAATTATTATTATCATTTTTTTTAAGATTTGTTTTTAATTATTATTATTTAAATTTGAACACATTTTTTAAGTTAATTTACAAAATTGGCGCTAAAGTTTAAATTTCCCTATTTACATGTTATCTTTAAAGTGTAATAACTTAAATATTTGATCGTGTTTTCACATGTTTGACATAACTAATTTTTTAAGTAACATTTCTTCTTTACTTTGTGTTATTATTATAATTAGCGACCGTCTAGTTTGCGAGATATCAGGCGCTCCACTAGCTATCTTAAAAAAAAAGAAATATGCCAAAAGCTTGTTCTGTAAAGTAAAGTGAATCTCGTTAACAGTGATTGGCTGACCAACAAAATAAGACACGTTCATTGGTTGATCTGGTTTTTTGAGCCGATAAAACTGAGTCGCATATTGAGACTGAAACTTTTTTTTGTGTGAAGTTACTTTCATTCTTATCAAGTTCAAAGTTCTAAACGAAGAAATAACAATGATCGACCATATGTATAAACGTAGTAAACAGGTAATGACGTCATAACCAGATGTTTTTAACAAAGGAACATTTTTGAATCTGGATCACTAATTGTGTGTAGTTTATACAACGAACTATAATATATATTTTATATTTCGTAGTACATATACGCAGACTTCTAAAAAATTACATTAAAGCCATAGATCACATAAAACAACATGTGCTTTTTAATGAATAAAAACGAAATGGGATCTTAAAAACTGTTGACAATTTTTACCAGAATGTTAATGTAGCCCCACGAGAGAGCGTGAAAATACTATAAAGTATGCAATTTAAGTGACTATTCATGTTTATGACGTCAGAAACATGCAAAAATTAGTATAAAAATATTGTGCGGGTTGCCTAAATCATAATTTCTGATCACTGCTATGGGGCTACAGTTGGGTTTTGAGACAAACTAAAGTTATTTATGTAAATCCCATCAAGTGTTTTGTGATTTAAATGCTTATGTTTTTCTCTGGTCTACGCCTTTAATTATTAAACATTAACAAATTGAGGTAACACATTTTGTGAACAGGTTATTGCAAAAATATTTTAATATTAATGAAATTGACTTGAATTAGTACAGTAATATTTTAAAACCTTTTTTTATATTAATTATATTGGGAGGAGATATATATTATATATATTATATTATATATTATGTTTGGTCGCATAGAAAGTGACATGTAGAAATATTTTAATTATTTTAATATTTATAATATCACATAACAAATTATACGCTACTTTTAATTATAAATTGTGTTTTATTAATTATTATATTATAGACGTCATGTAAAATTTATTTTAAATTTATAATTGGTCAGATTTCATTTGTTTTATAATATATGCATACAGCCTATAGGGTGTGTACGCATGACGTCATTCTGAGTGCTTTTCGTTGCTCTTCTTGAGCAATGAATAATATTGCTCAGTATAGGACAAACATAGTTTTTGGCCATTTTCTTTTGAAGTTTAGCTATTTTTTGGTCATTATTATTTTTCTCACATACTTGAGATACTAATTCAACCTGTTAACAACATCAATGCTCTCAAAAATTTGAGAAGTATTTTTAAACTGGCAAAATGTGTAATTTTCCTATACTGGCCAATGTTATTTAGTACTCACTTATGACGTCGACTTTAACATGAATGAAACCACCCTATAATTTTTTTTTTTTTTTTTAGAATTAAGAAAACAAAACTAACCAACAATTTAAAAAAAAAAGCACTGAAATTCTCACTGTTAAATAAACAATATTACTCGGTGGATGAATTTTAAGGACCAACTCTAAATTTTTTGTATCTAATATTTTCTTTAATATGTTGTGTAATGTGTGAACGTGTTTTATTGACAATCATTTCTAATTGTGTTTTATATATATATATATATATATATATAATATATATCTATATATATATATATATATCAGGGGCGGCTGGTGCATGTAAGCCCTGCAAGCAGTGCATGCCTATAGAAAATCGATCAAAAAGGTTTTATTCCATAATTCAATAAAGAAAGTTATTTTTCATATTTTGTATCTAATTTTTATCTATTTTCTATGTTCTTTCTAATTTGTATTCATTAAAAACAACGCGCGCCTTCATAAAAAAAAATCACGTATGCAGCGCCCTCCTCAATAAAAATTGTGAAAGCTCCACACTACAGTGGGCTTTACGGAAACTAAACATGTGATAGTACTACTTTTTCCCGCCTTTTTTGGTGCCGCGTATTTTGAATGACAAATGCAGAAATAAGGCTAATGGGACGACTAAAGACCCCAAAGACATGTCAAAATCATCGCTAAAGACGCTAGATAATTTATTGAAGGTATTTCACGCAAGAAAACATCAAATTACGAGGAAAACGTGCAGTAAATTGAAATTATACGTCTTAAAATTTGTATCGTCACTGGATACTTTGGCGCAATTTTATCCATGGCGCGTGACTTAAATAGTGAGAAAGAAAACAGTTCAGAAGGGTTTATTTAGCTACACTCAAACATATTAGTGTAACAAACTAAAGAAACAGACACTGAAATGTATTTATCAACGTAATAAAAACATTTAAGATGAATTTTAGGTGTAATATTATGATTATTGCTGCACAGCTATCTGTTTGATCAAATGCCTCTCTAAATGGCCGATAGATGGTTGTAGCTTCTACTTTATTACTGCCACCTATCGGCCATTTAGAGAAGCACGACCGTCTCTGCAAACCGATAGCTGTGCAGCAATAATCATAATATTACACCTAAAATTCATCTTAAATGTTTTTATTACGTTGATAAATACATTTCAGTGTCTGTTTCTTTAGTTTGTTACACTAATATGTTTGAGTGTAGCTAAATAAACCCTTCTGGACTGTTTTCTTTCTCACTATTTAAGTCACGCGCCATGGATAAAATTGCGCGATTGCGCCAAAGTATTCAGTGACGATACAAATTTTAAGACGTATAATTTCAATTTACCGCACGTTTTCCTCGTAATTTGATGTTTTCTTGCGTGAAATACCTTCAATAAATTATCTAGCGTCTTTAGCGATGATTTTTACATGTCTTTGGGGTCTTTAGTCGTCCCATTAGCCTTATTTCTGCATTTGTCATTCAAAATACGCGGCACCAAAAAAGGCGGGAAAAAGTAGTACTATCACATGTTTAGTTTCCGTAAAGCCCACAGGAGCATACGTCGCTATATTGCTAGCGTTGAGAAAAAAAGAGGGGGGACGGGAGGCTACAATGCTTCTGAATAGACGTCGTGAAAGCACTTCAAAAAAATGCTTGCACCTTTCTGAAAAAAATTAATAACTCAATATCTAATTGTTGGATTGAAAAAATAGAAACATTTCCTGAATCTGTGTTATTTTGTCTATAAATGTGTGACTTTAATGTTGTCGTATGCGTAACGACTAATTAGCAATAGCGTGATATGTTGCAGTCTATGCTAAAATATGAATAAAAAGTCGTGTAATTTATATGTAAAAAGTGTTTTAAAAATATGAAACTTTGGATATATGTGTAAATCAATAGATCACACACTTTAAATAAATTTCATTTTTTAAAAACATGAATAGTAAATTATATGAATCAATTAAGTGCAATTTTTTGCTCTCAATTACCTTATTTGCTTTATAAATATAATATATTATATTTTTAAATAATTTCATTGGCGTGATTTGATGATGTCTTTTAAATTTTATTATTATTATTTTGTAATTTATACATAGCCAAAAATATTAAGAATATTATTGATAAAAAAAAATAAAGAGAGAGGTTGAGACAAAACGCGGTTTTTATTTTTTGAAACTTTTTACAGTAAATGAGCTCAATATGAAGGATAATCACTGTCAAAAATTCTCAAAAAAAAAATTTCTATGGCTTTAAAAACGTAAAAGTGTGTCTAGTTTTTCTCATTTAAATATACGGAATTGGTGTAGTTTGTTCAGATAATCGCAGAAAAAAAAAATACAATTAAGCCCAAGCATAAATGTTACATTAGAGGATCCTTATATAACATCCCCACGTTTGCCCGCACGCTAAACCGACAAGCTCCATTAAAAATATTAATATAACCTGGAAAAGGTATAACGGAGAGGACTATTTATTTTTAAAATGATCTATTGTACCGAAAAAGGGAGGGGAAATATTAACAAATTTGCCTGAATTTAGCTAAAAGTTATTATTTATTTTGTCAATTTTTAAATAATAAAAACCGTGACATTAAAAATGACAGTGTTTAGTTTTTTTCGGGCATGGTGTTTGTAAACTGATTTAAAAATCAAATATTTTAAATTTTTTTATATAGTTTGCTTTGGCATATAAATTAAAGCAAAACAAATATAATAAACGATAAATAGGGCCGTACATTTGCAATTATCTAATCGGCAGTTAGTTCTCTCTCTCTTTCTCTCTCTTCTTTTCTTTTGAAATAAAAACTGAATAGCCCAATTGTACCGTATAGTTGCACTAGTTGCAGTTAAATTCGATCCAATATAATTTAATTATATAGTAACAAAAAAGTCACGTTTTAATTATTATTTTTTATAAAATAATGCCATACATTTATATGAATAAATGTTTGTACAGAAGAGAACAAAATAAAAATAAATGCGCAATAATAATATTAAATAACATGCTCTTCATGAAAATATTTACGTACGATTTTGTGAAAAATCTAATTTATACACTACTTTAACAATACTCTTTTATATATAGTTTATTCATTAGTCATTATAGTAAATAAGATATATAATAAAAAAAAAAATGTTAACAGCACAATTTCTTTGAAAATTTTCGTTATAAAAAATCAAAATGATTGTTGCTTTTTTTGATGCAGTTTTTTTTTTGTCGAAAATCAAAGATTATAAGGGACCACGTGGTCTAAAAAAAATCGGCGCCTGCGGCGGGCTATCCCCCCCCCCCCAGAATATATAAGCTATCACCGAGTGCTTGCCTAGTCATAAACTTCACGAGCCGCCCCTGATATATATATATATATATATATATATATATATATATATATATATATATATATATATATATATAATATAATGTGCAATAACCTAAGCGGATACACTTTGTGTATTTTAATTGTAGGATGGACGAAAGGAATAAATATAATTTGAATTTGAATTTAAATTTTAATTCGAATTTTTAATATGTAATTTCTACATTGGTAAATAGTTAACTCTGCACATCTTGAAAAACTTTGTTCGTATATTAAACATATTTATGATAAAAAAAAAGTCGATACAAATATTTTATGTAATTTGGTTATCGAGCAACATACACGAACACGTGCACGAAATTTGTGCACATAAAGGGCTTACGAAATTATAAACTTGGTGTAAAATGTAAACATGTTAGATCTCACATAAACACGACATATCAAACTTTGACATAAAATTGCTAGTGCGAGGAGATATTTATAGTTTTTGCAATAATAATTTGTCGCTAACTTTCTCATCATAACATCAGGGAGCTTGGCTTCTTGTTGCCACTTCTTTCATGCGGCAAATCACAAAAAAAAAAAAAAAAAAAATGTATTTTTTGTCATTCCTTGATAGTGATTGGTCTCTAACTATATACTGTATAGGGTGTGTGCGCATGACGTCATTATGACTGCTTTTCGATGCTCATCTTGAACAATGAATAACATTGCTCAGCATAGGACAAACGTTGTTTTTGGCTATTTTCTTTGGAAAATTAGCTATTTTTTGGTCATTATTATTTTTCTCACATACTTGAGATACTAATTCAACCTGTTAACAACATAAACGCTCTCAAAAATATTGCATAGTAGTTTTAAACTGGCAAAATGTGACATTTTCCTATACTGGCCAATGTTATTTAGTACTCACTTATGGCGTCGACTTGAACATGAATGAAACCACCCTATATTGTATACTAGACTCAAAAAACTCGGTCGATTTATAGTTTTACCACTGATGTATCGCCCATTTCTCACACGTATTTCAAAGGGGAGCAGCTGGGCGATACCATAAAAGGTCGAACTCAGGCTTTTTGAGGCGACACAATTATTTATAGTCTATAGGGTGTATGCGCATGACGTCATATTTAATGCACTTGAAAGCCATACTGGAGTAGTAAATAACATTGCTCAGCATAGGACAAACTTTAAGCCAATTTTCTTTGGGAAATCAGTTAATTTTTTGTTAATGTTATTTTTCTCACATACTTGAGATACTAATTCAACATATTTACAACATCAATGCTGTCAAAAATATTGCATAGTATTTTTAAACTGGCAAAATAAGTTATCCAAATCCTTCACAATTTAATTATAAATTTAAAGGCGTAGAACATCTTAAACAAAAAACTTGCCTAATATCCTAATATACCTAAATAATTTGGCCATTGTTATTGATTTCCAATTTATTTTACATTTACAAAATAGCAGCTGCGGGTTTGTGACGTCACAGCTCACTAGTGCGTGGAAACAGACGAGCTGTGACGTCACAAGCCCGCAGCTGTCATCTTGTGAATGGAAAATAAATTAGGAATCAATCATTCCTGACAAATCAACGTTGATATTTAGGTATGTTAGGATATTACACATATTTTTTGTTTAAGGTGTTCTATGCCTTTAATTATAAATTAAGACAATATACAACATTCCACAGCTTCATGTATTGTAATTTCTCTTGAACTTGCATGTTCATTGACTGGCGTGCTAATTGTTATTTACACACAGTAATTAATTTTAATACTCTGTTTGCTAATTAACTTTACCATATTTGCCTTACATATAAATGTGAAACTTTTATCAAAGTTTTCCTGACAACGTATTTTTACATCATACATGAATTCAGCCCCTTAAAGCCCTTGTCAACATTTTTTATCATTTAGAAAACTATATAGTGTGTATGCATTCATGTTAAAGTCGACGCCATCTTGGATAACTCAATAACATGGGTGACATAAGAAAATAAATCATTTTGCCAGTTTAAAACCACTATGCAATATTTTTGAGAGCATTGATGTTGTAAATATGTTGAATTAGTATCTCAAGTATGTGAGAAAAATAACATTAACAAAAAAATAACCAATTTCCCAAAGAAAATTGGCTTAAATAAAGTTTGTCCTATGCTGAGCAATGTTATGCACTACTCCAGTATGGCTTCCAAGCGCATTAAATATGACGTCATCCGCATACACCCTATATATTGATAATTACCATACCTGATCATCCATGAATTAGACACCAACACGTTGATTTTGTATTTATTTTCATTTTGACGCTTATATCACGTATCTGACGTCACAATGTACCGCCGCCAATCACAGTCACTGCTCTGGTCACGTGATACATTTATGCCCCTCCCTCAAGTTCTTTACCCCTATCACGGCTCCATCGGTACATTGTGACGTCAGATACGTGATATAACAGTCAAAATGAAAATAAATACAAAATCAACGTGTTGGTGTCTAATTCATGCATAATAAGGTATGGTAATTATCAATCTAGTATTCTAAATGATAAAAAAGTAACTTGACAAGGCCTTTAAATAAAAATTGATTGATTTTAAACAATTTTTGGGACTATTGGTTTGACTCAATGATAGTTTCGTTCATGTTTATAGATTCAAAAAATTGCTTTCTTAATGTTTGTGATACATTTGAGCACCAAAAGTTAATTAATAATAAAAAAGTAATTAATATAATTTTGTTCAATGAGGAAGTCTACACGAAGTTAACCCCTAGGTTTGAATACCTTATTAGAAAGAGAAAAAGTAGTAGATAAACTTAATGAGGAAGGTGAATGGAAATTTTTTTGTTGAGTTTATGATATTTTTGGAAAGATATTTAAAAAATTTTGAGGCGTTATTTTTTTTTAAGGACGATTGGAGCATGCGAAGTATTTTTAATTAATTTTTGAAAATCAACCTAAAAAGACTCTGACGTCATCATTCCAATTTTTTTTCAGCAAATACTAATTGTTCGAGGTTCAGTAACCAGTTTAATGAAATCAGCTCGTTCTCAGGATTTCAAAAAACTGGCTATTGAACCTTCTACGGTCAATACTTTTCGAAATAAATGCCCGATTGATGACGTCACAGTCTTTTTAGGACGATTTTCAAAAATTAATTAAAAATACTTCCCATGCTCCAATCGTTTTAAGAAAAAATAACGCCTCAAAATTTTTTAACCCTCTTTTCAAAAATGTCATAAAAAGTGGGGGTTAAAAAAATTCACCTTCCTCATTACCTGCAAATTGAAGTTTTATTTAAAAAAAGAAGAAATAAAAAAGTTCAATTTCCAACCCTTTGCCGACTATGACGTCATTTGTTTACTTCCGATTTTCAATTGTCTTCTGTATTTCAAATGATCCAAAGACGGCCGTTGGCCGTTAAATTTTTTGAATTTGTAGCAGTTGCATGAAATTCAGAAGACAATTAAAAATCAGATGTAAACAAATGACGTCATAGTCGGCAAAGGGTTGGGAATTGTTGACAATTTCTTCTTTTATTAAAGCCATAGACCACATAAAACAACATGTGCTTTTTAATGAATGAACACGAAATGGGTTCTTCAAAACTGATGACAATTTTTACCAGAATGTTAATGTAGCCCCACGAGAGAGCGTGAAAAAACTGTAAAGTATGCAATTTGCGTGACTATTCACGTTTATGACGTCAGAAACATGCAAAAATGAGTGTGAAAATGTTGTGCGGGTTGCATAAATTGAATATTCTGATCACTGCTACGGGGCTACTGTTGGGTTTTGAGACAAACTAAAGTTATTTATGTAAATCCCATCAAGTGTTTTGTGATATAAATGCTTATGTTTTTCTCTGGTCTATTTCTTTAAATAAAACGTCAACTATGCAGGTAATTGCCTATGCTAAGTTTATCTACTACTTTTTCTCTTTCACATGAGGTATTCAAACATAGCGGGGAACTTCGTGTAGACTTCATCATTCCGCCAAGTGTCCCGGCAATATGGAATAGTGAACAAAACATATAAAGCTAAAATTAAATAAATGAATTAAAAAAAAAATATTATATGACAGATATACCGAGCTGGTATGGCCGAGTGGTGAAGACAGCTGACTAGCAACTGTGTACTCCTCACCGAGTATAGGTTCAAGTCACTGCTGGGTGCGTACGTGAAGTGTGAGAGCACAACACGTTGCACGATGTATGTTTACATGCATTCCATGACGACGCACAGTATTCGTGGAGGTGCATGATTGATGTGATTGCACCGACCAGCCTGCCTAGATGTTTCCATGGTTTCTCTAGGCTGTCATGGCGAATGCCGGGCTGTGTACTTAGGCCGTGGCCGGCCCGTGTGTGCTTTTCTATTAATTGTAAAGTCCTTAGCTGTCGATAAGACAATGTCTTGACTGGGACTGGGGTTGGTGTATAGAACGATAACACAATATGGCAAGCAAAAAAAAAAAAAAAATAAAAATAAATAAAAAAAAATTAAAAAATTAAAAATTATGAATATTTCAGTCGTTAGGTGGTTAAAGTTAAATAGGTAGTTCAGGTATTAAAAGACACGACTCCTTCAATGTTATATAATGAGAAGACCTGTTCACATAAGATGACCCAAAGACCTTCAGTAGCCCCGCAAACTCGTGATCATACTGCGAGATATGCAACTTGTCACGTATCTTTTACGTCATAGTTACGGCTTTACTATAGAAAATGTTGTAGCAGGTTGCATATCTCGCAGGATGAGCGCAAGTTTAAGAGGCTACCACGGGGCTACTGAAGGGCTTTGGGTCATCTTGTGTGTGTTAATGAACAGTTCTTCTCATTATCTAACATCGCAGAAGCCATCTTGTAACCTCTAAACTTTCTCTTTAAAGGAATAGACCAGCTAAAAACATAAGCATTTATTTTACAAAACACTTAAAGAGATTTACATAAATAACTTTAGTTTGCTTTCAAACCCAACAGTAGCTCCATAGCAGTGATCAGAAAATTCAATGTATGCAACCCGCACAACATTTTATAATTATAAAAAATTATTATCGTCTACAAAAAACTGTTAACGTTTTAGTCAAGGCAGTAGGGTGCCGACGTCGGCCATTAGACTCCAAATTTTCTCGTCAAAAAATCTAAAATTTCGCCCAATAATACTTCAGCTGGAGACAATTTCAAATATATAAAATTTTTGGGGGGTCACCGTGCAAATTAATGTTATATGATTTTTGGAAATTTTAAGCCCATAAGGCCCAATGTTATTTCAATAATTTTTTTCTTTTTTTCGGGACGGTCAAACATCATGAAATTTTTATCACGACTATGGGTGACCCTTGGCTACACAATGACACCAAATTTAGACCCAAAACATGGTCTAGTTTTTGAGATATAAGGTCGGTACCTTACTACCTTAACGTAAATTACCGTTAGGTAACGTTATAGTTAGGGACAATTTAGAGTTAATGTTATCGTTATAGTTTTATATGAAATTAACTTAATATCAATGTTATAGAACATTCAGGTAACGACTACAATAAAATTAATATTATGAATGAATGAATGAATGAATGAATGAATGAATGAATGAATGAATGAATGAATGAATGAATGAATGAATGAATGAATGAATGAATGAATGAATGAATGAATGAATGAATGAATGAATGAATGAATGAATGAATGAATGAATGAATGAATGAATGAATGAATGAATGAATGAATGAATGAATGAATGAATGAATGAATGAATGAATGAATGAATAAATGAATAAATAAATAAATAAATAAATAAATAAATAAATAAATAAATAAATAAATAAATAAATAAACAAACAAACAAACAAATAAATAAATAAATAAATAAATAAATAAATAAATAAATAAATAAATAAATAAATAAATATAAAATTTAATGAATTATTGTCTAAAATAAGATTTTAGTAGTAAACATACCGACTTTTAAATTTACTCACTAAAGCCCTTATTTTATCATTAAAAATACTAGATTGACAATTACCATACCTTATTATCCATGAATTAGATACCAACACGTTGATTTTGTATTTATTTTCATTTTGACTGTTATATCACGTATCTGACGTCACAATGTACCACCACCTATCACAGTCACCGCTCAGGTCACGTGATTAATTTAAGCCCTTTCGTCAGGTACTTTACCCCTATTGGTACATTTTGACGTCAGATGCGTGAAATAACCGCTTAGATAAAAATAAATACAAAAACAACGTGTTAGTGTCTGGATAATAAGGTAATAAAGTAATTATCAATGTAGTATTGTATAAATGATAAAAAATAAAGTGGACAAGGGCTTCAAGTCAAAGACGATATTTACAAATGTGGTTTGACATGTGATTGACAGATGGTGCTACTGGTGACTTTGATGGCGGTGGGAGTGTTCCTCGTGTGGCTGTGGAGACGACCTCAGCACCCTGTGGACAAACTGGCTGGACCGAGGAAACTGCCTTTCTTTGGGAATATCCTGCATTTTGTAGGCTCAAGAGATAGTAAGTACATTATATAGGGTGTGTACGCATGACGTCATAGTTGGAGAACATAAAGCACAGGACAGCGGTCGTTACCCAGGTAAAAAAAAAAATAAGTAGAGGTGACTTTTGAGAAGCCTTCCGAAAGAGAGTGGCCTTCCGAAAAGAGGGTCCCTGTGGCCTCATCGAGGCCGGAAGGCCACTCTCTTTCCACTCGATGAGGCCACAGGGACCCTCTTTTCGGAAGGCCACTCTTTTTCGGAAGGCTTCTCAAAAGTCACCTCTACTTATTTTTTTTACTTGGGTACTTATTGCAATTCTTATCCTAACCCTGGGATAGCGTCCATCAAGTTATCAGCGTCCAAACTTTATCGCTGCACTAAGAAAACTGCTAAAAGAAACGACCGCTGTCCTAGGCTTAAAGCACAGGACAGCGGTCGTTTCTTATTGCAATTCTTATTCTACTCCTGTGATAGCGTCCATAAAGTTATCAGCGTCCAAACTTTATCGCTGCACTAAGAAAACTGTTTAAAAAAAAACTACTGCTGTCCTAGGTTTAAAGCACAGGACAGCGGTCGTTTCTTATTGCAATTCTTATTCTACTCCTGTGATAGCGTCCATCAAGTTATCAGCGTCCAAACTTTATCGCTGCACTAAGAAAACTGTTTTTAAAATATACCGCTGTCCTAGGTTTAAAGCACAGGACAGCGGTCGTTTCTTATTGCAATTCTTATCCTACCTCTGTGATAGCGTCTATAAAGTTATCAGCGTCCAAACTTTATCGCTGCACTAAGAAAACTGTTTTAAAAAACTACCGCTGTCCTAGGCTTAAAGCACAGGACAGCGGAAGTTTCTTATTGCAATTCTTATCCTAACCCTGTGCTACACGGAAAAAAATTGTTACCAACTAGAGTTAATTGATCTTAACTCAGTGAACGCATTATTGATATTCTGATATTTAATTAGCAAAAATTTAGCAGGTTTCTTCTTTGACGATATTAATTATAAGCGATGAAAGGAAGTAGTTAATTTTTACTATCTAATTTATTGTTTTTAATCTTGCAAGTCTTGTTAGTAAATTTTAATCAACATATTTGTTTATTTTAATTTTAAAAAGTTTTACCAACTATTCTTCATTAAAAATTACTAACATGTTTATCAAAATATTTTTTAAGAAAACATGTTAATAGAATTCAGTTAACATTTTAGTTACATTATTAAAAGACCGTTAAAAATAACCGTCACTTTCTTGCACTCCTCTTTTTATCAGTTTTTGTGAAACAGTGATACATACAGTAAACTTGTGCTCCTCAAAATCATCAAGAATATACTTGAAAACAATTAGAAGATGGACTGACTTTGGAATATATTACTCACACTAAGGTAAGCTACATAAAAATTTGTTATTCTGAAAGCATGCTTGGAAATTATTGTTTCAAATGAAATTCCATTGTTTGCATAGAGCAGTTATTATGTAACTCATCACTCATTGCATTTCATTATTTGCTTACAGAGCTGGCCTAAAACTCTCCCCCGCCACCCGCAACAGTTTGGATATTTGTGGATTTACAATCTTCCTATCACTGCAAGACCAGAGTGTGCTTCTTGATGGACCATTTCTACAGTTCGATAATACTGAGATGCTGGAGCTGCTAAGTGACAACACAAGTGCTATCCACTCATCATGTGTACCCATAACTGTGACAAGAACTGGAAGTGAAAATCTAACCCCTGCCCCCAACCTGCAATACAGTGTAGTTATCATGAGAGATTAATAAATTAAGTAATTAAAGTGAAATCTTTGTGTATTATTTAATTTACCTTGTTTATATAATAAAAAAAAGAGATCAATTTATAAATATCCGACTATATTTATAATAAATAATTTAAGTTGATAAAATATAACAACCTTGTCATTAATGGTAAATAGCATAGACAGTAAAAAGTTAATAAGTTAGGATAGTAAAACTGATTAACTTGAGTTAGCTACAATTTTATAAAAAACAAAGTTGGTAAAATTTACTAACTTGTCAATTACATACTATCACTCTGTTGTTGATTGAGTTAACTAACTTTTGTTAGTTAAATTAACTAAGAAAGATCGCTAAGTACTTTTCAACTAAAATTTTTAGTAACATACAGCTAACTGTTAGTAGAAATTTTTTTCCGTGTAGCGTCCATCAAGTTATCAGCGTCCAAACTTTATCGCTGCACTAAGAAAACTGTTTTAAAAAACTACCGCTGTCCTAGGCTTAAAGCACAGGACAGCGGAAGTTTCTTATTGCAATTCTTATCCTAACCCTGTGCTAGCGTCCATCAAGTTATCAGCGTCCAAACTTTATCGCTGCACTAAGAAAACTGTTTTAAAAAAATACCGCTGTCCTAGGCTTAAAGCACAGGACAGCGGAAGTTTCTTATTGCAATTCTTATCCTAACCCTGTGCTAGCGTCCATCAAGTTATCAGCGTCCAAACTTTATCGCTGCACTAAGAAAACTGTTTTAAAAAAAACTACCGCTGTCCTAGGCTTAAAGCACAGGACAGCGGTCAATTTCTTATAACTTTTAGTCAAATAGGATCAATACGACTTCATATTGGTTGAAAGTAGAAATCAACCAGTAGGATACCATATTTTTATCCTATCCAAATAAAAGCAATAACAAATTGGCCGCTGTCCTGCTCTTTATGGAGTAGTTAATAACATTGCTCAGCATAGAAAAACTTCGTTTTAGACAATTTTCTTTGGGAAATCTGTCAATTTTTTGTTCATGTTATTTTTCTCACAATCTTAAAATTCACCATATTTGCAACATCAATGCTCTCAAAAAGTGCATTAATAATGACGTCATGTGGATAAACCCTATATAACAACCAATTAAATTTAGTGACACTAAATAGATTGATTTGTTATTAAGGATTGTATATAGATGGCTTGTACCTCAAAATCTAAAAAGAAAACTTTTCAATTTTATGATTCCATTTGAAAGTTAACAGTAACAGCTACCTATGATAAAATTTACAGAACCCGTGACCATCAGATAAGAGAGGAATTAGTTATTGAAATTAACATGGGCTCTTATGGGACTAAAACTTCAAAAAATCATAATTAAAAATCTAGCATGGTGACCCCCAAAATTTTTACATTTTTGAAGATACCTAATCCTAATGTATCAATGTACAAAATTTTAGATTTTTCTGTCTTTACAATTTTTTAGTCAAATACCGCAGTAGCTGATTTCCCGCCTTAAATTTGTGATTCAAGGAATATTAACTACTAAAAATGCAACATTGTATATACCCCTTGTACATCCTTGCGCTTTGTCGCCATGTTTGCGATGCTTAATACATTGTTCAGCATAAGTGAAACATCATTTTTCTAATAATTCTCATAAAACTAGTTGACTTAAACTGAACGAATTTTTCAAATGTTCTTTAAACTTATTAAAGATAGAAATTAGGCTTTGATTGAGCTTTGAAGCTTCTTTTACTATTAAAAGTATAAAAATGATGTTTTTCCTATGCTGGCCTATGTATTCCTGACCTACAAAATGGCGGCTCTTAAATATGAGTGCATCTAAAATCTAAAAATAAAACTTCCAAATTTTATGATGCCATTTGAAAGTTCACAGTAACAGCTACCTATAATGATAAAATTTTCAAAACCCGTGACCATCAGATAAGAAAGAAAATAATTATTGAAATTAACATGGGCTCTTATGGGACCAAAACTTTAAAAATCATAATTCAAAATCTAAAATGGTGACCACTCAAAATTTTTACATTTTTGAAGTTGCCTAATCCTAATGTATCACTGAGCAAAATTTCAGATTTTTCTGTCTTTACAACTTTTTAGTCAAATCCCGCAGTAGCTGATTTCACGCCTTAATGTAGTGTTATTTCCACAGTTGCATTTGAACGTTTCAACGCTCTCGCCCGTGAGTACCAGCCTCTATACCGCACCTGGTTAGCAGGTGTACCTGTAGTACACCTCATGGCGCCCAAATATATCGAGGTATGTATAACATCACCTGTCAATATTACATAGTGTACCTCTCATATATATATATATATATATATATATATATATATATATATATGAGAGGTACAACGTCAGTACCAGCCTCTATACCGCACCTGGTTAGCAGGTGTACCTGTAGTTCACCTCATGGCGCCCAAATATATCGAGGTATGTATAACATCACCTGTCAATATTACATAGTGTACATAAGTATATATATATATATATATATATATATATGAGAGGTACAACGTCAGTACCAGCCTCTATACCGCACCTGGTTAGCAGGTGTACCTGTAGTTCACCTCATGGCGCCCAAATATATCGAGGTATGTATAACATCACCTGTCAATATTACATAGTGTACATAAGTATATATATATATATATATATATATGAGAGGTACAACGTCAGTACCAGCCTCTATACCGCACCTGGTTAGCAGGTGTACCTGTAGTTCACCTCATGGCGCCCAAATATATCGAGGTATATATAACATCACCTGTCAATATTACATAGTGTACAGCTCTGGTCAAAAGTTTGAGAACGATATGTATAGGCAACCCATAACCACAACATGTTAACTTTATTAGGAAACGCTGCGGCCACCGCTGCCCCATTCTTAAACGTTTGGCCAGAGCTGTACATATATTATACACTCAAAAAAAGTGTACATTACTTAAGTTACTTATCTTAACTTATGTGAGATAAACACTTTATGAGCAGCTAAAATAATGTATTTATTAGCAAGTTGTTAACATTAATTATTTTAACAATATTAAGATGTGCAGAGCTAACTATTACACCTGCTCATATGGTGTAGTGGTTAGCGGGCTCGTTTGGCACGCTGGAGGTTCGGCGTTCGTTACCAAGCCGGGTTGGCGTTGTAGGCCAGCTTGTAAGAGCGGTTGTTAGAACGGTGAAGTTTCAGTGTGTTTCAATGTGTATGTTTCCGCTGCAATGCGTGGGTTGGCCAGGCAGTTTGACCACCTCTCGTCCATAGTGGCGAGGGCTGATGTAAGATTTGGTGATCCGAGCTGTACAGGTCTGGTATTAGGAGCCCAGAGCAGTGTGGTATTAGGGGTATGTATGTATGTATGTATGTATGTATGTATGTATGTATGTATGTATGTATGTATGTATGTATGTATGTATGTATGTATGTATGTATGTATGTATGTATGTATGTATGTATGTATGTATGTATGTATGTATGTATGTATGTATGTATGTATGTATGTATGTATGTATGTATGTATGTATGTATGTATGTATGTATGTATGTATGTATGTATGTATGTATGTATGTATGTATGTATGTATGTATGTATGTATGTATGTATGTATGTATGTATGTATGTATGTATGTATGTATGTATGTATGTATGTATGTATGTATGTATGTATGTATGTATGTATGTATGTATGTATGTATGTATGTATGTATGTATGTATGTATGTATGTATGTATGTAACTATTAAACACTGAAGAAATAACGTTTATATTAACAAGTTACTGTTTAAACTTTTGTCAAGCCAGTTATTGGTTTGTACTGAAGAGTTACATCTATGTAACTGAACTATTGGTGCCACGCTAGTTTTACTTGTGTAGTTAGTCTTATGGGGTCCGAATGAGACGTCGAACATCTTTCAAACAGTACACAAACTCGAACAGTTCGTGTGTGAGTTTGCTTTGGATATTTTGGGGTTTCCAACGAACACCATTTTCACTGCTCGATTTCGAACAATAAGTCGAACACTTTTGAAATTAAGTTTTAAATGTTAAAAGTTTGAAATAAGTTAAAATTTTAATACGAAAAATTGGTATATATGTAAAATCAAAAGGATTTTTCAACCATTTGTAATAATTATATACATAAAAATATGTTTAAATAAAAAATAAAAACAAAATAATTTGTTGATTTAAAAGTATTTTTTTAAATTACATATTCTAACCACGCTCTTAAGCTTCTATGTTATTGCCCTGTCTAAAAAATGTTCTCTCTTTTTCTGTAGTTCAAAATTTCCACCTCAACAATAGAAAATAAACAAATGTTATATTTGGCGCCACTCTCTCAGCCAGAGGGGGTCGACTTCCGAAGATAGAGCTTACACGTTTGTGAATCTAGAAAAACGTTAGCTTCACAGTGCTGTGGTATGGTGGCAGCACGGTCGATTGGGCTGTTATGACGTCATTTTACATTTGAACATCCTCATTGACCGTGCTGCCACCATACCACATCACTGTGAAACAGGCTCGTGAGCTCCTGTGTTATTGCTCTATACTAAAAACGAACCCTTGTTGATGTACTTCCAATTTTCACCACAACAATCAACATGTAAAATGTAAGTGGCGCTGTAGTCTGTGTGTGAGTTTTAAAATTCACACGCAGACTACAGCGCCACTTTTATACATAATTTTGTATTCTTGCATTGTTGCGGCGAAAATTTGAATTACATCATTAAGGGATCGTTTTTTCAACAATAGCTTCCTATCCTGTTTATATAGCCATGCTGTGAAACTAACGTTTTCTTCGATTCTCAAACGTGTAACGCCCTCTTGCGGAAGTCGACCCTCACTGCATTTGGCTGAGGCGGTGGCGCCATCTTTACATTGATTTACTGGTGTGGTGAAAATTTGAACTACAAATATTAAAAGATAGTTTTTTCAACAAGAGCTTTCTGTCTTGTATGATTATCCGTGATTCGAACACTTTACAAACACCTTACCGGGGTTCGAACATCGTACAAACAGTATGTGATGTGTTCGACTTTGTGAAAAGTTCGAAATGTTTGTGTTCGGATCGTGTTCGTAAGAATTTTAATTGTTCGAGATCAGTTCTAGTTCGACTAAAATGGTGTTCAACTCCAACACTTTGTGTAGTACATGTCATGGCTCTCAAATATATCACAAAACAAAGTGGGACCTAATATTATATATATAATAGATACAGTATATGTATGTGTAGATATGTGTAGTGAAACTGGTTTTGATATTGCAGATGATATTGCGGAGCTCCCAACATATTTCTAAGAGTCGAGATTACGATCTGTTGAAACATTGGCTTGGAACTGGACTTCTTACTAGTGGTGGTGAGTGAGTGAGTGAGTGAGTGAGTGAGTGAGTGAGTGAGTGAGTGAGTGAGTGAGTGAGTGAGTGAGTGAGTGAGTGAGTGAGTGAGTGAGTGAGTGAGTGAGTGAGTGAGTGAGTGAGTGAGTGAGTGAGTGAGTGAGTGAGTGAGTGAGTGAGTGAGTGAGTGAGTGAGTGAGTGAGTGAGTGAGTGAGTGAGTGAGTGAGTGAGTGAGTGAGTGAGTGAGTGAGTGAGTGAGTGAGTGAGTGAGTGAGTGAGTGAGTGAGTGAGTGAGTGAGTGAGTGAGTGAGTGAGTGAGTGAGTGAGTGAGTGAGTGAGTGAGTGAGTGAGTGAGTGAGTGAGTGAGTGAGTGAGTGAGTGAGTGAGTGAGTGAGTGAGTGAGTGAGTGAGTGAGTGAGTGAGTGAGTGAGTGAGTGATATAATGATTGATTGATTGATTGATTGATTGATTGATTGATTGATTGATTGATTGATTGATTGATTGATTGATTGATTGATTGATTGATTGACAGACTGATTGATTGATTTATTGATTGATTGATTGATTGATTGATTGATTGATTGATTGATTGATTGATTGATTGATTGATTGATTGATTGATTGATTGATTGATTGACTGACTGATTGATTGATTGATTGATTGCCAGCCTGATATATTGCTTGCCATATATATCCCCAGGTTCCAAGTGGCACTCCAGACGCAAGCTGCTAACTCCGACGTTTCACTTCAGTATCCTCGAGCAGTTCGTGCCTGTGTTCAGTGAGAAGTCACATATTTTGGTGACAAAGTTACGTGACCACGTGACCAAGGACCAAGGTATTGACATCACGCCTTACATCACGAGATGCACCTTGGACGTGGTGTGTGGTAAGTCAAGATGTGAAAACCAAAGTGCACTTTGCAAAGCGCACTTTGGGAGCGAACCTTCGCGCACTTTTAATAGTGCGCGCTCTTTTCAAAATGCGCGAAAATTAAAAAATCATGCAAAACTGAGCCAAAATCAAATTTTAACCAGTTTTTAGTCAAAAATTAACTATTACAGTTAGAGTACTCTAGAAGGGGGGAGTATACGCGATCCAGCAGAATTTTTAAAGCCATATTATTGGTTGTTGAAATCGAGAACATTCAAATCTGATTGGCTGACGTGCCCAAAATTTTCATTGTTGTCAGTCAATGTTATTTAAATGGGGGTTTTTTGGTTCTGAAAATGACCGTAAGTAATGGGAAAAAATGATATTTTGAAGACTCATAAAATTGTACCTAAACGTTGTCAAGTTATGAAATTTTCACAGATGAAACTTTATTATTTGGCGAAAAAAATAACATAAATTCAAAAGTCGCAATAATTCGCAAATACGGTTATTTAGTGTTCAATTTTGAACGCTTTTTTGAAAACGCTGTATTTTTTACGAAGCTATTATCGTGATAACAATGGCAAGTATTTTTTTTAAATCGTTTTATTTTTACTATATTTACTATAAATGTTCATAAATTTGATTTAAGCGATATTAAATTACGTTTTCTTTATAAGTATATGGAATTAGGTTGTTTATCGATATTAAAAACATCATCAGTATGTCGATTTTACGTAAATATAATAGGTATAATATACACGAAACATCTCGTTCTTTTAACTTTTTCCCTAGCCCAGCTGAAGTAATGAAATTTGCGTTTTTTTTTTCATAAAAATAATTAGCATAAAAGTTTAGATTTAATCTTTTATCTCTATACCAGCAGTGTCGATTTTTGAAACTACGCTCGATCGCGAAACATAGACCAAAAATTAATAAGTTGCACGTGTTTTTACTTATTTCTCCGCACTTAATTAATGTTTATTTTTTATTTACAATAACTTTTCATCATTCGTATTCCTTTTTTTTTTTTTTTTCTTCTTCATTTATTGCATAGAATGATGTAATTACGCCCTATTTTCATGGCAAAATAAGATGATTAATAAATGCGGTTTCTCCCAATATGATCTTTATACCACTGAAGTGAAGACTGGGGTTTGCAAAGAGATGTAGAATGTATGCAAAATAAACTTTTTACCTAATTAGTAATTATCTTTTGAAATACATCTTTAAATATTTAGAGCCATATTCAACCGTCCATACTTTGAAAAAGTACTATACTTTAGAGCTCGGAATAGACCGTGACCCCGCGCGTAGTCCAAAAGTAGCGTTCAATATAAAACTTTGAATATCTCGAGTTTGAGCGCTATTTAGATGAAACTTTCACCTATATATAGATAAGCAAGATGTTTAACCTTTTTGTCATGCCTATGCGATTTTCAACCCTTAGGTTTTTTTACCCTTCAAGGCTTCAAGGGGTAAAGACCAAAAACACGATTTTCAATATTATAACCTTTGCTAGCTTTTATTTATTATTATTATTATTTTTTTTTTGTGAATTTCATTTCTGTGGTGTCTGAAAGTCATGTAGTATCTCCTATTAAAACAATACGAAAAGAAATCTTTAAAAACCATTCCAATAGAAAATAAGGCGTAAAAATGATAAGAAAAAGAAGAAGAAGAAGAAAAAGAAAAAGTAAATAACACGGAAAAGCAAAGTTTACCCAAAATAAATATTTGGTGCTGCAATCTTATTGCCAGGACCTTTCTCATAGGGCACATTGCGTTTTAGCTCTATCTTACCCCATGGAGGGTGTTTGGGGTGGGGTTTTCCACCCTATTATGATTCTAAAAACTTAAGTAAAAGTATTCGTGTCAGATATCGCTCTAGGCAAAATCGACCCTGCTGAGCTCGAATCCGTTGTCAGATTTTTGGTAGATGCCACCCCTAAGGCGATAGGGGTGGGTTTTTATCCTCAAAAGAGGGAAATTTTTGGAAAATAAAGCAACATTGAATTGTAATAAAATGCAATATTTTCGTTAATCTAATTGCATATTCCAGTACCTCTGGTATGTTTTTAACATGAATCCTATGCATTTCCAGTTTAAATCACTTTAAAGAGGGTAGCTGGGGTTGTTGTTTTTACCCTTTTTTTCTAAATTAGGTGATTGGTGAGATATCATTCTTAAGTAAAGTAACCCAATCATTTAATTAAAAAATAATAATAAAACAAAGGTGAAAAACGCACCCTGCAACCGTCTTTAAAGTGATATAAACTGGAAATGCATAGGATTCATGTTAAAAACATACCAGAGGTACTGAAATATGCAATTAGATTAACGAAAATATTGCATTTTATTACAATTTAATGTTGCTTTATTTTCCAACAATTTCCCGGTTTTGAGAATAAAAACCCACCACCAAACCCTATCACCTATGACAACGGATTCAAGGTCAGCAGGGTCGATTTTGCCTAGAGCGATATCTGACACGAATACTTTTACTTAAGTTTTTAGAATCATAATAGGGTGGAAAACCCCACCCCAAACACCCTCCAGGGGGTCAGATAGAGCTAAAACGCAATGTGCCCTATTAGAAAGGTCCTGGCAATAAGATTTGAGCACCAAACATTTATTTTGGGTAAGCTTTGCTTTTCCGTGTTATTTACTTTTTTTCTTCTTCTTCTTCTTTTTCTTATCATTTTTACGCCCTATTTTCTATTGGAATGGTTTTTAAAGATTTTTTTTCGTATTGTTTTAATAGGAGATACTACATGAATTTCAGACACCACAGAAATGAAATTCACAATATATTATATATATAATATATATATATATATATATATATATATATATATATATATATATATATATATATATATATATATATATATATATATATATATATATATATATATATATATATATATATATATATATATATATATATATATATATATTTATATATATAAATTAAAATAAAGCGTTATATATAGCAAAAGTAATAATATTGAAAATCGTGTTTTTGGTCTTTAACCCTTGAAGGGTAAAAAAACCTAAGGGTTGAAAATCGCATGGGTATGACAAAAAGGTTAAACATCTTGCTTATCTAGAGGTAAAATAGCGCATCTAAATATAGCGCTCAAACTCAAGGAGATATTCAAAGTTTTATATTGAACGCTACTTTTGGACCACGCGCGGGGTCACGGTCTATTCCGAGCTCTAGTACTTTTCCAAAGTATGGACGGTCGAATATGGCTCTAAATTCGGCTCTAAAAAATGGCTCTATATTTATAATTTAATAAAAAAAATTGAAACGCAAATAAATAAATGTCTTGTGGGTATATATTAGTCATTATATTTGATTAAGACACGGAAAACTTCTACAATAAAAGACAAAACTGATAAAGTACGTCCAAGGCGTTTTTTTTTTTTTTTTTTTTTTTTTTTTTTTTTTTTTTTTTTTTTTTTTCTTTACCTTTGATCTTTGATATATAGAGTGTAAGAACGGCAAAAATTTTAGGGTAATGTAATGTATTTATAACATCTAAAGTTTATAAATTTCCGGGACCCCTAATCCAATAAGGGTGAAAGTTATAAAAAATTTAATTATCTTTATTGTTTAAATTAAAATTACACTCATTGGTAAGTGGTTTAATTAGCTCTGTGCTGAATCGGAGAACTTCTGCTTTTTGCTTCACCTATCCTGCTATCACCTGTACTTTTTTTTTTTTAGTAAATGTTACTATACTTTGGGGTAAATGTCATTCTATTCCTGTATTAATTTATTTTAAATTGACATAAAATAATTAGTAGTGGTGTATATTCAATTTATATATTAACATATTCTCAATTCACAATAAGTACATTACGCATGAATAAACTACGATTATAATACAAAAGTGCAATTTAGATTAATTTAGCTAAAAACTTAATCTAAAAGTAGCAAAAAATTAAAGTATACAAATTAAGTTAAGAGGTTGTCACTATGCATTTTTAATAGACTTGGCGCGAGTTACTAAAAACTTAATGTAAAAAATTAGGCACATATAAAATTTAGGCATTTTTAATTTTTTTTTACTTAGATTTGTAACTATGACAATAATTATAGAAATAAAAAGTAGCGATTAATTTATATATATATAATATATTTTTAATATATTTGCGTGTATATAAACATTGTAGACAGCAAGCACAAGAGCGTTGAGTTTGTTTATTTTTTATTTTTCATTGTTGGAGCGCATTAGCCAATGAGCGTCGAGTATTGATTTTCAAAATATGATATTTTTAAAGCTAAAATAAATTAAATTTATAACACACTGGGAGTTTTGAAATTTTAAACATAAAATCGCCATAAAATGAAGTTTGTTCTGTGAAAATTTCAGTGCTGTAACTTCCTTTGTTCAATAGTTATGATGTTTCAAAATCGCGATTTTTCCCATTACTTACGCGATTTTTCGTGATCAAAAAACCCCAACAAAGGGTGCGCGTATACTCCCCCCTTCTAGAGTACTCTAATTACAGTTATAATTAGTTTAAAAATATATGTTTAAAATTTATTTTAAGATTATGACAGCCCGAAAATTTTACCATTTTTAAATTTTTTTTTAAATGAAAAATTATTTTACAATTATTTTTGGGGCCATTAAATAAGTTTTACTAACAAGGGAGGGTATTGTGTGATGACAACCGGATAAGGCTGAAATTTGGTGTGGTGGATGACCTCCCTACAGAAGGATACCCCATAAAATATTTCGTCCCCTAACGAACTTTTACGGGAGCTAGGGCCCAAAACGTAAAACACAGGTTTTACATGTAAATCAATGGGACTCGAATTAGACCCAAATTTTTATTTTCATACGATGGTGTTCAAAGGGTCAAATTATATGTAAAAAGTGACACTCTTTTCGAAAATAAAAGTTAAAAAATCCTAACTTGAAAATTGAGGGCCCCAGGGCCCTTAATGTGTCAATTCCCCGTACTTAAGGCACTTATTTTTACTGTAGTAATTTAGAATTTTGTTGAATCACATTTATATGCCTACAATCTTCAAGGCAATAAAATTTCCAATCGATTGATATGCATAAAGTGCTTTTTTCATTAAAATCAAAGCCAAAAGCGGGCCCAGAATGTAAAAAATGGTCAATTTTATGGCTCCCCAGGAGTAACACGTTTCTTTAGCATGGGATCAAATACGGAATTTTTAAAGTTTTTTGTAAAAACGAATGAAAGTCTGCAGTCCTATGTAATAAACCACTCCCTTTTCGATAAGATTAGTTTTGTAATTTTAAACTTCAAATTAGGGACCCCAGGGGCCCTGCATCATTGTACTGTACAATATAAGGCTCAAAATTGATCAAAAATTTAAATTTACGCAGTTTGCAGAAAAATTAATATTTTAAAAAACTAATACCATTTTCGGTTTCCCCGTGCCTAAATTGACCTAAATTCCTGTAAAACACACACAGGGGCGGATCCAGGGGGGGGGGCGGTGGGGGCGACCGCCCCCCCCCAAACGGCCTACGTGGGTGGATAAAAATAAGCAAAAGTTGAAAAAAATTTAGTCCAAAAAAAAATTTTTTTTGCGCCTTCGGCGCAACTTTTATTGCTGGATAAGCGTTTGAATCCTGACTACAGTAAATATACAGTAGGCTATAACAAAAAATAATTTTTTTAACATCCCCTAGTTGTCATGTCATCAGGGTAATATGTCAGAGATATAGTTCTGTTAATACTTAATACTTGGACCTCCACGAAATATTTTGCTCACGATAAGAACTAAAAAAGAAAAAAAAAACTTTAATGTAAATTTTATAATTTTTATCTCAAAATATTTTTCCATCCAAATATAAAAGTTTTAGTTTTACAATATCGATAAATTAATAATAATAAAATAATACACAATATTAATAATTTATTTAAATTTTGCTCTTTTTTTTCAAGTTTTTCAAGTTTTTTCTTTTTTTTTTTTCAGTGAAATAACATTAATAATTTTACAAAGAGATGAAAATAGAAAATATTTCAGAAATCATTTGTTCAACTTTTACTTTTTTTTTTTTTTTTTTTTGCTTACATAAAAAGACAAAAAAACAAAAACCAAAAAACAAAAAAAAACTACCAAATCAAAAATTTTGCAATTCAAGAATATTTTTTCAAAGGCATACTAATTTTGCAATATTTTCCAAAAAGGGGCGTGGCCAAATAAAATTTTTCGCCTGCGGCGCGCTACCCCCCCCCCGGTCCTACGTGGTTAATTTTCAAGGAGATCGCCCCCCCCAAACACAATTCCTGGATCCGCCCCTGAACACACACTTAATAGATTTTTTTTTTTTTTTTTTTTTTTTTTTTTTTTTTTTTTTACAAAAATCAAGGCAAGCGTAGACCCTTTTAAAAAATGTTCGTAATCCGATTTTTCAGCTCTAGTAATTCAACAAAACATTCTTTTGTTTTGAAATAACTATTTTCGAAAATAGGGCAACAAATAGTTATTTCAAAACTATAGAATGTTTTGTTGAATTACTAGAGCTGAAAAATCGGATTACGAACATTTTTTAAAAGGGTCTACGCTTGCCTTGATTTTTGTAAAAAAAAAAAAAAAAAAAAAAAAAAAAAAAATCTATTAAGTGTGTGTTTTACAGGAATTTAGGTCAATTTAGGCACGGGGAAACCGAAAATGGTATTATGGCTGTAAGCTGCAACCTCTAGTTAAACCTTAGTTATCTTTTTTTAATTGTTGCAACAATCAAAATAACAACTTAACTACGGTTTAACTAGTTAGTTAGTGTCGCAGCTTACGGGGGTTAGTTTTTTAAAATATTAATTTTTCTGCAAACTGCGTAAATTTAAATTTTTGATCAATTTTGAGCCTTATATTGTACAGTACAATGATGCAGGGCCCCTGGGGTCCCTAATTTGAAGTTTAAAATTACAAAACTAATCTTATCGAAAAGGGAGTGGTTTATTACATAGGACTGCAGACTTTCATTCGTTTTTACAAAAAACTTTAAAAATTCCGTATTTGATCCCATGCTAAAGAAACGTGTTACTCCTGGGGAGCCATAAAATTGACCATTTTTTACATTCTGGGCCCGCTTTTGGCTTTGATTTTAATGAAAAAAGCACTTTATGCATATCAATCGATTGGAAATTTTATTGCCTTGAAGATTGTAGGCATATAAATGTGATTCAACAAAATTCTAAATTACTACAGTAAAAATAAGTGCCTTAAGTACGGGGAATTGACACATTAAGGGCCCTGGGGCCCTCAATTTTCAAGTTAGGATTTTTTAACTTTTATTTTCGAAAAGAGTGTCACTTTTTACATATAATTTGACCCTTTGAACACCATCGTATGAAAATAAAAATTTGGGTCTAATTCGAGTCCCATTGATTTACATGTAAAACCTGTGTTTTACGTTTTGGGCCCTAGCTCCCGTAAAGGTTCGTTAGGGGACGAAATATTTTATGGGGTATCCTTCTGTAGGGAGGTCATCCACCACACCAAATTTCAGCCTTATCCGGTTGTCATCACACAATACCCTCCCTTGTAAGTTAAATATCATAAATTAACTCAAAAAACTCATTTTTTACCTTAATTAACATTTGTAAATATTCTATTGGCTAGTTTAGACCGCGAAATTTAAATATTTTAAAAGTGAACTTTCGCGCACTTTTTAAAAACGCACTTCTAGAAGTGCACGAACGCATGGATATATAAACAGGATAGCAAGCTATTGTTGAAAAAACGATCCCTTAATGATGTAATTCAAATTTTCGCCGCAACAATGCAAGAATACAAAATTACGTATAAAAGTGGCGCTGTAGTCTGTGTGTCAATTTTAAAATTCACACACAGACTACAGCGCCACTTACATTTTACATGTTGATTGTTGTGGTGAAAATTGGAAGTACATCATTGTTTTTAGTATAGGGCAATAACACAGGAGCTCACGACCCTGCACGAACGCATTTTTAGAAATGCGCATGCGAACTTTCACTTTTTTACAACACTAGTGTTAAGTCAGTAACATCGCTATTTGTAATGACGAAATCTAAAAATATTTAGCACCTAATAGTAGTTCTAATTCTAAAAGAGGGCGTGGTCTCGACTCGGTCGATGCTTGCGCGTCAAAAAAGATTATTTACACTTTCTACGCAGCACGGTGCGTGGTCTAGCGGCAACATTAAACATTAACATTAAAGATGCTCCATGGTAGAAAGTGCAGATCCTCCACTCGCCACGCTGGTGAAAAGTGCAACTACTCTTTTTTTGACGCAGAAGCGTCGATATCGTCTCTATCGCGTGCAAAGTGTATCAAGTTAAATTAACCAAAGCTGATCGTCATTTTAGGAGCAGAAAACAGGGTTAACGAACAGCATTTGTGTCAGATGGAAAGTTTGGCGCGATCATCATAATTTCACTTGAAACATTTTGACGCGATAGACACGATGTGTGAATTTTAATGAGTTAATTAAGTTTTTTTTAATTAATTTTTCAAAGTTGTGAAATGACGTCATGGACTTCCCGATTGATAATTGTATATAAGAGTAATATTTATTTATTTAATTGCAGAGACCGCGATGGGCACACAATTGAACGCACAAGAAGATTTAGATTCACAATATGTGGCAGCTATTTATACGTAAGTAAATTAAAGACCTAGAACACTTTAAACAAAAAATATGTTTAATATCCTAACATACCTAAATATCAACGTTATTGATTTCTAATAACGGATGCGGGTTTGTGACGTCACAGCTCGCTTGACTTACGAGCGCGCTGACCAGTGAGCTATGACGTCATTGCCCGATTCTGATAGTTTGTGAATGTAAAATAAATTAGAAATCAATGACTAGCTATATCAACATTGATATTTAGCAATGTTAGCATATTAGACATTTTTGTTTGTTTAAAGCCATAGACCACATAAAACAACATGTGCTATTTAATGAATAATAGTCTCATAATGAATAGTCTCATTAGAACCCATGTTATTTCCTCTCTTATCTGATGGTCATGGGTTCTGAAAATTGTTATCATAGGTAGCTGTTACTGTTAACTTTCAAATGTCATCATAAAGTTGGTAAGTTTTTATATTTTGAGATACAAGCCATCTGAATACAACAATTAAAGGAATAGACCAGATGAAAACATAAGCATTTATGTCAAAAAACAGTTGATGTGATTTACATAAATAACTTTAGTTTGTCTCAAAACCCAACTGTAGCTCCGTAGCAGTGATCAGAAAGTTCGATTTATGCAACCCGCACAACATTTTCATACTAATTTCTGCATGTTTCTGACGTCATAAACATGAATAGTCTCGCAAATTGCATACTTTACAGTATTTTCACGCTCTCTCGTGAGGCTACATTAACATTCTGGTAAAAATTGTCATCAGTTTTGAAGATCCCATGTCGTGTTTTTACGTACATTAAAAAGCACATGTTGTTTTATGTGGTCTATGGCTTTAAATAGAATGTTAAATTTTCAGTATCAACGAGTTGATCGTACATCGGTTGTTACGACCCTGGCTCTACCCTGACTGGATGTATGACGTCACTTCCGCCGGACGTAAACATAAGAAGACAGTCAAAATACTGCACGATTTTACTAACAAGGTAACCAGGGATGATCAAAAAGACCTATCTCGTTTTTTGTTAGTGGAAGCAAAAGGCCTATCTCGTATTTTGTCAGTGAAAGCAAAAGGCCTATCTCGTTTTTTGTCAGTGGAAGCAAAAGGCCTATCTCGTTTTTTGTCAGTGAAAGCAAAAGGCCTATCTCGTTTTTGGTCAGTGGAAGCAAAAGGCCTATCTTGTTCTTTGTCAGTGGAAGCAAAAGGTCTATCTCGTTTTTTTGTCAGTGGAAGCAAAAGGCCTATCTCATTTATATATAGAGGCTGGTACTGACGGGCGAGAGCGTTGAAACGTTCAAATGCAACTGTGGAAATAATTCTACAATAAGAAATACAAATAAAACAGTGTTTAACATTTAAGCATCGATCATGGACTGGTTGCACTCATATTTAAGAGCCGCCATTTTATAGGTCAGGAATACATAGGCCAGCATAGGAAAAACGTCATTTTTATACTTTTAATAGTAAAAGAAGTTTCAAAGCCTTATTTGTAGCTCCAAAAAATTTGAAGAACATGAGAAAACTTCGTTCAGTTTAAATAAACTCGTTTTATGAGAAAAATTAGAAAAATGATGTTTCACCTATACTGGACAAAGTATTAAGCATCGCAAACATGGCGACAAAGCGCAAGGGTGTACAAGGGGTCTATACAATGTTGCATATTTAGTAGTTAATATTCCTTGAATCACAAATTTAAGGCGTGAAATCAGCTACTGCGGGATTTGACTAAAAATTTGTAAAGACATAAAAATCTGAAATTTTGTACAGTGATACATTAGGATTAGGTATCTTCAAAAATGTAAAAATTTTTTGGGGTCACCATGCTAGATTTTTAATTATGATTTTTTGAAGTTTTATTCCCATAAGAGCCCATGTTAATTTCAATAAATAATTTCTCTCTTATCTGATGGTCACGCGGTTCTGAAAATTTTATCATCGGTAGCTGTTACTATTAACTTTCAAATGGCATCATAAAATTTAGAAGTTTTCTTTTTAAATTTTAGATACAAGCCATCTGAATACAACCCTTAATTAATATTTATAATTAATTCGCAGGTGATACGAGAGCGCAGAGCAGAATTGACATCTAGGAAAGTGACCATTGAAGAAGACGAGAATCAAAATAAGGACCATGTTGACGGTAATCTTTGATTTGTTGATAATTTATAGCAATTGACGACTTGCAATGAACGAACTTTTTAAAATAATTTGAATAATTCTTAATGTATTTCTTATGTAAAAATCGTTTTCACTTATTTGCTGCAACAATTAAAAACATTTTATTGCAAGTGGTCCATTAAAATAACTAAAAATATAATATTTAATACATACTAATATATATTCATTGCAAAGTTTGTACACAGTTTTGAAATGCTTTAAAGGCCTTGTCCACTTACTTTTCTATCATTTAAAATACTAGACTGATAATTTCCATACCTTAATATCCATGAATTAGACACAAACACGTTGATTTTGTATTTATTTTTATTTTGACGGTTATATCACGTATCTGACGTCACAATGTACCACCGCTAATCACAGTCACCGCTTTGGTCACGTAATAATTTTAAGCCCCTCCCTCAAGTTCTTTACCCCTATTACGGCCTCATCGGTACATTGTGACGTCAGATACGTGATATAACCGCCAAGAAGGAAAATAAATGTAAATAAATACAAAATCAACGTGTTAGTGTGTAATTCATGAATAATAAGGTATGGTAATTATCAATCTAGTATTCTAAATGATAAAAAAGTAACTTGACAAGGCCTTTAAGTATTGTGTAATCAACGGTTATGACGTCACTAAACGTTGATAATTCAACAATAAAAACGTTAGTGACGTCACAAGCGTTGAGATTAAATAGACAAATCGTAGATTTATAACGGCCAAGTTAAACGTTTATTCCATTGTGATTCTAACGCTTGTGACGTCATTTACGTTTTTATCGTTAGATTGTCAACGTTTAGTGACGTCATAACCGTTGATTACACAATATAATTAACGCATTGTGAAACTGTGGACAAGATTTTTAGCGATTTTTTTTAAATGTGTAATAATAGTTGAAAAACAAAATGCATGAGTAAAAAAAAAAATAAATGTAAAAAAAATTTTACAGCATGAAGCATTTATACAAATTATTATAAAAATGACTTTAAAATTAAAAATTTAACTACACATTCTGAAAAATAATGCTTTTACATTGCGCTGAAA
>CASGGR010000030.1:62500-65000 GCA_949318235.1 Ecdyonurus torrentis | reverse complement strand
CTTTATATTCAAGAATATTAATAATTTTGCCCAAATTGTATTGTTTTTTCTTAATTGTTACTTTTAATACACTTCTTGCGTTTTCAAGTGGATTTCAAGTGCTTGTTGATTTTAATATATACGTTACAGAAAATTGAAAAAACGTCGTTTTGGATCTCTTTTTTTATATTTTTTTTCATTGTGTTTTTAAATCGTAGGTTCAGATAATTATTGTATTTAAGCGTTTATTTAACAACTAAAAACAATAAAACGACATTTCAGTCATTTATAAAATTAATTTGGGCGTCATGAAAAAAATCAATTTCTTCCGTAGATCTTGTAATAAAAAATACCATACATTGCGATTATTTAGTACCTCGTGTGTCTTACATTAACACCACACATATGCATCTAATTAATTTCGGTGCAGACGCAAGGCTCGCTGTGGTCTATGAAAGCTAATCACTGGTTTCAGACAGATGAAAAAAATTTCTTTAAATATTATTTTTTTTATATACATCTTCACAAATTTAATATTGTCACAACATTAATTATGATCGGGAAGTCAAGTCAAAAAAATGAGTGTCAATTATGAGCCTGAAAAAATTTTGGGGGTAGTTTTCCCGTTAAAAAAAATTATATTAAAAAACATTAACTTACATTAACAATAATTTTTTCAGTTAAATACAATCACCGTTGTTTTCAAAACGTTTAGCCGCTTACTTTTGCATAACTTTTGCGCGTAAAAGGGGGCGTGTCTAGTACAAATAATGTTGATTTTTATAATGCCATGGCTTTATTTAATAAGATATTCATGTAAAAATTAGTGTTTTTATGTAAAATAAGTGGTTTGATCATTGCAAACAAATAAATCACTTTGGTTTAAAATGGACTTAGGACATTAGTAAATAATGAACCACGTTGACATAGGACAATATAGCGGATCCCCCTCAATATATATGTATGTATATATATATATATATATATATATATTTATATATACATGTTGTTCCATATATACAATGTTGTGTATATATATAATATATACAGTGGTCCATTTACATGTTAAAAAGGTTGCTTTGTCAACAAATAAATCGCACGCTCCTTTACGTACTTAAAGAAGTTTAATGGTTTGGGTTCAAGTACTGCTTCTGATGCATTGATTTCAGCATTGTCTTTATATAGGGTCTAAAAATAAAGATAGATAGCACAAAACAGTTATTTTTTTTTTAATTTTATATACTAGAAATATTACCTCATATAAACTGTCACAACTTTCATCACTCTCATTAGGTAGCCATGCCACTCCCTCGATATAAAGTTTTGATTTACAGTTAGTACATAAACCTGGTGCTTTGGAGGATTTAGTTTTTTTTTCTGTTAGTCACTCCTTTTAGGTTGCAAACTTTTGTGAACTTTGTCTCGATGAAATTAGAAGTTCCAAGGTTCTAAAAGAAAGTAGTAAGGAATAAGATTGTAAAATTTTAAAGATTTCATTAATTAAAAAAATGAAACACTTGCATAAGAAAGTACCCCGTTTTCCAAAATATGGTGCTTTAAGTGATGAAAAGAAACACAGTGATTATCTCGCCGTACAGGTGATCAGCTAGAAATACATTTGCCCATAGATTTATACATTTTTGTTTCAGGTTCTAGGCACTGATTGCGTCTAGAGCAAAATACTTGATTTGCGCTTGAGCAACAATGCATAAGTGTAGCAACATATTCTGCAGTTGATTCATATACTATCGGAGTACAGTTTAAATTTCGGTTTCTCCGACTTCTTTCTCTATTTGATTTGATACTATTGGGTTTGGCAAAGATTTCATCAAAATAGTCATTTCTTTTATTAGAATTTTCATTTATACTTTCTTTGGGCAAAGGGTACGTGAGGATTTCTTTGGCTATATATTTTCTCACTAAGCTCTTTAATGATGGAATATCGGCTTTTTATTAATATAAAGATCCATTCCAGTGCATACAATATGACTCCACATACACACATGTACACCACAATCATTACTCTTTCTCTGATGTATTATATCACTGCGATAGTTATTTCCCACTCACTCCAGTTTATGACCTCCTGCTGTGTAACCATATATGTTGTTTACATAAAAAGTTGCAAGTGTTGCAAATTAGGTATACCGTATGCTTCATGGCAATGTAAGGAGTCCAAACAAACAATTGTTTTTAGGCTGTGTGTAATAACATACAGTATCCACTGATTCCTGCAGGCGTTTACAGGAAACAACCATATACTGTAAGTGTGAATTCGGTTGTTCGTAATAAACCTTCAGTATTAATTTTTTTTCTCTATGATACCTTCGGTGAGTAACGTATCGAACACTAATACTTTGAGTTAAAATATTTTAGCAATGTTAACTCTTGTCATCATAAAACCTACAATATTTTAATCATTATTGTAAGCATTAGGCTCCAATGTTTTCAAGTCTTCTTTATCAACGATAATGTTGCCCAATTGTATTTATTGTTTATATTATCTTGAGGATTATTTTTT
>CASGGR010000030.1:0-57500 GCA_949318235.1 Ecdyonurus torrentis | reverse complement strand
ATAAACCAACTCTTCTCTTTGATTTTTTACGTGTTGAGCTCAAATTTTCCGTAGGAATCACGTCCGTGTTTTCAACCGTAACTTCAACTCCTGAACAAATTGCTCTAAAAGTTTCAGATCTTAAGACGCCTATATAAATATATTTTCTTCAAACTGGCTTGGAGAAAAATGCTTTTGAATATTTTCATCCTGTTAAAAAAATGACATAACTTGTAAATATAAATAATGTTATTTTATTAATTAAAATAGATATTTTTTAGATTGTTTTTCAGTACATAAATATTACTATAATAATATTGTTCAAAAATTAAATACCTAAAATAAGTAACTTATTTACATAATGTTTATATTTTTATTTATTATTTAACCCTTATTGGACGGAATTATTGAAGGTTTAAAATTGTTGTGTTTTTTTAAAGAATTTATTAACTTAAATATTTAGGATGATAAAAATATTTTTTTTACATTTTTTAAAATCATACTTTTTTATTAATTAAAGAATAATTAGCGGTACATATATGTACCGCTAGTACAGCTGTAGACGTTTTTATACAATTTCTTAATATTACGATAATAAAGTCAAACAAATGGAAAATATATTGAAAACCAATTTTAAGGCATGATAATTTCAACACATAAATAAGATTTTAGTTTTTGCGATTTAATGTCATTAACTTGACCAACAAGGAAATAAAAAAAAATATTAATAATAACTTATTCATATTTATGATGTGTGATAAGAGGCAAAATGAGGAATGCATAGTCCCACATTGCACTTCATGCACTCAGTTTGCACACGACTCTTGCATGCGTCTGCAGCACACCGGCGGCGTGCGCCATTACTTGTACACCTGACAAGGTGATCTCTACCATCAAACCTGAAAAAAAACGAAAGTATATTTTTTATGATCACACATAAAAATACATAAAATTACTGTTTTATTTATTCTCACCTCACATAGTTTGATAAAACAATTGCCGCAGCATTCATGGAGGGACGACCTCTGGTTGTAGGTAGCTCACCAAGACTCTCCAGGTATCCTCTGCAGACTGACCTTCTAAACGTTTTTTGTGAATAATCTTGTCCACATTTACGAGCAAGATACCACGCATTATGCATAGAAGCATCAAGTAGCCATGTAAAAATGCTCCACCACCACTTCTTGCCTTTGATAGAAATCCTGTACATGCTGATGTTTTCATCCATTCGGTCCACTCCTCCCATATATCTGTTGTATTCACCAACGCTTGCAGGTCTTGAAATCATGACGTGCTTTTTCTCGGCTTGAGACTATCTTCGCACTGTTGTATGTGGGGTGATTCCATGCTCTGTTGAAGCTACTGTGACGCAAGAGTTTTCCATCCATCGAGTAATACTAATATTTTGCTCCTTACAAACAATGGACTCTGTATATCCCCTCTCCTTTTTTAAAATAAGTTTTTTTGCAGTCAATGGTAAACCAGTTGGTAGTCTATTGTCACGAGCTGTTCCTGTTGCGCCGAAGCCTTTTTCTTTCAAGTACATCAATAATGGAACACTGGTGAACAAATTGTCAAAGTACAGTGAATAAGGTAGATTTGAAGCTTCTTCTGGGAATTTTTCTAAAAAGGTCACAAGTGGCGCAGCACACTTGCCAAAACTTTCTTCATATTCAGGTGAGTTATCAGGCATTTTACCTTGATACACATCAAAACTTACAAGATATGCATCATATGTTGTCAAACACCAAAGTTTGTATCCAAATCTGATGGGTTTGCCTCTAATAAACTGCTTGCAACCATGTCTTCCATAATATGCAATCATAGCTTCATCGTAAGATAAATTTCTTTGAGGTATGAAGTACTTGAGGCAATTATTTTGAACTTTTTTTATGAAAGGACGTAGCTTCCACATTTTATCCTGCAGGTCTGGAAAATTATTGTCACAACAGTGGAGATATTTCATAATCACCAGAAAACGATCTCGGCGCATGCTGGATGAAACTAAATTGCTGTTCATATCATTTTCAGTATCCCAGTAGTCCTTTCTTGCTGGCAAAACATTATAGCCACTAACGAAAAGAATGGAGATGAACACTTTCATTTCCCTGTGAGTTATTTTTGGGTCTGGTTGATTCAAAAATAAAGCATATAATGTTGTTTGAGTTACTAAAAATTGTATAATTTCCTCATCAATAAATAACTCGAATAATTGTATTGGAGTGAAGTCTCTGTACTTAGCATAGTTTGTATCAGGAAAAGGCAAAAAAGTAGATTTTATTGGTTTAGATTTACTCCATTTCAGTTTTTTTGCTTTTTCTTTTAGAATATTATCCTTCTTATTTGTTTTATTTTTTTTTTGAAGTGGTTAGTGTTTTTTCTGTTCTTTTTCGTTTTCTTGGTGGTGTAGAGGGAAGCGATAGACCGGGTTGATTTGTCTGCAGAGGGGCTCTATCTTCATCCTCATTCTCATCCTCATTTGATGGCACCATATCTTCATCATCATCATCGTACTCACGATGTCCTCCAGCATAAACAACTTCAGCAGGAGCAGGAGTTATCAGCCAGACCTCCAAGGTCACCATCTTCGTCCGCGGAGTCTTCATCAGTTACAACGCCAGCGTCTGGCGGTTCCACAAAAACTTCCAATATTTCTTCCTGGGAAGCTTCAATTTCCTCCAAAATTTCCAAAAGAGAGAGTTTCCTAAACAAAATATTAAATAAATAATAAATTCTTCTCAGATAGATCAATAAAATTGTATTATGAAATAAAATGTTACAATATACAATACAAAAATATTTTTTCATATGGTCTGTAGCGGTAGCACTAGCGGTACATAAATGTACCACCGAAATATAAAGTGAATTATAAATATCATGTTACAAAATATTCTACAAAATTTGTATTTTAACTTCTTCTTACATTAATATAGTTTAAATATTTAGTAATCAGTTTACATTATTATCTAAATTTGTTTAATTATAAAACAAAATCTTACCTTGAATTCCCAGTCATAGCGTAAAAAAAAATACACGCTTTTCTTTTTCATTTAATTTGGGGAAAAACCCAAAATTTCTAAAAAAATATAGCACAGCTCCATCTTTTATCATCTAAGGAAACTATTTGAGTTGATGACAAAATATAAAACACATTTAATAAATTTGAAAAAAAAAAAAGGAAAGTACTTTCTTTGGTACAATACTGTACCGCCAGTACAATAAGGGTTAAATTTAATTATGTATAGTTCTATTTAACTAACTTATTAAAAATAATATCAATCTAAAAATTGATTTAATATAATCTCTATCGATTTCTGTTAGAAAATAAAACGTTAAAAACTTTTTATTGAATTAGGTACAATAATGATTTTTTTCTATTCCCTCAAAATTGACCTTTTTTTTTGCTAATTGAAAATAAAGAAAAAGTGTTTGATTAAAAAATAATAATTATTAAATCGTTATTTTCTGCTGTACAACAAATTAGTTATACGAAAATTTCATTAAATAATTTTTTATAACGCAAAGTTATAAAATACGTTTATTGCATTTATTAAAATAACAATAAAGTACAAAATAAATTATTCTGTTTTAAGCCTCTTGTATTTCAAATAATATAACAAATTTTATACGTATTCCTCCTCCATGTTATTACAAAGTTCTTGTAAGAAAATTTCATATTTTACTCTATTAAATATGTAAGTAAAGTTATGTTTAACGTACGTTTGAGTAAAAAAAAAAGGAAAATCTATACATCATCGCGAAAAAAAACGTAATTTACATATTTTATACTATCTTTATTGTAAGGAAGAAATAATGTGTGTTTTTTCTGCAATAGTATAATAAATTAGGCTGAGCTTCTTCATTTTTTGCTATATAGTATAATAATAAATAATTAACCATAAATTATGTTGTAAAGAATAAAGTAATAGACATATAACTTTCTAATTTAATTTAATTTATTGATAAATTATAATTTGTTTAAAGTATTTAAAGCAAGTAAAAACAAATGTAGTGTTTATATTTGAGGAGTCACGGATCAAAATCGGACAAATCATTTTTAGCAAATTTTACAGGAGAGCAAAAAACTGATTATTAATGGTATTTTTTTTGGCCAGCAATACTTTAGGAGTACCTAAAAAGTACCTTTTCATTAGTGTCATTAAAATAGGTAAATTTTCTGGTACATTAAAGATGGGTAAAATGATCGAAAAAGGAGGATTTGTCTGCTTTTGCACCGTTTTTCTTTGAACCCTCCAATTTGAGCGTAAAAATTAAAATTAATTAAAAGATCTAACAAAAATTAAGATTAATATAAAAAAGTATGCATAAAAAAAGGCAACCTTAGATTTGACCTTAAACTGAAATTTGACCGTTTATGACCCTGAAAACCCTTCATTTTTTTTTTATAAAAAAATTAATAACACCATTAAAGTCCTTGCCCCCAAAAATGTACAAATCAATACTTTGTTGATTTTGGAAGCAAAAATTCAATTTTAACGGTTAGATTATAAAAACCAGTGACCCTGAGGAAGGTCATAATCAATATAAAATTAAATTTTGGGAATAAAGTAATAAAAGTGCCAATTTGTAGGTTTCTTGAGATGCAGAATCACAAACAAATGCTAAATACAAGTTAAAAGCGACACTAAAAATTTTCAGGGTCAACTCAGGATCAAAACTTGCGCGAAAAATTTTAAAAAAATTACCATTTAATCCGGCATAGTCGACAACCTTTCAGACCACTCTTAACTCAATTTTTCCAAAAACACGATTTGTCCACTTTTGCTCCGTGAGTCCTCATTTATAGTAAAGTAATTTTGTAAAAATGATATAGTATGAATATTAGTTTAAATGAGGTTAACTTCTAGTATATGTAGCATTCACATGGTTTTACTACAATAAATAAATTGATAAAGTCTAGCAGGTGTAAATTAGTTCTGAATTTACTGAATTGGCCTACTATGCAAATTTTCAATTTTCCAGAATTTGCACGGAAAGAATTATCAAAATTGAGGAATTAAAACTAAACTATATTAACAATTTCACAATATTAACATTATAAGGGAGGGCGTACATACGTACTTTTTGGAAGTTCCTACAGCAATGCCTTCAGCAAAAACTGCAAACTTACATAAATTACATGCAAAGAGCAGAAAATTACCATCACAGAAGCAGAATCGTTGCCTCTGACGCTTTTACTATGTATTTGACTTCGTAGAAGCAGAGAGGGCAGCACACTCTTATTTCTGATTTTTTGCATATATTACATTTATTTTATATGTTACATGTTGTTAGTATAGTTTACAATACATGTTTTATTATTTTATTATTGAAATTTTAAAAATGTATAAATTTGTGGCCTAATATAAACTAAAATAATCTGGCTTTAGCTATTAAAATTTCAATCTTATAATACTAATAATTTAACGTTTATAATAAATATTAATATTAATATATGCCATGACAAATTTAATGGCAACTTTTAAATTGAATTTTGGTACAAAAGGTAAATTATAATTATAAAACAGTAAAAAATGTAATAAATTAATATATGCGTCATGCTACAGGATTATTGATTACCTTTGTATTATATTAATTCTGTATTTTTAAATGAAAATAGGGTAAAATATTCATATTCATTCAGAATAGAATAGAATATTCACAATAATAAATATCAACTTTTCACTTTATATATCTGGCCTGCATTTTTTCAAAATGCACAAAATAACACTCCCCCATGGAATTTTATAAAATGAATATACTTTGTAGGGAGGTCCCTAAATATGATAAATTTTGAGTTTTAGGTTGATCCAATCAAAACTCTAAATTTAGGGCACGTAATTCAAAATAGAAAAGCTTCATAGGACTAATTTAACAAAAAATAAATATTATAAATTAAATTATGAGTTTATATTTTTTTCATATACTACATATAATCAAAAATAGCGATTATACTTTAATCAATTGTACAGGAAAAATCGATTAATATGGCCCAAAATCGCAACTTTTGGCTATAGAAATATAGCTTTTTCTCCTGAAGCATTTCGAATTTTGAAATGAAACAAATTTCAGAAATACATGTAAATATACCTATCTCAAAAAAATTAACAAACATTTTTTGTCTGCGTTTACAGATTTACGCGGGAGCTTCAAAATTAGCCATTTTTGAAAAAAGGTTTGAATTTTGCGATTTTCAAATGTAATTTTTCATAAAGTAGTATTTTAATTTTTCTTTAATTTTTATATATATTACTCCAAACCTTGTTCTTTACATTGATATAGGTTTCCGCTTTGCATGTATAAAAATAATTTTTTTACGATTTTTTAAAAGATCAAGTTTTTCAAAGAGTGATTTTGTGTATATTTCAGTTTTTTGATTTTTTTGTGCAAGAAATGATTTTTTATGTTTAATGAATAATACAAAATATCAGAGGGTTCATCCTAGTAACCACCTACCCACCCACTGACAACGCCTCCATTTTTTTTTTGAGTTTGTGAAAATGTAACATACAAATTAAATTTTAGTGATTTGTGTGAAATTGAGAAGCAATGATAACTTTACTAACAGCATTATTATATGTAAATAATATTATAAAATCTTTTGTGAATAAATGTAAATTCCTATATATATATTAACTTTAGATATATTTTATTTTGTTTATTAATTACAAGTTACAAATCTCTATCTCTGACCTTTACCTTATTTTTTTTAACCTATTCCTACCTGACAGGATTTAGCTTGAAATGTCCCCGTGATTTTTGTTGGAACAGGATTAGTAAAAATATCTAAAATAATCAAAAAAATTTATGTCGTTCACTAACAAAAAAAAGGAGGCGAGGTCAGTGGGTGGGTGGTGACTAGGATGGACCTTTGATATTTTATAATATTCAGAAAACATTAAAAAATTACTTCTAGCACCAAAAATCATATAACTGAAATATACACTAAATCACTCTTTAAAAATAATGAGTTTTTAAAAAAATCGAATTTTTTTTTTTATATATGCCAAGTTGAAACCTATATCAGTGTAAAGAACAAGGTTTGGAGTAATACGGGGTGTTTATAAAAAAACTCACGATTTAAATCTTAAATTTAGACATGAAGGTAAGTGAGAAAAAAAATGTTTTATACATCAAATGAAAGCATCAGTTTTGACATTTTTAAAAATATGCACAGTTTTATTTTTTATCAAATGTTTTTTTTTTTTTTTTTTTTTTTTTTTTGCCAAATGGCGTAAAATGCCAAACTGCCAAAACGGCCGCCTTTTTTCTTGAATCTATAAGATTGTTTTTTCTCAGTAAGCGAAAACATAAAATGTTTACTGATCAGCAAAAGACACAGTGCGTTCTTCGGTATAAAAATTCAAAGTCTCCTACGGCAGTTCAAAGGACAAAATTTGTTACATATCAAGGGGTTATCATCACGCCTAAACCAAGTCTTCCCAGACAAGAGGCTTGGTCGCAATGGACCAACAGCCTGAGCTCAAAGGTCTTCTGAACTATCATCACCTGACTTCTACCTCTGGGTATACGTGAAAGATGTCGTAATTAAAACTCAAGTGCGAAATAATAGAGACCTCAAGCAACGCATTACTGCAGCTATCCCCTCAGTAACACCAGCCATTATAGAACGTATGGCGTGAGCTGAAAGTGCGTCTGGACCAGTGCCGAGCTACAAATGGTGCCCACGTAGAGAAGCCTTAAAGTAATGTTTATGTCAAAACTTTTAATTAATCGAGATCTTCAACAACGTTTTTTGTTGCAGGTCTAAACTGTGAATATCAACGAAAAAAATGTCTATTACCCATTTTTCGTTCTTCCTTGTCTCGAAGAAGACATATTATTGTACAGAAATAAAATTTTTATTTTAAAAAATGTCAAAACTGAGGCTTTCATTTGATGTCTAGGACATTATTTTCTCACTTACCTTGACGTCTAAATATAAGATTTAAATCGTGCTTTTTTTATAAACACCCTTTATATATAAAAAAAGAAGAAAAATTAAAATACACTTTTTTAAAAAATCGCATTTGAAAATCGCAAACTTCAAACATTTTTCAAAATTGGCTAATTTTGAAGATCCCGCCTAATTCTGTTAACGCAGAAAAAAAAAGTTTGAATTTTTTTTTGAGATAGGTACATTGTCATGTATTTTTGAAATTTGTTTCATTTCAAAATTCGAAGTTGTTCAGGAGAAAGCTTTTATTCTATAGACAAAAGTTGCAATTTTGGGCCATTATAATTGATTTTTCCTGTACAATCGATTTGATAATAATCAATATTTTTGATGCCAGTGGATACACTGGATATTGTAGTATATGAAAAAATATAAAGTGATTAATTTAATTATAATATTTATTTTTTTATTAAATTAGTCCTATGAAGGTTTTCTATTTGGAATTTTGCGTCCTAAAATTAGAGTTTTCATTGGATCAACCTTAAACTCGAAATTTAACATACTTAGGGGCCTTCCTAAAAAATATATTAATTTCATGTAGTTCTATAGGGGGTGTTATTTTGTGCGTTTTGAAAAAATGCAAGCCATATATATATTATTAATCAATACCCACCCTAAATGTTCAATTTTAAAGCAAATCTGATAATATATCGCCACTCACAATTCATTTAAGCCATAGAGAATCTACTTAAAAAAAATTGAAACCTGCACTTTACTAGGTTGGGAAATCTACACGAATGCATACAATATAGCGTATTTGCTTTTAAATTAAAAGCAATACAATATTATTTTACAGGAATGTGTTAAAAAAATTTATTGCAAAATTTGACTACTTGGCAAGGAGAAACGTTTTACTACAGAGTTAAGAGAACTCGTTTTTAGCAGGTGATATCTCTATTAATATTCAAGATAAATCCAAAGTGTAAGCGAGGAAAATTATCCTCATATCTTCCTATTTATGAATATCAAAGAAAAAAAAATTTAAAATAAAAATAACAGGCGTAATTCAATTAGCTGTAAAAATGTAGCCAAAAACCAACGGCTTAACTTATATGAGTAAAAATGATAATAGAAGCGTAGAAGCGGTAATAAAGAATGTAAAAGACTTTTATTTTGAAAAAGTTGAATTAGAAACCAATTTACAATTTTAAAAAAATTACGCATGTCAAAGTTAGGTAATCATACTATAGATACTCCCCTTACGCCTTGACTCTTTATTTGCCCTCACTTTTAAGCTTGATGCATTTCCCTTTCAGACCGCATGCAAATGTTTTTCTACCTAGTAAAGAAGAAAAAAAAAGTTTTTCTATCTATACTGCCTATTCTCACTTCAATCACTTGAAATATTACAAAATATACGTTTATGTTATAATAACTTGCATTTGCTATCACTTTTTTTTGTTTGGTTTATAATAATACAAGTATTTTTCCTATACTTTTCAATTTTTATAAGCTTTTAAATTATTAAAAATGTCATAATTTTTTTCATTACTATACTTGATCACAATACAATATAAATATTCTTATATTGCTTCATTTTTCCCGATATTTATTATTCTTGCTATTTCATTCAATAAAACAGTAAATAAATACTGTTTTGTATTATTTTAGGTCATTATCTGTACCAATTATCTGTATTTTTTACATTTTTAAACTTTTAATTTGAAAATAAATTTAAAGGAAAAAAACAACATTTTTTGATGAATTGCACAATATAATCCATAACTGTGTATATTAATTCATATTTTGCATAAATTGTTTTAAAAAATCTGAGCAAATGACGGTTATTCGAAAAAAAAAAATACATAGATTCCAAAATAGACACGGTACACTATGTTATTTCGAGTCAATAGTTTAAGGTTTGCTTAATTTTTGTAATAGCGGTGGTTGTCATGATGTTTTCATTTCCATGCATGTTACTTGCACGCGTCTCAGGTACATCGCATCAATGTGATATAAAAAAAAAGAAGAGTTTTCTAGTTTCAAAAACAGCTTCTTCCATTTTCAACAAAGGTAAAATCTTACCTGATAGTGATATGAAACTCTCCTTTATTAAAAATGGAAGAAGCGGATCTTTGGTCCCCATCGCAACATTTTTGTGCGATACGCTCAGTTCGATGCTTTCTCGTCAGCCACTGTTACTTTGCTTCAATAACATTGAAGCTCCACGTCTTGTAACGCAGACACATATATAAATATAAAATATATAAATATAAAAATATAAAAAAAATTAATTTGAAAAAGAACTATTGAAGTCTAGCTTGATGTTTAAATAATATACGTACATAAAAAATTTTAAAACAATTATTGCATCCAATTGAAGCAAATTGCGTTTATATTACTATATTTATGCAAACAATTAATATGTGAGCTTTGTTTTCGTTCTCTAAATAGAAGTTTTTCTTAAATATTGTTACTACAAATATTTAATTTCATATAATATGGTGAATTACCATTTATAAATAAGAAAAAAATTAAAAAAAATTATGTTTAATTATAATTAATTTTACTGCAATCTATGTGAAAACGTTTAAAATAAAGCTTTTTACAAAAGTAAAAAAAAAATTATTTCATTATTATAATTTAGTTCCTTTCAATTTAAATAAAATTCTATCGTAATAAATTTCATGTAAATTAAAAGGAAAGAAATTACATAAGAAATGGTTACTGACATTGATTTACAACCCCCCTGCCCCCCCCCCCAAAAAAAAAGGAAATATAAAAAGTAATTAACAGATTCAAACAATGAAAAAAAATTACTAATTGTATTGCGGTTTAATCATTAAAAGAAGGTTTATGACATTGTTAATAATTTAATATTTTATACAAATTATAAAGTATATAGGAAAAATTATTTGTATTATTATAAACCATACAAAAAAAAGTGATAGGAAATGCAAGTTATTATAACATAAACGTATATTTTGTAATATTTCAAGTGATTGAAGTGAGAATAGGCAGTATAGACAGAAAAACTTTTTTTTCTCCTTTACTACAGTCCGCGCCACCTAAAGTTGCGACCAATAAGAGAGCGCCTAAAATCTCTCCATAAAGTTAATATTACCCCACCTCCTAGCGACCTTGAGCGCTTAAGTGTCTATTGGCTCGTGGCTCGATTTAGAATAATCGCAAACATCCTTACGTGGCATGGACTGTAGGTAGAAAAACATTTGCATGCGGTCTGAAAGAGAAATGCATCAAGCTTGGAAGTGAGAGGAAATGAAGAGTCAAGGCGTAAGGGGAGTATCTATAGTATGATTACCTAACTTTGACATGCGTAATTTTTTTTAAATTGTAAATTGGTTTCTAATTCAACTTTTTCAAAATAAAAGTCTTTTACATTCCTCATTACCGCTTCTACGCTTCTATTATCATTTTCACTCATATTCCAAGTTAAGCCGTTGGTTTTTGGCTACATTTTTACAGCTAATTGAATTACGCCTGTAATTTAATTTTAAAATTTTTTTTCTTTGATATTCATAAATACGAAGATATGAGGATAATTTTCCTCGACTACACTATGGATTTATCTTTAATATTAATAGAGATACCGCCTGCTAAAAACGAGCTCTCTTAACACTGTAGTAAAAATTGCGACTTTGCAAAATGTTTCTCCTTGCCACGGAGTCAAATTTTGCAATACATTTTTTTAACAAATTCCTGTAAAATAATATTGTATTGCCTTTAATTTAAGACCAATTACGCTATATTGTAAGCATTTGTGTAGATTTCCAAACCTAGTAGATTCTGTATGGCCTTAATGAATTGTGAGAAGCGATATAGTATTTTTGCTCGATTGAAATAAATTATAATATTTTCACTTTCGTGTAGCAAATTTTAATAAGATACTATAATTGAAATACTTATGGAATAATGTTGCACTCGTAATGCATGACTCTGACATATAATCTTTACGATTTAAAAGATTGCTCTTAGTGACAATAGTGACCTAAAGCCAGGCCTCTCCACCACGGCAAGGTAGCAATGAATTAGAGAGGTGGCTAGTTGAAAAGGAAATAGAAGCTTGGTAAGGTTGTATAATTTTTTTTAGTCAATTGGAAGAATTTTATTTTTAACTTCCTAAAAAAATTTCAATAAAGAAAATACATTGTTTTATACATATAAGGATATTATTTTTTCTGCATAATTGCAAAAAACATATCACATTTCGTCATTATAGAGACAGGATGTAATGTTTTAAACATTGTTTTTCTCTTATAGTTTGTTCACTTTTAGTTGAAAATAGTGCGAATATTTTTAACATTTCGCAACGTTTTTAAAAGCTGATACTGACCGATGAACAAACAAACAAAAATTTTAGTTTGATAATTTACATTACTATAACTGAGTTAAACTTTTACTATTGGAATAAGTTTTAGCTATTTTATTTTGCTGTTATTATTATAAGTATAAAAATATATATTATTTTACTTTGTTTTGTTAGAAGAAATAGATATAAGAAACGTGCAAGAAGCTTACCGTAGTGAAGAGTCCTAAAGTTCGGAGAAAACCTGGCTAGCACAGATGTATATATATATATATATATATATATATATATATATATATATAGATAGATAGATAGATAGATAGATAGATAGGTAGATAGATAGATAGATAGATAGATAGATAGATAGATAGATAGATAGATAGATAGATAGATAGATAGATAGATAGATAGATAGATAGATAGATAGATAGATAGATAGATAGATAGATAGATAGATAGATAGATAGATAGATAGATAGATAGATAGATAGATAGATAGATAGATAGATAGATAGATAGATAGATAGATAGATAGATAGATAGATAGATAGATAGATAGATAGATAGATAGATAGATAGATAGATAGATAGATAGATAGATAGATAGATAGATAGATAGATAGATAGATAGATAGATAGATAGATAGATAGATAGATAGATAGATAGATAGATAGATAGATAGATAGATAGATAGATAGATAGATAGATAGATAGATAGATATATATATATATATATCAATGCAAAAATGCGACCGATGAGAAAAATCATGAGGTTTTTACTCATGATTTTTCTCATCGGTCGCATTTCTGCATCCCAACATGGATATAACACAAACATATTTATTGCCAAATTATTTTAAATGGGTTAGTTTTATATATCTGTTCTAGCAATATTTTCACCGAAATACTGGACTTTTTTTCTAAGGTTAAGGCTTGCTGTTGCTCTAATCCTTTTCTTTTAAATTTATAATAAGAAAATAACATGTAAAAATGTTAAATTCATAGCTAAAAAAATTTAAAATAATCAATCTCAGCTAACAACTACGATGCGCTCTAAAAATCTGCTAATAGTATTTTAAGAAAAGTTAATATAATAAATAATTAAATGCTGCAACAATAAAAATCTTAGAACTTGAGAGCATTTCTATTTTCTGAAGAATATTGTTATTATAAAATTATTGAAATATCAGAAAAACTAAATTACTATTAATTAATTATTATTGTTTAAGACGTTTATTTATTTATGAAAGAGCATTGTTTGAAAATATCTGTAAAAGTATGTACAATCAATTATTGTTTAGAAGATCATATTTTTAGTGAAATTTTTATTAAAAAAAATTACCATTAAATCTAGTCTCCATTCACAATTAAAATTATTACATATTTATATTTATTTATTTTTTAACACAATTTCTTATTTCATCATTCTAGTGAACTGCTCTAGTCGATAATGTGTTGGTTTATGTATTTTTATGGCTTTTAAAAGGGAGTCCCAACCTGTCTTTTACTATTGTTACGTTAAAAAGGTAAAAAAAATTTACACTAGTAAGTTTTATCTGTAATTCCAGAGAACCATTCCAATCGTTCTGTTAATTTATTCTGACGTTCTTCCTTGAGAGCACTACCTACGTTACTATGTTTTATATTGTTCCTATTTTTTACAAGCCAGCAAGTAGAAGTGGGGTTTGCAATGATGCAATCAAGTCTACAAACATCAAATTTTGTCTATTTTAGTTAGATAATTACAATCATCAATAAACTATATATGTACACAAATATATAATGTCGCAAGTGGCTTTTGCTCTTAGCTTGTTGGTTATCCTGGATATAATTAAGCCTAATTGCCAATTTCTTTGTTAATTGTAATTAAAGCTAAAGCATGTACTAAGGCTAAGGTGAGAGGGAATTTTTGCTTAAAGGACAACTCAATTCTTTGTGTCGATACGATTTGTATTTTCAACATCAAGGAAAAAATATCATTCAAAACAAGAAAGACAGTACACTTACGTATAATAAAGACGGTTTCCATTGCTGTCTTTCCGTATTCGCGAGGAGTCACGGGCAGTAATTGCACCTTGGTCAGAGGTCAGTTTGCAAGTCCCTAGTTCGCTAGTGCTCGTGCTTCCTTCGTCTCTCACTTTCTCTACCTAGCCGTGCACACACGCATTAGTGCCCTTAAGCTAATAATGCGTGTATTAAAGTTTGCTTTCTATAACATACTCTGTTATTGTATTTTAGTTCAACCCCCGATACCTGTCATGGGGTAGCATTATACAGAATAATTTTACATGTCACACCCGTGTCACTTGTATTTTAGTTCAACCGTTTATATCTGTCACGGGGTAGCAATATACAGATTAATGTTACATGTCACACCCGTGACACTACCCTTCCGCGACCAAGACCTAGTGGGGGGGGGGGGGGGTTAAAAAAAATTCCTGGAGAAAGCGAGGAATTTTAATACTTTGTCCTTAAAATAAACAGTTCAAAAGACAATTTCGCCAAATATAACTCTTAAATTACCCACAAGCAAAATGAAATCATAGATTTTTTTTTCATTGTACCAGATAAAAAGAGCAGCTAACATTTTCTGCACTTTTATAATGAATCTTGTTACAATTTAATTTACTTCCCACTTTATTAAAACTCTATTTACATTTGCAATTTTACAACTTATTTATTATTTTTTTTTTCAACCCTTTTTAAATTTAATTTCAAAATACACATGCATATATTTAAATTGTTTTTTTTTATATGTTCTGCTCCTTTGCAGTCATAAAAAATGACGGGACTACAATATCATTATTAAAAACTTGTTCTTCAGGACACATATTTAATGGCGTCTCTTCATTTGCGACACCATTTGTGGTCGTTATCATTGAAAGACTTGCATCAGTAGTTGTAGTTGAACGATAAATAGTGCGGTTTATTGGCACCATTTGCTGATGAACTATTATCTCATGATCTACTACGGTTCTCTGCCTGACCAATGGCTCCACATTGTAGCCAAAATTAAAGTCAGACAAATAGTTATAACGATGGCTTAAGATAGTAGTATTTTGCCAGTTATTCCACAAAACACTGATTTGTTTAGGGTTTCATCCAAAGAGAATGGGTTTAATATATGAGTATCAGACTGTAAAGCCGTTCTCCTGTTTCGTTACTAGGTATGAAGGTAGCAAAAGATTCATCAATGACCCACTTCTCACATACATCTTTTGCTTGCTCTGTCATTTCACGATATGCAGTGATTGAGCATGATGGATAATCTATACCTCTTACTGGGAAATCAGGACGGCAGATAAAAACGTCTCCAGGTTTGCCTTTCTGAACAAAATAGATTGGCATCATTACGAAATGTAGCTAATCTTCAGATACTGCCAAAATTTCTGTGTCTGAAAAAACTTTAACGAATGTTTTGTTCCCTGGATGTTTTTGAGGAATTGAAAAAAAATCACTGATGGTAAACACAGACTCTTCTCCGATCGCTGGTAGTGAAACAAAAAATCTGAAACTATTAGGAGTTCTCTAGAATCTTACTGTTGCAGTTGAGTAAATTACAGGTAAACCCTCCTTGTGTGGCAGGTCTAGTAGGGTGTACCCGTGAGTAAACACTTGTGATATTTCCACCACGATAGGTAGTAGAGCCTGGGGTGAAATCAACTCTGGCGTAAGTCTCTCATTTTGAGCAGAAGTGACGATAACTTGAAGCCTTGAGCTTCCTTCTGTACTTCCATCACGTTATGCCTGAGAAGCGTTTCAGTAATTTGAAATGCAACAAGAACTCTAGTTTAATGATCGACAGCTGCATACTGATTTCGAGTTCTATTAGAACTCTCTGTAATAGATCTTTCTAGAATATCGACCGTCTTAGTAAGGCTGTCCAGCATGTCATCATGACGTTTCAGAGTAGTAGCTGAAGCATTAAGATAAGTCAGTTGACCGTTGCAATGTTCACATCTAATCAATGGACATTCTCTAGCGTAATCCTCTGAAAATCAACAGGAGTAACATCCTGGGCCTTGATTTGGTCTTTGAGCATTTGTTCTAGGGATATCCCCTAGTACTCGTGACACCGACCTAATATTCCTTGGGTAAGTGACAGTTGATGGGCACCTGTTGTTCCCGCGAAAATTTCCACGGTGACTTACATTTTGTCCACGCACATCATAGTGTTGAAAGTTTTGACGTCTCTGGTCATTGTAGCCTCCTATGTTGTACTGATAATTTTTTCTTTGAACGTATTGCCCATTTGTCTGACCGCGATTATTGTAAAGTTGATTGTCGTATTGTCCACGATCATAAATATTATATCTATACTGCTAGTGATCTAGATTATAGCCTTGACGAGGCTGGTCACGGTCGTTGCCTCTCTGATATGATGGTTGCTGTTCATGTTCCGTATTAACTTCTTGAGTTGGTGCTTGTCCGCTAGCACCTTGCTCTGCTTCGGCTCTTGCAGGTTGCTGTTGTTGCCTCCTTGGTCCTCGTGGGCTTTAGACTAATGCAACATTATGCTCTTGTTCTCCAGGTCTGTTAGGTAAATCTAACAAAGCTTCTTCTATCATAGCTGCATCAATTGCACTATCTAAATTTGTTGGGTTCCTTACAAAAACGAAACTTTTCACATCCTTTCTTAATCAGTTCAAAAAATGTCAGAATATACGTTCTTCTACAGGATCTGCAGCTGTAACATTTAAGTTTTTAATCTTTATTTAGAACTTGTTTGATTTGACGTGTAATCAGTCGCAGACGTGTGGCATATTCTGCTACTGTCTCACCTCTACGTTGGTTACAAATTGTCAGCTTCTGCTCTAGTAAATGTCTAGGCACTTTGGGTCTAGGTCTTTGACTTTTTGAGAGTTGACCAAGATGTTATAGTTGTATTGTTTGCTCTAACATGGTCTGCCGCCGCTCCTCCTAAACGGTGTCCATCCCGATAGGTTGACGGTTATCTCTATAGTTTCAACAAAATTATCCAAAGTGACGTCATCAGATCCTGTAAATCGAGAAACAAGTTAGACTTGACTGCCTATGTTAACTTCTGCATTGTTTCCTCTTTGTGCTGCACCTGAAGCTCCTGTTGCTCCAGACGCACCGGAGCCAATATCACTTGCACCTTCAACACCATTGACTGTAGCAAGCAAAATTTCTGAATGTAATGCTGTAGGTATTTCTAGTTGGCTGGTTCCTTTTGCTGCGTCATATTCTTGACTTTCAACATACTCTTCATCACTCATCATCTCTATTCTGTTACGATTGTAATAGCAATTTATAGGTAATTATGTAAAGCTTCTATAGTACCTAAGCTAAGTGTTGCGTACTCAACCTTTACAAGAAACTTGTCAAATCAACATATAATTAATTTTGAATTCAGTTTCTTAATTTTATTTTGTGATACCAACAGCAAGTTATAGGTAATTACGTAAAGCTTCTATAGTAATTTAGCTAGTTGTTGTGTACTCAACCTTTACAGAAACTTATCAAATTAACCTATAATTAACTATGATTTTAATTCCAAACTAATCTTTCCCTATTAAATTTAAAATCAGGATTAGAGGTAAATTATACTAAGCTTCTCACGTAATTTAGCTCAGTTCAGCGCACAAAGCTTTTACAAGAAACTTGTTAAATCTACCTGTATTTTTCTCTTTATTTAAATATTTGTTTAAAGTAATAATTATATATGCTATAATGGTAATGAACTGAATTTATTATGTGCTGGAGAATACAATCTAAAATTTATCATTTATTATTTGTAATTGAAATTAAATAATTAGAAATATTTTATTATATGTATATATATATATATATATATATATATATATATATATATATATATATATATATATATATATATATATATATATATAAATATGTATATATATATATATATATATATATATATATATATATATATATATATATATATATATATATATATATATATATATATATATATATATATATATTTATATATATATATATATATAACACGAACATATTTATTGCCAAAATATTTTAAATGGGTTAGTTTTATATATCTGTTCTAGCAATATTTTCACCGAAATACTGGACTTTTTTCCTAAGGTAAGGCTTGCAGTTGCTCTTATCCTTTTCTTTTAAATTTATAATAAAAAAATAACATGTAAAAATGTTAAGTTCATAGCAAAAAATCTCAGCTAACAACTACGATGAGCTCTATAAATCTGCTAATAGTATTTTAATAAAAGTTAATATATTAAATAATTGAATGCGGCAACAATAAAAATCTTAGAACTTGAGAGCATTTCTATTTTCTGAAGAATATTGTTACTATAAAATTATTTGAAATATCAGAAAACCTAAATTTCTATTAATTAATTATTATTTTAAGACGTTTATTTATTTATGAAAGAGCATTGTTTAAAAATATCTGTAAACCTATGTACAATCAATTGTTTAGAAGATCATATTTTTAGTGAAATTTTTGTTAAAAAAAATTACCATTAAATCTGGTCTCCATTCAAAATTAAAATTATTACATATTTTTATTTATATATTTTTTAATACAATTTCTTATTCCATCAATCTAGTGAACTGCTCTAGTCGATAATGTGTCGGTTTATGTATTTTTATGGCTTTTAAAAGGGAGTCCCAACCTGTCTTTTACTATTGTTACGTTAAAAAGGTAAAAAAAAATTTACTCTAGTAAGTTTTATCTGTAATTCCAGAGAACCATTCCAATCGTTCTGTTAATTTATTCTGACGTTCTTCCTTGAGAGCACTACCTACGTTACTATGTTTTATATTGTTCCTTTTTTTCACAAGCCAGCAAGTAGAAGTGGGGTTTGCAATGATGCAATCAAGTCTACAAACATCCAATTTTGTCTATTTTAGTTACATAATTACAATCATCAATAAACTATATATGTACACAAATATATAATGTCGCAAGTGGCTTTTGCTTTTAGCTTGTTGGTTATCCTAGATGTAATTAAGCCTAATTGCCAATATCTTTGTAAATTATAATTAAAGCTAAAGCATGTACTAAGGCTAAGGTGAGAGGGAGTTTTTGCTTAAAGGACAACTCAATTCTTTGTGTCGATACGATTTGTATTTTCAACATCAAGGAAAAAATATTATTCAAAACAAGAAAAAAAGTACACTTACGTATAATAAAGACGGTTTCCATTGCTGTCTTTCCGTGTTTGCGAGGAGTCACGGGCAGTAATTGCACCTTGGTCAGAGGTCAGTTCGCAAGTCCCTAGTTCGCTAGTGCTCGTGCTTCCTTCGTCTCTCACTTTCTCTACCTAGCCGTGCACACACGCATTAGTGCTCTAAAGCTAATAATGCGTGTATTCAAGTTTGCTTGCAATAACATACCCTGTTATTGTATTTTAGTTCAACCCCTGATACCTGTCACGGGGTAGCATTATACAGAATAATTTTACATGTCACACTCGTGTCACTTGTATTTTAGTTCGACCCTTTATATCTGCACGGGGTAGCAATATACAGATTAATGTTACATGTCACACCCGTGACACTACCCTTCCGCGACCAAGACCTAAGGGGGGGGTTTAAAAAAATTTTCCTGGAGAAAGCGAGGAATTTAAATACTTTGTCCTTAAAATAAACAGTTCAAAAGACAATTTCGCAAAATATAACTCCTAAATTACCCACAAGCAAAATGAAATCGTAGATTTTTTTCTCACTGTACCAGATAAAAAGAGCAGCTAACATTTTCTGCACTTTTATAATGAATCTTGTTACAATTTAATATACTTACCACTTTATTAAAACTCTATTTACATTTGCAATTTTACAACTTATTTATAATTTTTTTTCAACCCTTTTTAAATTTATTTTCAAAATACACATGCATATATTTAAATTGTTTTTTTTTATATGTTCTGCTCGTTTGCAGTCATAAAAAATGACGGGACTACAATATCATTATTAAAAACTTGTTCTTCAGGACACATATTTAATGGCGTCTCTTCATTTGCGACACCATTTGTGGTCGTTATCATAGGAGGAGTTGCATTAGTAGTTGTAGTTGAACGGTAAATAGTGCGGTTTATTGGCACCATTTGCTGATGAACTATCATCTCATGATCTACTACGGTTCTCTGCCTGACCGATGGCTCCACATTTTTGCCAAAAATAAAGTCAGACAAATAGTAATAACGATGGCTAAAGATAGTAGTATGTTGCCAGTTATATCACAAAACACTGATTTGTTTAGGGTTTCATCCAAAAAGAATGGGTTTAATATGTGAGTATCAGACTGTAAAGCCGTTCTCCTCTTTCGTTAGTAGGTATGAAGGTAGCAAAAGATTCATTATTAACCCACTTATCACATACATCTTTTGCTTGCTCTGTCATTCCACGATATGTAGTGATTGAGCATGATGGATAATCTATACCTCTTACTGGGAAATCAGGAGGGCAGATAAAAACGTCTCCAGGTTTGCCTTTCTGAACAAAATAGATTGGCATCATTACGAAATGTAGCTAATCTTCAGATACTGCCAAAATTTCTGTGTCTGAAAAAACTTTAACGAATGTTTTGTTCCCTGGATGTTGACCAAAATGTTATAGTTGTATTGTTTGCTCTAACATGGTCTGCCGCCGCTCCTCCTAAACGGTGTCCATCCCGATAGGTTGACGGTTATCTCTATAGTTTCAACAAAATTATCCTAAGTGACGTCATCAGATCCTTTAAATCGAGAAACAAGTTAGGCTTGACTGCCTATGTTAACTTCTGCATTGTTTTCTTTTTGTGCTGCACCTGAAGCTCCTGTTGCTCCAGACGCACCGGAGCCAATATCACTTGCACCTTCAACACCATTGACTGTAGCAAGCAAAATTTCTGAATGTAATGCTGTAGGTATTTCTAGTTGGCTGGTTCCTTTTGCTGCGTCATATTCTTGACTTTCAACATACTCTTCGTCACTCATCATCTCTATTATGTTACGATTGTAATAGCAATTTATAGGTAATTATGTAAAGCTTCTATAGTACCTAAGCTAAGTGTTGCGTACTCAACCTTTACAAGAAACTTGTCAAATCAACATATAATTAATTTTGATTTCAATTTCTTAATTTAATGTTGTGATACCAATAGCAAGTTATAGGTAATTATGTAAAGCTTCTATAGTAATTTAGCCAGTTGTTGTGTACTCAACCTTTATAGAAACTTATCAAATTAACTTATAATTAATAATGATTTTAATTCCAAATTAATCTTTCCCTATTAAATTTAAAATCAGGATTAGAGGTAAATTATACCAAGCTTCTCATGTAATTTAGCTCAGTGCAGCGCACAAAGCTTTTACAAGAAACTTGTTAAATCTACCTGTATTTTTCTCTTTATTTAAATATTTGTTTAAAGTAATAATTATATAATGCTATAATGTTAATAAACTGAAATTATTATGTGCTGGAGAATACAATCTAAAATTTATCATTTAATATTTGTAATTGAAATTAAATAATTAGAAATATTTTATTATATATATATATATATATATATATATATATATATATATATATATATATATATATACATATATATATATATATGTGTATATATATATATATATATATATATATATATATATTAATAGTTAAAAATTATGAATTATTATTATTTTCTGGCTATATTTTATTAATATTAAGATATTGTTAATTTATTGAAATTATTTATATAACAAATATTGAAAGCTATTATATAATTGAATATTAAAGAAAATTTGGGTTAATGTTAATTTAACGCAAAGTATTTATGTTAAAATGTTATTAAAACGATAGAACGATATAATTAATTCTTTTGATCTGAGTTTATGGTATGCCTAAACCAACGTATTTTTCTTCAAACAATATTGTGGACTGTATATTAATTTATAAGTAAAATTTGAAAATAACTAAAATTTCTTACAATCCAAAATCAAATCTGATACAGTAATGCAATCTTATCAAAAAAGTTCTGAATGTAGATGCAACCTATTTTTTTGAATCAATTTAAGAATATTTTACTTCTTAACTTCCGTTATTCACTATTCCGAATCCAATGCCTAATATCAAAATAGTATTGTGGACTGTTAAACAGTTTCTAAATTGAATATCAAAATACAACTAGAACCTGCTCGCAATACAAAATAAGGACTGATATAGCAAAGCAATCTTAGTACAGCAAAGTATTTTGAATAAATGTAACCAATTAAGAACAATCGAAGGATAATATTATGCGTTTAATTTTTGAAAAGAATAATATTAATAATGCCGAATGCAATGCCTAAAATAAATATAATATTGTGAACTGAAAAACTGTTTCTAAGTTGAAAAAGAAAAATCAACCAGAATCTGTAGACAATACAAAATAATAACTGGTATAGCAAAGAAAGCTTAGCACAGTAAACTTGAATATTAACGTAACCAAATAAGAACAATAAAAGGATAATATTATGTGTCAAAGTATCAAAAAAATAAAATTTATAATCTGCGCAATTCACTATGCCGAATCCAATGCCTAATATCAATGTAATAATGTGAACTGAAAAACAGTTTCTAAGTTGAATATGAAAAAATCAAACAGAAACTGTTAACTATAAAAAATAATAACTGATATAGAAAAGAAAGCTTAGTACAGCAAACTTTAAAACAACGTAGTCAAACCAGCAATATTCTCACAATGATTAAATACTCACTTTGCAAAATATTAAGCAGTTGAACACTGTAATGACAATAATATGTCAACGTCTCAAAATTTCAGTCAAAATTGATGGCTGATATATATGGCAGTTGGTTTATATACTATAATCTTTTACCTTTTATATCCAGTCACAGGTAGAAGAATTTGTTTCTCCTTACTTTTCTCCCCACTCCATTTCTCCTGAAAGTAGTGGGAGTATAGTTTTCTTATGTTTTTGTTCTTCATAATATCACTTTTCATTTTCACTTTCCTTGAAGATCAAGAGAATGTTTCCTTAGTGTAAGATCACTGTTAGTAAAGGTATGTGCTAACCTATTTACGTACCAGACGTATTTCTTAAATGTTTTTTTATATCTAGGTCTCTAGAGCAATCCCACATAACTAACCTTTAATAATAAACTAGATCTATAATAACAATTAAAATATAATGAAATCTTTTTTTAAGATAGTAATCCCACACCAAATACTTTACTCTGGATGTAAATTATTTGTATAAGCTATCCCAAAAAATAGCACACAACATGGCTCTGGACATGCGAGCTTAATACCAACCACACATTTATATATATTTTGGGTGTCATGCACTTACCTACTCTTCAGTATTGTGACTTAATATTACTTATTCTGAATAAAGTATAATTATATAAACGAAATTTTTGGTAAATTAAACTTACTGTCTTCACAGTAAATATCTATTTAACATTTTTGTTCAATAAAACTCAATCGTATTTAAAAGCTAACTTTTTGTATGTTTAGCTTCAAAACTTTATATCTCATTACTTTTAATCTTCCTTCTTTTCTTTTTTTTTTAAATACTAATATATATTTATATTTTATTTTTATAACCATAAATAAAAATATTTAATTTATTATAAAATTATAACACATTGTTGGTTAGTAACTGTATATAAGGACAATGAAATATTTAAGCAAACTTTTAACTAATACATATTTATTTTAAATTAGACGTATAACTTTTTTCTTTAGGAACGATCTATTTTATTTATAAATATTGTTATTTTTATGTTAATAGCAATAAATATTTTATTTACCTTCATGCTCTTATTATAAACCGCAAAACTTTAAACTATGTAGTAAATTCTACAGTCATACTTTATAATATATATTTATTTTTTTTAGTGTACGATTACTATTAAGAGGGAATGGGTCATGTAGAAGTTCAAGCAGGTGGCGCTGCGATCGAATTTATGTTAAATATTTCAAACCATATTCTGAGGTGTTTAAGAAGTTTAAAACTAGTGGGTTCCCTACATAAACATCTAAGCTTTAAGTCAAAACAATAAAAACCACAATATTTTATTTGGTTCAGTTTTTGAATGTGACGGAAAGAAAGTAAATAATGAGCTCATTGTCAACTCCTTCCGTCACATTCAAAAACTACATTTCTTTTTGTACTTAAATGAATGTTTATGCATTAATTATACCCAGTATAACCGATAAGTGCATAATATTAATGACTTTTTATTTTTTTTTTTTTGTTTTTTTTTTACTGTTGATAGAATTCAATTTTAAAAACAATAAACTTGACTTGAAATTAGTAAAAGTCATTATTTTATTATCATTGAAAACACAACTAAAATAAATCTCCCTGCAATAATTATTAAAAGTAATAACTTTTAACTTTATATATTCTTTTTTTTTCTAAATAATTTCAACGTAGCAAGGTGTATGCTATTAAGGGTAACCTAGTATAAACATTTTGGTTTATGATTAATACTTTTGAACATGTTATGCTATATCGTAAGCATTTATTATGTATAAATTTTTACATATGACCGTTCCATTTTTTTCTCAGTGTAAATAAAACATATTTAATACGTAATGAATAATTTTTTTAATTTTTTTTCTTAAATTAGGCAAATAAAGCTTTTTACCGTTGCATAAATTTAGTTGTTTTTATTTTTTCTTCTAGTCGTATGCACGTTAAAAAACGTTTAAAAGATAAATCTATTGTCTAATTTATAATAGAATTTTAACTTTTTGTACGGTAAATTTACTTATATTGAACGTATAAATAACAATTTAGCTTCAATTGTATTAATACTTTAAAATTAAATACATTTCAAAACGTTTAAAAATTTCATCTTGTGTCATTTTTTTCTGTACTTCGTAGAAGTATTACAAATATTTAAATGTAAGACACAGCAACTGTCTAACATTGTAATTACCGGTTACTACATAAGAAAATATATTTATATATATTTGTTTAAATTTTTATCTTGAATTTTATTATAAGAAAGACTCACGTGAAATGTTTGATTGCAAATTATTTACTCTTTATCACCAGGCTGTTTTACGTAGGTTTCTTAAAACGATTTTACAAAATATTGAAATTGTATCTAAAATATGGGTCTCAAACCTTCAAATAAAACATATATGTTTTTTTATTGTAAAATGTATTCCTTATTATGAAATGGATTTAAATTTTTATCTTATTACATAATCGCTTGATACGACAAATATGTTTTTTTTTTAATTTTACAAAATATAGAAAAGTTATTTTGAATTAGAATGTATTATTGCTCAGTTCTAAAAACAATATGCTAGCCTTGAAATAATTAAGTATTATTATTTTTGTGTAATTGCAAGCAAAACTAAAATGAATCTCCCGCCTTTTAATAATAGAAGTACAACTTCTAATCTTACATATTTTTTATTTTTTTTTCTAAACATACCAAGGTTTATGCAATTTAATCTAACCGAGCATAAACATCATGGTTTATAATTTTGAACAGTTTATGCTATATCGTAAGCATGTATTATTTATAAATAACGAAATATAAATATTAATTTCTTTTGTGTCAATAGGACATATTGAAATCTTACTAAGAGAATAATTTTATAATTTCATTTTTTTAATTAGGCCCTATTAGGCTTAATTAGGCTCTACGAAGCATTTTACCGTTGCATATATCAATTTAATGCAAAATTATGAATATAATATTGTTTATTTTATTTTAACTGTTTATGCCTGACAATAAATTTTTGTAACAATCAACATTGCAAAATTTAAAATATGATTGAAATAGGTAATTTGCATAAATTTTAAAATATTTAAGGAACTTAAATGTATCATTCATTCTATTTAATATATATGAAAACGTAAATTTTTATAGTAAAATTATTATATTATACGAAATATTACTTCATATTGTATAAATTAAACCCTATGAGCACCTTAATGCTTTTCAAATTGCATTAGTTTTATATAAGTAACGTTTAATACACAATATTTGCACTTTGTATAAAAAATATGCAGAAATGTTATGTGTTTATGATGTATTAACACCTAAAAATCAGTGTAAGAATAAAGTCGAGATCACTGCTACGGCACTACAATGTGGGTTCAAAACAAAGTATTGCCATATATATAAAAGATTTTTAATTAGCTATAGGGTCTATACATTTAATTTAATTTCGACGCCATGTTAGATAACTCAATAACAAGGGTGGATTAGGACAAAATTATTTTGCTAGTTTAAAACCACTATGCAAGGAGAGTATTGAGGCTGTAAATATGCTAAAGTAGTATCTCAAGTATATGAGAAGAATAACAAATATCAAAATTTAACCGATTTCTTAAAGAAAATTGGCTTATTTGAAGTTTGTTCTATGCTGAGCAATGTTATGCACTACTCCACTATGGCCGCTAAACGCAATAAATAAGACGTCATCCCCATACACCCTTTACTGTCTCAACGCAGCATAAGTTGTATAACTCTTACTAATAGAGTTTACAAACCTGCCTTTATTATGTTTATTCCTAATATTTTATGCTGTAAACTATATTAACTGTTTAACATAATATAAAGAATTACTTACGTTAGCATAAATGTATAATATCTTCTAACTACATTAGCAAACAATTAATTTTTTTTATATTTATGTTGTTGTTTTTTTGTACGAAAATTGCTATATGTTTTAATTAAAATTATTTATTTTAATTAATAAAAGTGTATATAAATACTGTTGTACTATAGCTACTCTAAAATAATAATTAATTTACTCATGGTATAACAAACATATGCGCCTCCAACTAATAAATATTATTATGAAATTATTATCGTATACTATATAAAAGATTAAAATGTAAACATCTTTCGTATATTATAGAACAGAAAATATTGTTTCATTTCATAATTTTAATAAAACCTTCACAGCTTATTTTGAATTGATATTTATTATTTTACTCTAACTTGACAATAATGACCTAATTGCCTTGAAAATGAAAAAAAATAACACTTTCAATTAAATAATTTAAATATATAGAAACATGTAATATGTTTTCGCTTGTAGTATACTTGAGCAAGTAGAGAGGGGTGGCAGGTTCTGTTCTAGATATGATAACATGGTGTTCCTATGCTAATGTATGTTAAATTTTAAGGAGCCAAGGAGCCATTCTCCTGCCAACCCAACTGTATAGTAAAATATACATACAGAATATAATATAGCGTTTACAATAGGTTATAATATAATATATTCTTATTGTATTTAGAATATATAATTTAGCAACATATAAACAAGATATTTATTTTACATATTATTATGTGTATACGTTCTGTTAATGATGATTGTATATATTATTTTTCTTTTATTTAAGAATTACTTACGCTTGCTTATATATATACAATGAACATACGCTTTGTAATATACTTGCCATACCTGGATATATAAATGTCATATTATACAAAACAACGTCTTAGCTTCATATATCGTGTATAATCATTCTCGCTGCGTCCGCACAATTATGTTTTCTCTTCTTGCTGTCGTATAAGAGAGTACTAGTAGTAATACTTTTATTATCATTATGTACTCCTAATATTTTAATTTTTTTACGTGTTATAAAAGAAGATTACAAAGTATGCGTCGCTGTTTTACCTATACGCATGATCTTACATTAAAACAATATTATATAGAATATTTACACGACACAATAATTATTGTATACAGTGTATTATACATTATGTTATATCATATCCAACTTTTATATTTGGTATGGATATTGGTATGCCGCTGCATGTATACGGTATATGAATAACATATAGCAATGTAAAAATAAAATATTTAAAGTATATATTATGATGTGTATACGTTCTGTTAATTATGATATTGTATATAATGTTTTTCTTTAGGTTAAGTATTACTTACGTTGAGATACAATAACATTTCATACGCTTTTTACTTGCTATACCTATGCAGTTTAAATGTTAAATACAAGGGGTACGTCTTGGAATCATATATATTGCATTATACTCGTATATAATTTCTTATTGAGTCGGCGTAATTTTATTTCTCTTCTTGCTGTCGTATCCCAAAATACTTGGTATAACTTTTTTATAATATATGTACTTCTAATATTTACTTTTATTTGTGTGGGTTATAAAATGCCATCAATATAGTAAGTGTCACTATATTAACTACATGATCTTAGTGAATTATAAAGTAATATTTAGTAATATGCTGACAACACATTCACAATAAAATAGTGTGCAGAATACATTATGTTTCCCGACTATTTTTTATTTTTTATATAATAATTTTTCAGTGCAAAAAGTTTATAAAAATACAAATGCATGTACAATATTAAATTGTTACTTTAGCATAATAAATAGCATTATATTATTAAAGCAAGAAGATCTCTCTCTCTCTCTCTCTCTCTCTCTCTCTCTCCTTCTATATCTCAGTGCATATTCTTATATGCTTATTATAAGAAATATATATTATACAAGGATAATATACTACATATATGATTTTTTTTCCATCGCTTGCATATCATTTTGTAGATTGATTGCAATACCTATAGCATTTTTAGTGTGTATGGTTGTATATAGAGTAACGTTATAGTTCTTCATTCTATTATACATATTTTAGTATAGTATTATAACTTTTGTATGTATAAAAATTATATTATTTCAAGACAAAAATCAAAATTTGCTAATAATTTAAGAAGGTACCTCTAACTTTTTAGCAAATTAAAATCATATAGACATGTAATATATAGACACATAAGATATACATTGTTTATTATATTACTTAAGTTATATCTTGAAACACAATACAATATATAACAATATATATATATATATATATATATATATATATATATATATATATATATATATATATATATCAGTGGCGTTCGGTGCCTATTTTTAGAATTCAAATGATTATAGCGCCGAATTTTATCGATAGATTTTTTAGAAATTTTGGAATTTTTTAGTCAAAAAGTCAAAATTATGAACACTATTTTTTATTTTTTTTTTATTTTGAAGTTAAAGGTCCCAAAGGGCCCCTTAAACAGAAAAATTGAGGTAATTTTTTACTCTTCTGATCAGAAAGGACACTGAAAATTAAAAAATCTAAAAATAACTAAATTTCAGGATAAAAGAGTTTTGATTAAAGCGCAAAACCCCAAAATTGGTCTTGATTTGTTATGTGGGTCTAATTAGGGACACTTCAAAGTCAAAATATTTTTAAATTGAAACAAAAATTACAAAGTCAGCTAGAAAAATGAAAACTATAAATTTTGTATTTTTTGGGGTGTCAATTTCAAAAATCACATTTTGGGCTTCCCACGTCTCCCCAAAAGGGCCCAAAGGGGCCCTATTTTCAAAAAGCAAGATATCAAAAATCTAACTGCAGAAATCGATTTGTAATGGCCAAAAACATAGGAATCAATATATTACACACCAAAATCGGCAAAACTCTTAATTTTTTATTTTTGGGGCCCTCCTCAGGTCATGCAATGTGCATGACCTGAGGAAGGCCCCAAAAATATTTTTTTAAGAGTTTTGCCGATTTTGGTGTGTAATATATTGATTCCTATGTTTTTGGCCATTACAAATCGATTTTTGCAGTTAGATTTTTGATATCTTGCTTTTTAAAAAAATAGGGCCATTTTGGGCCCTTTTGGGGAGAACTATTGTATACAATAGAACGAACTATTGTATACAATAGTTCGTTCTAATTAAACTACACATAACTTTTGAGCCAGCATCGAAAAATTTCCTTTGATAACAATATCTGATCATGACGTTATTACCTGTTTATTACGTTTATATATGGTTGATCATTGTTAATTCTTCGTTTAGAACTTGAGCCTGGATAAGAATGAATAAAACTTCACACACAAAAAAAGTTCCATTCTCAATGCGACTCACGACTTTAATCGGCTCAAAAAAGAAGATAAACCAATGAATGTTTCTTATTTTGTTGGTCAGTTAATCACTGTTAATGAACTTCACTATACTTTACAGAACAAGCTAATATATACTCTAATATGAAATTGTAAGTACATAATTTTAATGCTTATCATAATTGCTTGCTGAAAACTTCACTTGCATGTTTTCTTAGAATAACACCGCAGCAACATCTTATTTTTATAATTTTACGTATATGTTTCTATATCCATAAATAATTTATAAGGTCGTATGTGAGAGTACTTGTATTATACTTATACGCATATTAAAATTACTCTTCATATGCACTTATACACTGATGATACTCACAACATCTTCTTATGTAGTTTTTTTTTATTTTAGATATGTCGTCTTATTATGTTAAATCAGGCATCCGACTCTACACATTTTAAAATGCCTAGCAAATACATAAGCATGAGCATACTTCCAGAAAACTATTTACGTATTCTATAACATTTTAATTCTTTTGTTTTTCAATGATGTTTTGTTGAATAGCATTTGTATTTTGTTTTTATTCAAGCTTGAAATTGAAGAAAAAATAATAATTTTAATGAAAAAATATGTCTATATATTTTAAGTATGCAAATCTTAAATATCAGATATGTTATTGATAATTTGTTACTAATAATTGTAACCATAAAAACGTTTGAAAATAAAAATACGTAGATTGTAATGTGATTATGTTTTTTTTTTTTCGCAACACAACGTTTAATATTGTATGCTACCCGTTTAGTTTAAACGGCTACCCGTTCAGTTTAAACGGCGATCCGTTTAGTTTAAACGGCTACTTATAAAGTTAAAACAGCTACCCTTTTAATATAAACGGCTTTTTGTTTTTCCATCATTGCTTACTATACGCAGTATACCAGTGGTTTGGAGCCGGACCCTGACCCGTTTTCTGCGAAAACCTAAAATTTTGGGCGGATCCTTTAGACCCGGGTTACTAGACCCAACAAAAAGAAAGACTGGTCCCGGACCCGGGTCCGTCTAAAATATTTTCGGGTCCGCGGACCCGGGTCTGGGACCAGTCTTTATTTTTGTTGGGTCTAGTGACCCGGGTCTAAAGGATCCGCCCAAAATTTTGGGTTTTCGCAGAAAACGGGTCAGGGTCCGGCTCCAAACCACTGGTATACTGCGTATAGTAAGCAATGATGGAAAAACAAAAAGCCGTTTATATTAAACGGGTAGCTGTTTAAACTTCATAAGTAGCCGTTTAAACTAAACGGATCGCCGTTTAAACTGAACGGGTAGCCGTTTAAACTAAACGGGTAGCATACAATATTAAACGTTGTGTTACGAAAAAAAAAAACATAATCACATTACAATCTACGTACCTTTATTTTCAAACGTTTTTATGGTTACAATTATTAGTAACAAATTATCAATAACATATCTGATATTTAAGATTTGCATACTTAAAATATATAGACATATTTTTTCATTAAAATTATTATTTTTTCTTCAATTTCAAGCTTGAATAAAAACAAAATACAAATGCTATTCAACAAAACATCATTGAAAAACAAAAGAATTAAAATGTTATAGAATACGTAAATAGTTTTCTGGAAGTATGCTCATGCTTATGTATTTGCTAGGCATTTTAAAATGTGTAGAGTCGGATGCCTGATTTAACATAATAAGACGACATATCTAAAATAAAAAAAAAACTGCATAAGAAGATGTTGTGAGTATCATCAGTGTATAAGTGCATATGAAGAGTAATTTTAATATGCGTATAAGTATAATACAAGTACTCTCACATACGACCTTATAAATTATTTATGGATATAGAAACATATACGTAAAATTATAAAAATAAGATGTTGCTGCGGTGTTATTCTAAGAAAACATGCAAGTGAAGTTTTCAGCAAGCAATTATGATAAGCATTAAAATTATGTTCTTACAATTTCATATTAGAGTATATATTAGCTTGTTCTGTAAAGTATAGTGAAGTTCATTAACAGTGATTAATTGACCAACAAAATAAGAAACATTCATTGGTTTATCTTCTTTTTTGAGCCGATTAAAGTCGTGAGTCGCATTGAGAATGGAACTTTTTTTGTGTGTGAAGTTTTATTCATTCTTATCCAGGCTCAAGTTCTAAACGAAGCATTAACAATGATCAACCATATATAAACGTAATAAACAGGTAATGACGTCATGATCAGATATTGTTATCAAAGGAAATTTTTCGATGCTGGCTCAAAAGTTATGTGTAGTTTATATAGAACGAACTATTGTATACAATAGTTCGTTCTATATAAACTACATCGAAAAGTCTTTTTATATGAGTATGTTTTAAGCTTTGCATTGACTGGTATACATATCTAAAATAAAAATTAGGAAATATAAAATCGGCACAAAATGCTTTAATTTAAAGTGTATGTATTATATGGGAAAAATGCATTTGTGCTTATATATTTTTTTTAAACAATACTTGTATGTTTATAATATGTTATACACAATAAATATATATATTGTAATACTATATTATAAGAAACACTTATTATAATATAATATGCAATCGCAAAATAAAAACTAATATATTCAAAACAAAAAATACATATACGTAGATAATATAGGACAGATTTTTAACTTGAAGGAAGATTGAGAGAAAAAGAGAGACGCCATGTTGGATAACTCAATAACATGGGTTGCATAGGAAAAAAATCATTTTGCCAGTTTTAAAACACTATTCAATATTTTTGAGAGCATTGATGCTGTAATTATGTATAAGATTATCTCAAGTATGTGAGAAAAATAACAAAGAACAAAAAATTACCCAATTTCCTAAAAAAAAGGGCTTAAATGAAGTTTATTCTATGCTGAGTAATGTAATGCACTACTCCAGTATGGCCTCCAAGCGCAATAAATATGACGTCATCCGCATACACCCTATATATATATATATATATATATATATATATATATATATATATATATATATATATATATATATATATATATATATATATATATATATATATATATATATAATTATTTACGGTAAAACTTGTGTAACATAATGAAGATTTAGGTGTACTTTTAATAATGCTGCAGTTACATAATATATAATGCTTCTTTTTCTGAGTACAAATCAAATAACTAAATGCTTTAGCATTGCTATAATATACTATTAATTAGCAAAAAAATATATATAAATTTGGTAAATAATATATACACTATTCAAACTTTACTAACTTTACTGCATGCGTTATATTATAAATATATCGTGTCTTTACTCTGTTGTATAATAATGTTTTACAAACAATGTATACTAATTCTTTTAAACATATAAATTAAGAATTATAATATTATATACTGCAATCTATTATGTGCGTATAACGTATGTTCAATTCAATTTATTTGCAAAATAAAGTTCAAAGTTACTGTTAACTTATTTTATAAACAAAACTTGATTTTACTTATCATGAAAAAAAAATAATTACACTGAAATATTAAAAAAAAAGTGTAAAATGCAATATATAATGAAAAAATAAGTATAATATATAATATACACGTATTTAGGTATTGGTATATTGCACTATACTTTATAATATAGTGTGAGAGCGGGAAATAAATATCACAAAATTTATAAGTAAAATGTATAAAAAAAATTTGCGTTGAAAGAAGACTATAGAGAGAAAGAGAGAGAGAGAAAGAGAGAGATTGTAACTTAAGATAATAGAAAGCTGCAGCTTCAAAAAAGATTGTTATTTTACTGATTACTAAATGACTGCAGTATATGAATCGACATTATATTTAACTTTTTAGTAAAAAATTATTAATGTGTTTGCATCATATATATATATATATATATATATATATATATATATATATATATATATATATATATATATATATATATATATATATATATATATATATATATTGTTATATATTGTATTGTGTTACAAGATATAACATAAGTAATATATTAAACAATTTATATCTTATGTGTCTATATATTACATGTCTATATGATTTTAATTTGCTAAAAAGTTAGAGGTACCTTCTTAAATTATTAGCAAATTTTGATTTTTGTCTTGAAATAATATAATTTTTATACATACAAAAGTTATAATACTATACTAAAATATGTATAATAGAATGAAGAACTATAACGTTACTCTATATACAACCATACACACTAAAAATGCTATAGGTATTGCAATCAATCTACAAAATGATATGCAAGCGATGGAAAAAAAATTATATATGTAGTATATTATCCTTGTATAATATATATTTCTTATAATAAGCATATAAGAATATGCACTGAGATATAGAAGGAGAGAGAGAGAGAGAGAGAGAGATCTTCTTGCTTTAATAATATAATGCTATTTATTATGCTAAAGTAACAATTTAATATTGTACATGCATTTGTATTTTTATAAACTTTTTGCACTGAAAAATTATTATATAAAAAATAAAAAAAAATCGGGAAACATAATGTATTCTGCACACTATTTTATTGTGAATGTGTTGTCAGCATATTACTAAATATTATTTTATAATTCACTAAGATCATGTAGTTAATATAGTGACACTTACTATATTGATAGCATTTTATAACCCACACAAATAAAAGTAAATATTAGGAGTACATATTGTAGAGAATAGCGTGATTAATGTAGAGAATATTGTGGTTAAAGTAGAGAATATATACGTTAAATATTATAAAAAGGGTTGAAAAGTGTACTTGTATGTGTACCACAGTGTCAATGTGTGTAGGGGTATGATAAATATTATAAATACTTATCTGGCTCTACGCTTATTCTCTTATAATTTACCTGCCTATTTTATAGCTAAAGGATAGGTAAACCAGTTTATTAAATCAAAGAGTAAGATTTACTTGAAATCAAATTAATTACTTTTATTTAGTGTTACTTATTACATTCCCTGTGAATTTAATTGAACTCAAATGTGTCCCCAAAATAATACAATAATAATTAATGCGTACCAGTATAGTGTGACATATCTAAGTGTATATGTTACAGTGTATAAAGTGTATAATGTATACAATAGTATATGTGTACAAGTCTGTAAATGTAAACAAAGTAATAACAATTACTTGAGCGTATAGTGTAGCAAAGTGTAATGTGTTATGTGGGATACGACTTTACTGCTGTAAAGCCTGCACTCCAACAGGGACTAGTGTATGTGTAGTGTGTTGAGTCCTTTACGAGGACTAGACGAGTGTGTCTAACCATTGCAACGGACCTCGTATTTATACTACTTCTTAACAAAGAGAGTAGGGGAAATACATATGAAATGAGGGGAAATAGCCAGCGAGGTAAAAACCAAGCAAGGTCGGCTGTGCGCAGAGAACATGCGTACAAACTCATTTTAGAACAACAAAAAGCTACATAACTCGTGCTGCCACAAGTGACAAATATTTGTATTAGATAACCATTTTATCGTCTATCATGTGGTGCCTCTAGTGACAGTTTTCTGTACTTGTTTGTATTTACGCATAAACATATTATATTTAAAACCACTGTACACAACAATCCCCCCCTCAAAACAGGATAATTTCTTTTTACATATACCAAAAATACAAAAACCAATAACACAAAAATCAAATTTACATAAACATAATAATTTCTTCTCATTATTAAATGGTCCATGGTCCCTGGTTAGTTCAGCGTTCCTCCTTGGTCCTTTACTCCAAAGATGATTCATCTCTGTGGTCGGATCACGTTGGTGTTGGCTGGAAACTTCTCACTTCTTTTAGTTAGGGAATCTCACAGGCGGAACTACCTTTCTTCTTATTCTCACTCTATTTTCGTTTTGTGGAGACGTTTGTATATCATTTTGAGTAGCTGGAATATTTGGTGGTCTGTTTGCCACCCAATAAGGTGTTGGTACGAAGGGTTTTAATTGGTCGGCATTTCTGCTTCCTGCTACTTTATTTTCTAATGTGTGTAATTCATATGTATTTTCATCTAACTGTTTGTTGATTTTAAATGGGCCTTCATATGCTGGAGCTAATCCACTATTAATACCTTTCTGAGCATTACTTAATATATTAGTTTGTCTTAATACTAATTGTCCTACTTTTAGTGTATTTGTTATGCGATTTTCATTGTATGTGTTAGCGCTAGCTGCTTTAGCTTTTTCTAAATTTTTGTTTGCTAATGTGTATGCTTGTTGTAAGTCTAATTTTAATTGTTTTGCATAATTTTGTGTGTGTTCATCTGTAATTTGGATGTCTTGAATGTTTTCTTGTATAATGAATGGTGAATTTAATTCCCTACCAAAGTGTAATTTTGCTGGTGTGAGACCTGTACTTGAATTTACTGCTGTTCTTAGAGCATAACATAGAGCTGGTAGGTGTTTATCCCAATGTTTGTGTACTTCTGTGTATGCTTTAATGCATTGTTTTACTGTTCTAATGTACCTTTCTGACGGGTTTCCTTTAGGTCTGTAAGCTACTATTTTGTTATGTGTAATTGATAATTCTTCACATGTTTTTGTCCATGCAGAGCTAATGTATTGTGGGCCATTGTCTGTACGAATTTGTGCCATAAAGCCATGTCTACAACAATAGTCTATTAGTTTATCTACCAGTGTACGTGCCGTTGCTGTTCTCATAGGGTAAATTTCTACATATTTAGAGAAATCGTCTACCATTATAAGAGCATATTGATTTCCTTTTGTTGATGTAACAAGGGGACCAAAGATGTCTGCACTGACTGCTATTCCTGGTTTAAATACTTCTTGTGTGTTCATGTACCCCATAGGTTTTTGATTTGTTGGTTTAACTCTTTGACAAACTTGGCAACCTCTAATGTAATTCTGTGTATCTGTTGTCATGCCCCTCCATGTGTATGTTGTACGTATTCTAGCTAGCGTTTTTCGTATACCTAAGTGTCCACTAAGTACGTGTGAATGTGCTATATGAAGTACTGTTGCTCTAAGATTTTTGGGAACTACTAACCATTTTTCTCCATTTACTCCTAATTTGTAAAGAACTCCTTCATTATTAAATGTGTAAATGTTTGTGACTTTGGGGTCTTTTGCTGTAATTTGTTGCATTATAATAACTAATTGGTCATCAGCTTGTTGAGCTGCTTTCCATTGTGAATGTGTGTTTGGTAATTCTGGGTCTCTTTGTGCGTGTGTGTCTGCTTGAGTTTCTGTGTTGTTTTCTTGCTCTACATTATTATTAGCATCTGCGAATAATAATTCTAAGTTAAGTGATTCTAACTTGGGATCATTTATGTTGCAACTTTTGCCTTTGTGAACATCTGAACATCTATTACATGCATGTGTTGTTTGTGGTGCTTGTGTATATGTTTTGAATTTTAATTTAGTCTCATCAGGGAGATCTTCTATTGGGACAATTTCATCTTCGTGTCTATTGAATGTTGTGTTATCTGGGCCACAAGGTGCTCGTGATAATGCATCAGCTACGTGTAGAGTGGAACCAGGTCTGTGTTCTATTGTTATATCTAATCCCATTAATCTCAAAGCCCACCTTCTTATCCTACCTGATGGTTCTTCTAATGTCATCAGCGTTTTTAATGCTGCATGATCTGTCCATATTGTACAGTGTTGATAGGATATGTAGTGTTTGAATTTAGCTAATGAATTTATGAGACTTAAACATTCTAACTCTGTGATACAATAGTTTGATTCTGCTGGTGTAAGTGTCCTACTTGTGAAAGCTATTGGGCGTAAACCTTTTTCACCTTCTTGCATAAGAACTGCTCCTATACCTTCAGTTGATGCATCACATTGTATAATGAATTCTTTGTCCATTTTTGGCAACATGAGTACTGTGTCTGATGTAAGTGCTTTTCTGAGTGTATCAAATGCGCTTTGTTGTGGTGTTAGCCAATTAAATGGAGAATCTTTTCTAAGTAAGAATGTTAATGGTTTAGCTATGAGTTGGAAATCTTTTATGTAATTTCTAAAGAATGATATAGAGCCTAAGAATTGTTGAATGTGTTTGCGTGTTTTTGGTCTTGGATAATCATTAATTGCTCTAACTTTTTCTGGGTCTGGCTTAATTGAGTTTTTAGAAATAATGTGTCCTAATAGTTTTACTTCTGTGCAACAAATTTGTACTTTGGATGGATTGATTGTAAGGCCTGCATCAGAAAGACGTGTAAATACTTCGTGTAAGTGTTTTTCGTGTTCTTCTATGCTACTACTCCATATAATACAATCATCGAGGAATGGTATGACAAACTTGTATGCAATGCCCTCTAGTGTCTTTTCCATGAATCTTTGAAATATCCATGTACCTGACTTTAAACCAAATGGTAATCTTTTGTATCTAAAACAACCTCTGTGTGGTGTAATGAATGCTGTTATGTCTCTGTGTTCTGGCTTTAACTCAAGCTGATTATAACCTGCACTAAGATCAATGACTGTGTAAATTGCACTGTTTCCCATTTGAGAGAAAATGTAATCTAATCTTGGAAGCTGATAAGGGGTGGTACTTAAATAAGGATTGCAGGGTCGAAAATCTACCGCCAATCTCCAATTGGGTGGGAGTCCTGCTAATTGTTTCTTTTTTAAGAGAACTGGGCAACAGGCCCAAAGGTTTGTGTAACAGCCTTCTATAATGTCATTGTGTAAATCTTTATCTAATATTTCATCCATTATGTCTAGTTTTGCTCGTGTTGCTGGCCTAGGTTTTGCTCTGTGTGGGATTGCCTTGGGATCAATGTCAAGCTCAGCTTGAAAGTTTTTAACTTTACCTGGCTTACTTGAGAATAGGCCTTTAAACATGAATCGACGTAATACTTTTTCTATGCGTGCTTTTTCTGACTGTGTACCTTGTGCTTTAGCTAAAATAGTGTTTAACCATGTTTCATTAACTTCTACATTGTTACATGAAAATATTTCTGAAGTTTTTGCAAATGGAATTACTTGTTGTGGCTCTGTACCTATTGTCCAACCTCCTTCTGCAATATTTAAGTTTAATTTTGTGGCTCTCATGAAATCTCTTCCTAATATAACAGCTTTGTTTAATTGTGGCAGTATAAAGAACCTTTGTCTTTTTCTATAACCTGACCATGTAAAGTGTACTGTGACCATTTCTTGTATTTCTGAAAATCCTTCTGCTAAATTAATAGGAATTTTCACTTGAGTAAATTTGAATGATTGTTTGCGTAATTCTGCAGCAGTGTCAGCTCCTAGAAAGGAATGGCTACTCCCAGAATCTAATAATGCAAGTTTGTGTTTATTTAATATTTTAATAAGTAAAAGTGGCTCATCAGACTTGTCTTTTATATTTGTAATGTTATTTTCATCATGTATAGATGCGTCAATATTATTAATACTTGGCCCCTGTGTATTTGTGTTGTTTGGTGCAGGGGTTGTGTCATTGTGTAACTCTAAATTATTAATGTCTGCCACTATATTTTTCCAAGTGTCAGTTTTGATACGCACTGATTTGGAAACGGGTTCAAATACCTCGTCTTTATTTTTGCCCACGTATGGGAGATACTCTAACAATCGACCTTGTTCTAAGAGGCGGCGTAACCTCTTGTTTCTACGATAACGTCTATTCTTTAACTTTTTATTCCTTTTACGAATAAATTGTGTAAGTTTATGTTGTTTGTGCTCAGAGGCTAATACCGCCTCTAATTGTCTGTGTTGTGTGGTATCTCCCTCGCTGCACTTTTTTAGTGTTGCGAGGGTTGGTGCGGGTTTTTTGTACCTGCACTCGACTCAACTCTACTCGGACATACTCTTGCTGTGTGTCCACTACCTCTACAATGATAACAAATTATCGGGTTTGTGTATATTGTGTATATTGTTGTCTCTGTGTTTGTCTGTTTCTCTGTTCATTATGATTATTGTATCTTGTGCTGTAATGTGTGTGTGTTGTTTGCTGTGTACGAGCTCTAATTGGATCTAAAGCTGACAAACTAATTTGTGCTAAAACATTCGAACTATCATAAGGCCGCGTATCCCCATGATTGGTGAATGCTAAAGAAGGTTCTAAACTATTTTGAGCTGTTGGGGGTCTACAATATGTTCTTGACTGCAATACTATATCTTGAATTTTAATGGCGTCTTTAGATAATTCTTTCAATGAATTATAAGTTTTACCATAAGTGTACTGTTTATAAACAGGATGCATTTGTGTGAGAACTCTTTGAACTTGATCTTTATCTGTATGATTTCCCCCTAAACGCCTATAAAATTCTGCAATTGTGTGTATATATGTTGTTAAAGGCTCTTCTGTGTCTTGTGTTCTACGATCTAAATCTTGTAAAAGCCTTTGTCTATAACTATATGAAGCAAACTCAGCTAAAAAATGTTCTGTGAACTCCTCCCATGTATTTATGTCATTGTGTACTGCCCACCATCTACTTGCCTCTCCATCTAACATTACTGTCATGTGAGTGTGTATCAAGCTTACAGGTGTGCGCCCTAATGACTGTGCATATCTCTCTAGTTCAGCTAAAAAGTCTGATGCTGATCTAGTATCATTACGCCCTGAATAACGTGGCATAGGAATTGAAGCTAATTGAGGTTGTGTTTGCTGCATATACTGTGGAAAGAATGGCGAAAATGGCAAAAATTGATATGGTTGCTGTGTAGATGTAAATTGTTGTGGTGTTTGTGCTTGTGTTGATGTTTGTGATTGTGATGCTATATTATTTAATTGTGTTGTAATTTGTGTGTTTGTTGTAGTACCGGTAGGTACGTTTGATGTGGTGTTTGTTTGTGATGTATTACTCATTGAACTTCCAGGAGTTGTAATCCCCTGTTGGAACAATTGAGTGTTTGTATGTAGTGCTGGTGGTTGTGATAATAAGCTTTGTAATCTTTGTTGTGCCTCATAAACACTGGCCTGCCAATGTTGTATAGGGTCATTACTAGTGCTTGGTTGTGCCATGCTAACATGGGCTTGTGTTGTAATAATTGGTGTTGTAATTGTAGATGTAGTGTTGCTTTGTGATGTCGTTGGTGTACTAACTAGTCCTAAATTACTTAAATTTAAACGTAAACTCTGTGAGTTTACCACTACCGGAGTAGTAACAATAGATCTATTCGCATTATTTAAATGCTGTGACGGATCCAAACTATCATTGTTATCCATCCCACCCACTCTACTTGTATTACGCGTCACTGGCTTTGATATGTTGTTTTGTTTACTCATAATTGTGTACAAATTATTACTGGTACGTAGAAAGGAATTTTCTTAAAATAATTAATTTTTAATTATAAAGTGTATGGCCGAGCCCCCATGTAGAGAATAGCGTGATTAATGTAGAGAATATTGTGGTTAAAGTAGAGAATATATACGTTAAATATTATAAAAAGGGTTGAAAAGTGTACTTGTATGTGTACCACAGTGTCAATGTGTGTAGGGGTATGATAAATATTATAAATACTTATCTGGCTCTACGCTTATTCTCTTATAATTTACCTGCCTATTTTATAGCTAAAGGATAGGTAAACCAGTTTATTAAATCAAAGAGTAAGATTTACTTGAAATCAAATTAATTACTTTTATTTAGTGTTACTTATTACATTCCCTGTGAATTTAATTGAACTCAAATGTGTCCCCAAAATAATACAATAATAATTAATGCGTACCAGTATAGTGTGACATATCTAAGTGTATATGTTACAGTGTATAAAGTGTATAATGTATACAATAGTATATGTGTACAAGTCTGTAAATGTAAACAAAGTAATAACAATTACTTGAGCGTATAGTGTAGCAAAGTGTAATGTGTTATGTGGGATACGACTTTACTGCTGTAAAGCCTGCACTCCAACAGGGACTAGTGTATGTGTAGTGTGTTGAGTCCTTTACGAGGACTAGACGAGTGTGTCTAACCATTGCAACGGACCTCGTATTTATACTACTTCTTAACAAAGAGAGTAGGGGAAATACATATGAAATGAGGGGAAATAGCCAGCGAGGTAAAAACCAAGCAAGGTCGGCTGTGCGCAGAGAACATGCGTACAAACTCATTTTAGAACAACAAAAAGCTACATAACTCGTGCTGCCACAAGTGACAAATATTTGTATTAGATAACCATTTTATCGTCTATCATGTGGTGCCTCTAGTGACAGTTTTCTGTACTTGTTTGTATTTACGCATAAACATATTATATTTAAAACCACTGTACACAACAATATATTATAAAAAAGTTATACCAAGTATTCTGGGATACGACAGCAAGAAGAGAAATAAAATTACGCCGACTCAATAAGAAATTATATACGAGTATAATGCAATATATATGATTTCAAGACGTACCCCTTGTATTTAACATTTAAACTGCATAGGTATAGCAAGTAAAAAGCGTATGAAATGTTATTGTATCTCAACGTTAGTAATACTTAACCTAAAGAAAAACATTATATACAATATCATAATTAACAGAACGTATACACATCATAATATATACTTTAAATATTTTATTTTTACATTGCTATATGTTATTCATATACCGTATACATGCAGCGGCATAGCAATATCCATACCATATATAAAAGTTGGATATGCTATAACATAATGTATAATACACTGTATACAATAATGATTGTGTCGTGTAAATATTCTATATTATATTGTTTTAATGTAAGATCATGCGTATAGATAAAACAGCGACGCATACTTTGTAATCTTCTTTTATAACACGTAAAAAAATTAAAATATTAGGAGTACATAATGATAATAAAAGTATTACTACTAGTACTCTCTTATACGACAGCAAGAAGAGAAAACATAATTGTGCGGACGCAGCGAGAATGATTATACACGATATATGAAGCTAAGACGTTGTTTTGTATAATATGACTTTTATATATCCAGGTATGGCAAGTATATTACAAAGCGTATATTCATTGTATATATATAAGCAAGCGTAAGTAATTCTTAAATAAAAGAAAAATAATATATACAATCATCATTAACAGAACGTATACACATAATAATATGTAAAATAAATAACTTGTTTATATGTTGCTAAATTATATATTCTAAATACAATAAGAATATATTATATTATAACCTATTGTAAACGCTATATTATATTCTGTATGTATATTTTACTATACAGTTGGGTTGGCAGGAGAATGGCTCCTTGGCTCCTTAAAATTTAACATACATTAGCATAGGAACACCATGTTATCATATCTAGAACAGAACCTAACACCCCTCTCTACTTGAGCATATATTTTGTTATATTCTCTTATAACTATAAAGTTACACCCACCTCTTTATTATTTTAATATTTTAATTATAAATATAATTAAAAATAAATGCCACTAATATTACTGCCATTTAACTTGCATATACTATCAATTCCATGCAAAATTTTCTTATAATCACAAACGATTTAATTTATTATTACTAAGAAACTTTCAGATATTGCTTTTAACTTACTTAACGTTTATGTTGCGTACCTATACGTATGCATAATAATTATGTACAATATATTGCCTACGTTTTCTTTCCGTGTAGAATTAAAATATTTTATTTTCTTACACCCGATTGCAGAAAGGTAGTTTAACCTTAAACTATCTTTAGTCCGCGCTTAACTCGCTAAACCCTTGCAGAGACGTGATTTAAGCATTTAAATCGAAGGTCTAGCTTTTCTTAGGCTTAAATCAATTTTAAAAATGGCAGCGATGCTACCAACCTTAATAAAGTAAATATGAAATTCAAAATTATAAAAAAAACATATTACAATGTTTACTTACCTTACTTAAAAATTAAAAACTAAGCTCTTTGTATTATAAACTGATTTAACAAACAGTTTTCACGTATTTAAATATATGTTGGTACCTCTCAGTCAGCTGGCACATAAAAGACCACGTGAGTTTTTTTGTTATTGTTTTGTGATTTTGGTCTGAAAATGTCAGATCGCTTCTTTCGAGTAGATAGAATCAGATATCTTCAAAATATTCGTATTCCTCGAGCAAGAGTATATTTAGCAAGAGGTAATCCTCTTGATTTATATAATTACGAGGAGTTTTAAAAGCGTCTTCGGCTTGAGAAAACGACAGTTCGATGGTTAGCAGGGGATTTTGAGGATAAAATTGGCATAAAAAACGGACGCGGGAGAGGAATAACGTCACTACAAAAAATGCTAATAACTCTTCGATTTTATGCAACTGGATCCTTTCATAGAGTGAGTGGTGACGATATGTGTGTGCATGAATCAACAGCGTGTAGAATTGTGAAGCAAGTGTCTTACGCTATCGCTGAAATGAGAGAGCGATTTATTAAATTTCCTGAGGGTGCTGAGCTACTAGACGTGCAAGCAGATTTTTTAAAACTGTCAGGGTAAGAATATAATTTATATTTACTATGTAGTTTGCATAGATTATATGATGCTTAGATGATGATTTAAAATATATTTTGTTATAAAACAGTGATAATTTGTAATAAAATAATACACTGCGCATTATAAAAGCCACAGAGAGCATATATTTAAAAACATATTAGTGCAGTAAGTTCGTTCTGTCATAATACGATAAAAACAACAACATAAGTAGTCTTAAATCATATGAACGATAAAAGAACTTAATAAATTTCTCTATGGTTAATCAGAGACCAATTCCTTGGCATAATCGGAGCTATCGACTGTATGCACGTTAAGATTTAATTGCCTTCGAAACTACAAGCTACAAGATTTTATTGTAGAAAGCAGTATTATTCCCTAAATGTTCAGGTATGCTATTTTAATATCTTCTGCATATATATATATATATATATAAATATATATATATATATATATATATATATATATATATATATATATATATATATATATAGATAAATATATATATTATATATATATATATATAGATATACACATATACATATATATATATATATATATATATATATATATATATATATATATATATATATATATATATATATATATATCTGTTCAATTGTATAGTATAGTGACACTAGTAGTTGAACAATCCAAGTAATAAAAAAAAATTGCAAACGCACTAGTAAATTGGACTGTTTTTCTATTTCTTGAATTGTTTTACTTGGCTACTAGTGCCATATATTATTTATTAAAGACAAAGAATGGAAGTAATTTATTTTTATTTATAAGAAAAATAACAATTTCTAATTATTAAAAAACTATCAAACATAAAACTTAAAAAATATTAATAAATAAAGTAAACTAATTATTTTCAATTTTTTTATAACAGGCAATTGGAGACGCCAATCTCCGAATCCGTAACATAGTTTGCCGATGGCCAGGAGCAACATACGACAGTCGTATTTATACTAACTCTACCATCAAAGCCCATATTAAAAGAACGGACCGAGAACATCTCCTGGGAGATGGGGGGTACGCTTGTTCTCGCCATGTTCTCATTCCATATGGAAACCCAGTAGGCGCAGCACAAATACGGTATGGCTTAAATAAAGACATATTATTCAAATTTAATTTCTCATTTATGTGAAATAAATGTAAATGATTTACTATCATAAAAAAAGTTTAAATGTTATAGCAATTTATTAAGTACTCGCAATTAAATTTATCTTAAAAAACATTTGTTTTAGTTACAACAAAGCGCAAATAAAAGGAAGCAATTAAGTTGAGCGCTTGTTTGGAGTACTAAAGGCTCGTTTTCCATGTCTTGGACAGATTCTGCGGCTTCAACTAGAAACATGTCAGGCAGTGATAGTAGCATGTGCTGTGCTGCACAACATTGCTCTGGAAGGTGCTGACCATGCTTTTCCAGGAGTGCCATATGCTCCCAGGGTAAGACTGGGAGAAGTCAACCGGCCTGATGCGGCTGGTAATGATTACAGAACTGCTTTCGTGGCAGCGCATTTCAGTAATAACTAATAACTAAATTAATATGTTGCAATAATGGCATTAAGTGAATTGTAAAATCAAGTCAAGTCAGGAAATTTTAGTAGTCATGTATATTAAGGGAGTAAGGTACCGACATCGGCCATTAGACTTAAAATTTTACCGTAAAAAAATCTGAAATTTTGAACAATGATACTTTGACTTAAAACAATTTCAAACATAAAAATATTTTGGGGGGTTATTAGTCAAATTAATTTTAAATAATGTTTTGAAATTTTAAGCCCATAAGGCCCAATGTTATTTTCAATTTTTCTTTTTTTTTTTTTGGACGGTCAAACATTTTAAAATTGTTATCACAGCTAGGTGTGACCCTTAGCTACTCAATAACACCAAATTATGACCCGAAACACATTCTAGTTTTTGAAATGTAAGGTCGTTACCCTACTCCCTTAAGTAACCTAGAATTTTCATATATAATATAATAAGAACAAAAAAGTATTCCTAGCTTATTTTAAGTAATTTTTTTAAATTAAATGTAGCTAAATTTAATTTTAATTAAAAATTTTTAATGATAAAATAAGTAGTTATTGAGCATATTTTGTGGTATTGATATCCATGCTTTGTGCTGCAAAAAGACTCAAGTTACGGTTAATAGTGTTATATCTTCACTAAAAATTTATAATTTACTATAAGGTCAAAATCAAATGTTTTTCTATATGATTATTGTCATATCGTCTATTTTTTCTACAGGTAAGTTGAGTTTCCTTGCAGCAACCATAACGATATAAATATATAATTATGTTTACAAACTAAATTTTAATTTTTCTATGCCTGCTCTAGAGTACCTATTATTTATAAGTGCATTGTAAGTTGTTTAATTGTCAATAAATTAAAAAAAAAATAACATGCATTTAAATTAAATAATTACCAAAAAAATTCGTTTTCCCATTGTGCTATTTTTTAATTACGATATTAAATCAAATAGTTATTTTTTTTATTAATTGCTATATAATAGAAAAAATATTAATTTAATTTTTTTTGTAAAATAAACTGGAAAAAAATAATATTTTTAAGGTTAAATTCTTTAGTATTGCTGAAGAAATTAGAAGGAAACAAAGTTTAATTAATAATAATTTTATTTCCAAAAAAAAAAAATATATACAATAGTTCATCAGCAAACATTGTGGTAACAAGTTCAGGAAGGTCTGATGGAATATCTAATCCTCTGGCTGAAAGATCATGCTTTAATATTTTAAACTTCATTCTACTTTTACCATAAAGTATAATGCTGTGTTCCTCGGCCAACACTGCCTTCCTCTTCAGAAACTCGTTTTTCTTCTGTATGTATTTAAGGTTCTCTTCTAAGTACTGCAGCCTAAGTTCATGCTCATCTGCATCGTGTTTAGCCATTGCTTTGATAGTCCTGAAAAAACAAACACAAATATAATTTTAAATAAATTGGATCTTAGTAAAACTTAAAACATTATTTGAATTATAAAAACGAAATATTATTTTATTTATTAAAGGCTTAGAACACTTTTAAAAAAAAAAATGTATAATATCCTAGCATACCTAAATATCAACAATTATTTGGCCAGAGTTATTGATTTCTAATTTATTTTCCATGCACAATATCACAGCTGCGGGTTTATGACGCAACAGCTCTTTAATCCACGCAAGCCTAAATATGCAAGTTGTGACGCCACCAACCCGCAGTTGTGATTTTATAAATGGAAATAAAATAGAAATCTATGACTGACCTAAATAACGTTGATATTTATTTATGTTAGGATATTATACATGTGTTAGGTTTAAGGTGTTCTAAGCCTTCATATAAAATAAATTATATTTTTATAAGTGGATAATCTTAATTATAATAATTAACAAATATAAGAATTATAAGAAATAAATATATTACTATTGCATAAAATTACATGCACCTTTTTTTTTCATTGTTTTTATTCATTGCAATGCTTAAAATATCACATTATAAAAAAGTGATTATACTCACTTTACTTCACACAACGGAACAGGCCGCCTCTTCTTCGAGCTCTCTGCCTCAGCATCCAAATTTAATGAGTCCTTTGAGGTGTTTGAAATTTCGAGCTTTTCTTTTGCAGAAGCAGTAGTTGGAGATTCAATTTCAGATGTATTATCCTCAATAATACTGACGTCTTTCTCTGATTATTTGCTGTCTTGAAGCTTCCACTCATCTGAAGTTAATTTCTTCTAAAAAAAAAAACACAATAATTAATGAAAAAATAGTCATTATGAAAAAAAATAGTATTTAAATTTGCGTGCTATATCCATAAATTTATTTGCGTTTAAATAGATTAAAAAAATATTTATAGTATTTAAAAATTTCATTTTGTACTACATTTTGCGTAATTGTTTTTAAATTTGTAAATTTTTATAGTGACTGCAACATTCTCTAAAATAATTATCAAATTTTTATTATTGTCACATATTTACTAACAAAAAAAAACAATGAAATTAATAAATATTTTTAATATTGTGATTGTAATTACAATTTTTACATGGGCAGTACAGAAGATAAGCTAATACCCATGAGGTTACTGGAAAAGACTCTGAGAATCCATACACATTTTGTGTCCAGTCAACCTTGGTTGCAAATTGTTCTTGTGTTATCTAGGGCTCTTATATTTTGCCTAGTCTACAGCAAGTTTGGTTAGGTGATGATGAATGAATAGGTAGGAAATATGAGTGAAATGGTGAACCGTCCCGAGATTCTCTCTATTGTCACTACTGCCTACACCAGGACGATCGGAGACATGCATACACACAGGCATACACACCTATCCTACCGATGACTCATGACACAATAGCACACGCATCAGCCTCATATGCAAAGACCACAAGTGCACCTCGCCAGCATACACAGTCTTGTAAAAACCGCACAGCCAGGAGACGAACCTGTTACCTTTCGCACACGAAGCAGACACGCTACCACTGCACCACAGCCTCGGAAAAAATGTGCTGCTTTTGTTTAAAATATTACTGTAAATCATTTTATAAATAAATGTATACTATTTAAGCATCCACCGATAAGACTTCATTATCTTGGTGGGATTTATAAATTTAAAAAAAGAAATTATAAATAACAAAAAGAGAAAAAAACATATTGTCGCAGTAACAAAATAATCACGCAATCACACTAAGCTATCTTTATGAGAAAACGGAACGATCACCACTGCCGCGTTCGGGAACTTTTAGCCACAGCTATACAAAAAATATTAAATCAAGCCTTCTTTAAATTAACTAGGAAATATATTTTACTTACGGCATAAATGTCATCGTCATCAACGAAGTTGTTTATTGGCTTGGCAGAATCACCCATTATTTCTAACACTTGCGTCTCTTCCGGTGTTGGTTCACGTGGTGGTGTCCCGCCACCTGTCTGAATGCACCCTCGGTTGAATGCATCACCAGCATCCTTTGCACTTGATTTAATTCGCTTCCAATAACCTTAATCATATACAGATTATACAAATAAATGTGAGTGCATGATGAAATTTAGAATATAAGGCTATATATTGTATAATATAACTTATTTAATAACCAAGCAGAAACATACCTTTGAGAGCGGCCATCTCTCGTTTAGGTCCAGAGTTTGCAGCATTGAATTTGGTTAGAATAACTTCCCATTCTTCCGATTTCTTAGTTGAGGTTATATAATCACCTTTAGTACTTTCAATAATGTCGTTATCACGACAACACATTATTAAAGTTTCTCTCTCAGCTGCATTAAAGTTTTCAGCTCTCTTCACACGTTCAGTTTTGCGACCCATCTTCAAATTTTTTTTATCTCAATAGCCTACGACAACGACAAGTGCAGATAGCTAGGCTAGGCCAGGTGACTTATTTAAATTGACATTCTCGCGGGAAAGTGACATAAAGGAAACTGCGGTAAAATCGTCATACATACAGCGTAGCCATATTTGTTGTGACGTCACTTTCGCTAAACCTCTCTTCTGTAGATGAGTAGTGAGGGGATGAGATAAACCTCGTCTCTGCAAGCGACTTTAAACCACGGTGTAAGTCCAGCGTACGGAAACCTCGGCCTATCTTTAGTCTCGGCCTAAGTTAAGCTACCTTTCTGCAATCGGGTGTTAAAGATTATGCTATGTCATAGGCATTAGCATATATATACCATAACATAATCCCGTATAGTCACTTAAATTTATGTTTTTAAAAAAAACGCCGAAAATAATTATATTTTAAAATACAGTTATCGCTTGGTGTACTATAGTTATACCATAAATTATCACAGATTTATTATAATTTTTTCCGTGTACAATATCTAGAGTAGCATATTTTATTAATACTAGTATTTCTTCTGTGGACACTAACTTTGGTAAATTTTATTTTGATCATTTATGCTAATCAAATAATTTTAATGAATTTTGTTAAAAATTACATTAACCATATGCACATATACATCTTCATTTAGTTTTCCACTTCTTTGAATAATATTTAAGGTTTATTATAATTGAATACTCGCTTATACTCCTTATAAATGATATGTTTCAAAACTACTGCTCTATAAAAATTTAGCATCACAACGTTCTATTTGTGCTATAAAAGTGACAAAATTTTACGTGAATTTCGTCAATAACAACATAATACCTGTCCTGAATAAGATATTAAAGCGTTAGATCACATAAAATAACACGTGCTTTTTAATGAATAAACACGGAATGGGATCTTCAAAACTGATGGTAATCTTTTTACTAGAATGTTAATGTAATTCTACGAGAGATTGTTAAAATAATGTAAAGTACGCAATTTGCGTGACAATTCATGTTTACGACATCAAAACATGTTCAAATATTTTAAAGTTGTTCCGGTTTCATAAATCGAAACGTTCCGATCACTGCTACGGAAACACCGTTTATCTTTAGTCAATTTAAGCTATTTATGTAAGTCCCATCAAGTGTTTTGATATGTAAATGCAAATGTTTTCATGTTATCTATACCTTTAAATTTCCATTTATTCTTTTATCACTTAAAAAACTTATATCGTTATTATTGTTTAATTTATTATTTATAATTTTTTTTCCAATGCTACTAATTTTACTGCCACTTTACTTGTTTAGAATTTTAATTTCATCTAAAATCAAAATAAATAAAAAAATAACGTTTGTGCAACCTATATATACAAATATATCGTTATCAATAAGGCGTTTTAGCCTTCCAGGAGCTCTTTAATATAATGGTTATAGTGACTTTCACGTTACCATCCCATTGCACTTGCTGATGGGATTTTTTTACAAAAAACGTCATTGAATGTAAAATTTTGTATTTCACAACGCAAATTAATTTAGTATTTTTTGCGTTAAAATTGTTAATGCAAGTAATTAAAACGTCCCGCGACGACGTGTTTTTTGATATTTTTATAAACTCGTCTGTCAAATTTTGACTTTGAGCTTCTGTATCTTCGTTATTATTAAAGATAGATCTAAACATAGTGGGAGTAAAAGTATCTTCTGATTGTCTATTTTATGATGGTGCACAAAAAGAATCGCTATGTACACTTATTGACCTGAAAAAGTTACGTTTGCGAATATCCTATGCACGCCGTAACTATAGCATTTGGGAGTCTCATTTTTTTAAAGGCGTAAGTATAAAATACATTCTAAATACTAAAGTAAGTTTTGCTACTCTAACTTAAAAATTAAAAATTTAATGATGGAAATTTAAAAATCGAAAAATTTAATATGAAAATGTAATCGATACAACTTTGAATCGATGAATAAGCAGTATTGATGCAAGAGGAGGGGAGGAAATAAATAGTATAGGTGTAGTATGTATAACAATCAAGGCTTGCTACCTGGCTGCTCGCATCTCGTTGCCTCATTCTATAAAACTTTTTTTAAGATGGTTTGACAGGTGCATGCACAGACTACAGACAGACTGATATTATTTTTGTTGTTATCAAAAACTTTTTAGACTTTTCATTTTCTTTGTACACATAATTGTGATACTGATTATATTTTTTACCATTTAAATTTAGCACGTGTTTTTCCCATTAGAAAAGCATTGGAATTTTGCTTCCAGTTTATGAATTGTTAACTACATTATCAAAATCGTGTGAACAATTTAAATATAATGCAATTAAATTGTTCCAAAATGCTAATTTATTCTTTTTTCAACCTTTTTGATAAAACTTTATTTTATTCACAAGAGAAATATTAACACGTAAAAATCTTTTATACATTTATATTTAAAAAAATGTCTCATAAAAGCAATTTTTTTAAGAAATGCATCTAAAATAAAACCTCGTTTTAGCGAATTTGTATATAGCGCAATTTCAATATAGCAAAGTATTTTAACCGGTTCCGCCGAAATTTACCTGTAAAAGCATAGGAAAAACCCATTATTACGAAATTTCATCATAGCGAATTCAAAAATTTCTACTTTTCAGCCATAAATAGAATGAAATAAGTAATTAATCTAAACTTTCGTCGATGCATCGCGTACTTTCTTACAATAATTAATCCGGATTACGAGCGATAATTAAAAAATGTCAAATAAATTTCAAAAAGTAGATGGCCATCTCGGGCGAGTATAAATATATATAAAATTACATGAAGTACTACGGTGTGTGCGCCAAATGTTAAGTATGCAAAAAAATTATTCAAAATATTAAAAAAAAAAAAATTGACATTTTTTTTTTATAATATAAAAAATTTTCAATACAGTACGGCACAAAAATGCATAAAGTTTCTTTGAATATTTTTTTTTTATTATTTTTCTCTTTCTTGAATATGAGATTGCTGTCAGCGTAAACAAATAAATTTAGTGAAAAGTCAATTCAATTAAAAAAATTGTTGCATTTTGAGACTCAACATGATAATTAGTTAGGAAAAAAAATATTTTCTATGGTATAGTGTTTTAATATTACTATTTTACTTTGGAATTTCAAATATTAGAAATCATTTGTAAATAATGATATTTTTTTTTTAATGTTGCATTTGCCTCTGCATTGTTTAAAAAAGTATCCAACATAAAGAAGTTTGAGAGATAAAAGAATTGCAATGTAATTTTTATTAAGGGAGTAAGTGACTGGTTCATATCTGACAAACTGGATGGTCGCAAATATAAAATTAACATCAAGTAAAGATGAAATGTGTCTTAAAAGTTTAGTTACGTCAAAAATACGAAAACCCGGTCAAATATTTGAGTTTTTTTACTTCAAAGATAACACGCAACGACACGCAATTGTAAAAATTCAAATTTAGCGCGATGAAATTAAGCACTGTTTAAAAATTATCATAATTTTTCAGAAAACAAACAAACAAACATATTTGTTAAATTAATTCAATTTTATTTTAGTATTGGTTTTGTTTCAAACAAAAAATGTAGATGGAATTGTTGTTAAAATAAAAGTTTCACTTTTGACTATTTCAGCTCTATATATCGGTCACCATCTACATTAAAACCAAAATATAAATATGAATTATAACGTGAAATGTATTGACAATTTATACTATTGCCCGTGAAATTTATAAATTTTACAATTATATTTGTTCATAAAAATAACATACTTATTTCATGTAAAAAAATGTACAATTCAAGAAATCATTCGATTTTTTTTTCGTTTGTTTTTAATGTTTTTTTTTACTATTAAATATGAATGTAATCATTTGTTATTGTGAGCTTGCGTATAATAAAAAAGTTACCTCGCTTATTTAATTATTATTATAAATAATCAAATAATAAGTAAGAAAAACTTAGCATAAATTGAAAAAAAGCATAAAATAATATTAAAGAATCAATCACCGTATTTTTTTTTTATTTATTTATATTTTTTTTATTTAAGACATTTTTAGCACATAATCTTGGTTCATAGCTCGATTATTGATAAATGATAAGCAATAAAATAGTTTAAAAAAAACTATTTTTTATATTTTTTTCCTTTATTTTTTTATGGCATTTTATTGTTTTGAACTAGAACGAAGAAAGCACGACAACTTAAAACAGTATGCGGGTGAATGTGACTATGAGTAGTAGATATAAAAAGAAAGAATACAAATATACAGAAAGAGAGAGAGAGAGAGAGAGAGAGAGAGAGAGAGAGAGAGAGAGAGAGAGAGAGAGAGAGAGAGAGACAGAGAGAGAGAGAGAGAGAGAGAGAGAGAGAGAGAGAGAGAGAGAGAGAGATCATTACATAATATCGGGCAGTGCATGCACTTTTATCTATCTGTATAAAAAAATAGCCAGGCATAGAAAGAGAGGCAACATGAAGCGAGCGAGCGGAGCGAGCAGCCAGGTGTATTTCCTCCCCTCCTCTTGCATCAATACTGCTTATTCATCGATTCAGTGTTGTATCGATTACATTTTCATGTAACATTTTTTGATTTTTAAACGTCCATCATTCAATTTTTAATTTTATAGTTAGAGTAGCAAAATTTACTTAAGTATTTAGAAAGTATTTTATTTTTGCGCCGTTAAAAAAATGAGACTCTCAAATGCTATAGTTACGTCGTGCATAGGATATTCGCAAACGTCACTTTTTCAGGTCAACCAGTGTACATAGCGATTTTTTTTTTGCACCATCATAAAATAGACAATCAGAAGATACTTTTACTCCCATTATGTTTAGATCTATCTTTAATAATAACAAAGATACAGAAGCTCAAGTTCAAAATTTGACAGACGAGTTTATAAAAATATCAAAAAAACACGTCGTGGGGGGACGTTTTAATTACTTGCCTTAACAATTTTAACGCAAAAAATACTAAAGTAATTTGCGTTGTGAGATACAAAATTTTACATTCAATGACGTTTTTTGTAAAAAAAACTCCCATCAGCGAGTGCAATGGGATGATAACGTGAAAGTCACTATAACCATTATAATAAAGAGCTCCTGGAAGGCTAAAACGCCTTATTGGTAACGATATATATAAACTATTAAAAAAATTAATTTTCTTTTTCTTTTTCTTCACGTGTAGAAATAAAAGTTTCTTTTCTTTAAAAATTTATGCTATGCTTTAAGCATTACGCATAATATATAACAAAATATAATTATAAATACTCCTTGAATTTGTACTGTTTTGTACTGTTTGAAAACCGCTTCTAAAAAAATGTATGCTTACTTAGGTTATTAATATTTTTAACAATTTTAAAATTCTATACTATTGGATTTGCAATGATCATAAGTATTAAGATATAATTATATTGTTATTTTGTAGTAAATAATACTATATTTTGTAATAATTCTGCACTTATCATACACCAATGCTTTTTAATTTGCTTATTTGAATTTAGATTGCATTACAAACCATCATCCAAACCACAATCCTATAAATTGCACATACAAACCGTACGGACCTTAGAATTGTTTTCCGTCGTGATTTTACTCCGACAACCATTGTCGCAAGTGGCTTTTTCTGCTTTTAGCTTGTTGGTTATCCAGGATATTAGTAAGCCTAATTGCCAATTTCATTGTTAATTATAAATAAAGCTAAAGCATGTAACTAAGGATAAGGTGAAAGGGAGTTTTTGCTTAAAGGTCAATTAAGTCTTTGTGTCGATACGATTTGTATTTTCAACCTCAAGGATAAAAGATAATTCAATACAAGAAACACAGTAAACTTACGTATAATAATAACAGTCTCCATTGCCGTCTTTTCGTATTAGTGAGGAGTCACGGGCAGTAGCTGCACTATAGTCTGAGTTCAGTTTGCAAGTCCTGAGCTCGCTAGTGCTCGTGCTTCCCTCGTCTTTCACTTTCTCTACCTAGCCTTGCACACACGCATTAGTGTCCTAAAGTTAATAATGCGTGTATGCAAGTTTGCTTGCAATAACATACTATGTTATTGTATTTTAGTTCGACCCCCGATATCTATCACGGGGAAGCATTATACAAAATAATGTAACATGTCACACCCGTTATAATATATATATATATATATATATATATATATATATATATATATATATATATATATATATATATATATATATATATATATATATATATATATATGTATATATATATATATATATATATATATATATATATATATATATATATATATATATATATATATTTATATATATATATATATATATGTATATATATATACATATTATTATATGTGTGTATATTTGTATATACTTACAAGTCTTGTTTAAGAGAGTGAGATGAATGCATTGAGTTGTAGTGTGAGATAGCTATATCAAATTGTCTTTTAATACGCAAGTTGAGGTATGAAATTCCTACGAAATCAAATAAATCAACTCTTACTTCTTGATAGCAGCTATTTTCAAATCTTGTAACAATATTGTGTATACAAATGATAAATTTACTTGGACTTAATCCTGTTAGAGCATACACTATGTTAAATCAATTCAATTTTTCAGCTACATCGTTGAAATTTTTCAAGCAGTCTTCACAATCTGCAATTACATTACAATTTATTGTGTTACTTAAGTTACTTTACTACAAACTAAATTTTTTTGCTGCATTATAGGCCACTTACTGCGCAACCTTGCATTTTAATGCTATTTTAAACTTTTCAAAGTTAAGTGAATTCTGAAAAATAATTTAATTATTAAAATATACTAATAAAATATAGTAATAAATATATAAAAAATAAGAGAATACAATGATTTCTTACAACTTGATTTGTTCTTCACTCATTCGTTCATTAAATCCTACACCAGTCCATTTTTTCTCTTCAATCATAATTGCAACGGCATTTGATTTTAGCTATTTAATATTAAGATCCTGGTTGTCATTTACGTGCTGCTGCATATATGGTTTCAAAATATTGGTTTTTGCCACAAAGAAAGACAGTCTCAAGTCAAGCACGAATCCACTATATTCACTATTACACACACATTGAACTGATGAAATGCCTTCATCTAAGAATTCTAACGGGGCCATATTTAATGCAAAAGTGATGGTTTTTTCAAAGTTTATAACTAAAAATTTTTTAACATATTATCAATACTTTTTTATTAGCTTAAAAGGCTCCAAATTATATACATTCACGAAATGCCTTTAGATTAACAAAGAGTGTATCAATTTTTATTTGAATTACTTTATAATATTCAATGTTGTTTTTTGACATGATATTCTCGTGAGAGAAGTACAGTTTATGACGAAATGGAGCATCACATTTTGTCACAGATGACATTTTTTTTCACCCTTTTCATAAGCATCTTCATGCAATCTGAAATTTTATTTTTAATAAGAGTATTAAATTGTTTGCTTTTGCCAAATGTGTGTGTATACTATATATATATATATATATATATATATATATATATATATATATATATATATATATATATATATATATATATATATATATATATATATATATATATATATATATATATATATATATATATATATATATATATATATATATATATACATATATATATATATATATATATATATATATATATATATATATATATATATATATATATATATATATATATACATGTGGACTCGTCCACGTCAAAAAACACTGCAGTACATTTTAAAAAATAGATTTGGCTGAAATTGATATATTTTGTTATGGGTCACTTATACATTATACATTCAAAATTT
>CASGGR010000029.1:303147-305031 GCA_949318235.1 Ecdyonurus torrentis | reverse complement strand
ACACTAGATAACAAAGTAGTGGGGCAGTCAGGACCACTACTGCTACTCCAAACTTTGCTAAAATTCAGTCCGTCACTTGGCAAGGCACAGCCCACACCTAACTCCGCTCTACTCCAAGGTTACCCACGATCAAGGTCTATAGTTTACATAGTTCTTATACTTTCTATATAATATATGAACAAAACATTAGTTTTATTGAGATACTGCGACATCAACATATTAACTACACAGGTATGTAAGCTGTACAATTGCTTTAAAACACTCTAAAAACTAATGCATTACTTTCAAATTCAAAATATATTTATTTCAACCTACAATCTTAATATACAACAAAGCATATCGGCTTAGGTTATTGTTTATTTACGAAAACTAAATTATTTAAGATTTACATTTTTAAGTTATTTTGAGATATACTGGTTATTTATAAGTATATGAGGAAGTCACTTTATTTCATTTTTTTTTTTTTTTAATTATATATTAATAGTCTAATTACTAATATCTAATATTTGATTAATGAGCGCTAAAAAAAAGGAGATAAAAAAATTCCCACACGCATTTATTTCATGTTAATATTAATTATTATTTAATATGATTAATTATGTTATAAGCTCGCACATTTATTTGCCTCTTTTTTTTTTTTTTTTTTTTTTTTTTGTAAAATATCTTTAAAAACGTCTTAATAAAGTTATTAATTAATTTATATTAATATAATGAAGTAATATATATATATATATATATATATATATATATATATATATATATATATATATATATATAATATATATATATATATATATATATATATATATATATATATATATATATATATTTATGTTTTTTGATTTGTTTGTAAAAAAAAATAATAAAATTTCTTATCTCAATATCATTTTCAAATAAAGTTTGTTTTTACTTCTGATTTTGTTTATTAATTAATTAATATTGTAATTATGAAAAAGATAAATACAAAATAATTATGCTAGCACATATTTAGAACAATTTGTTAAAATGTATGCTATGATATTAAGTTGTACAGCAAAACTAATTATGCTATAAAAATTTAGCAATATTTTTGCTATAATGCCATAAATGACATAAAGTATTATTTACGTGTATGTTATTAGGTTGCATGTCAATATATATTTTTTAATTAATCATTTAAGGATTGTGTATAGATGGCTTGTATCTCAAATCTAAAAACAAAACTTACAAATTTTATGATGCCATTTGAAAGTTAACAGTAACAGCTACCTATGATAAAATTTTCAGAACCCGTGACCATCAGATAAGAGAGGAATTAATTATTAAAATTAACATGGGCTCTTATGGGACAAAAACTTCAAAAAATCATAATTCAAAATCTAGCATGGTGACCCCCCAAAATTTTTACATTTTTGAAGATACCTAATTCTAATGTATCACTGGGCAAAATTTCAGATTTTTCTGTCTTTACAATTTTTTATTCAAATCCCGCAGTAGCTGGTATACCGCCTTAAATGTTATAAATACCTTTTTTTTATGACAAAATTTTTAACCAATATTTTATAAATTATATAATATTGTGGGTAGAGATTTGCTGGTACTTTCGACTTTTTGTCTGTTGGTTTTGTCTGTTAGTTTTGTCTGTTAGTTTTAACTAAAAATAAGTACGAATTGGACAATTTGAAGTCGTTGAAGCGTTATATACCAATTTTCAACATTTTTTACCAATTTTTCAATTTTTTTACCATTTTTTACCATTTTTCAGGAAAAAATCAATATTTTTATACCATTTTTTCAAAAACCATTAAAAAAAAAACTACACTTTTTCCCTTAATCTAATAATAACTAAAGTTTGTAAAACTACGTAATTTTTTATGATATTAAATTGATGACGAAATATGCTTT
>CASGGR010000029.1:293147-298147 GCA_949318235.1 Ecdyonurus torrentis | reverse complement strand
CAAACGTTTAAGGTGGCCGACTTGGACCGGAAATCGTAAAAAGAAGAACTAAATTTTCTCAGGAATTCTTTGTACATATTTTATTTCCAGTAAAACAAACACTATCATTTTCAAATGAAATCAAGAAAATTAAAAAAAAAAAAAAAAAAAAAAAAAGTTTTAATATTTTAATTTTAAAAAAGTTTCTAATTTGACAAAAATTTACTACTAAAATTTAAATTTCCACATTTGCATGCTAACTTTAAAGTGCAATAACTTAAATATTTGATCGTGTTTTCACATGTTTGATATAACTAAATTTTTAAGTAACATTTCTTCTTTACTTTGTGTTATTATTATAATTCGCAACCGTCCTAGTTTGCGAGATATCAGGCGCTCAACTAGTTAACTTAAAAAGAAAAAGAAATGTGTCAAAATGTTGATGTAGAATGCAATAAAGACTAAACAACAAAAATTAAACAAACAAAAGTGACGTCAATGTTTGGCTCATCAATGCAACATTGAAACATGATAACAAAACTTTATTGTACGTATTAAAGCAATAGACCAGAAAAAAACATAAGCATTTATATCACAAAACACTTGATAGAACTTACAAAAATAACATTAGTTTGTCTCAAAACCCAACTGTAGCCCCGTAGCAGTGATCAGAAATGTGATTTATGCAAGCCGCACAACATTTTCATACTAATTTTTGCATGTTTCTGACGTCATAAACATGAATAGTCACGCAAATTGCATACTTTAAGTATTTTCACGCTCTCTCGTGGGGCTACATTAACATTCTGGTAAAAATTATCATCAATTTTGAAGATCCCATTTCGTGTTTTATTATTAAAAAACATGACATGTTTTTTTTTGTGATCTATGCCTTTAAATAATAATCACACATATATGTCAAGTCATTAAAAATTTCAAAGCTATAAAATTAGATTTAGAAAGCTTTTCTATAAACATAAATAAACAAACATTACCTAGCACTTCTCCCGTGCTTATATACGGCTTGCACTCATATGTAAGAGCCGCCATTTTGTTGGTCAGGAATACATAGGCCAGCATAGCAAAAACATCACAATATATTTTTAATAGCAAAAGAAGCTTCAAAGCTCAATCAAAGCCATATTTGTAGCTTCTAATAAGCTCGATAAATATGAGAAAAATTATTTCAATGTAAATAAACTTATTTTAAGTGAAAATTTAGGAGAAATTATGTTTTTCCTATGCTGGACAATGTATGAGGCACCATAAACATGGCGACAAAGCGCAAGGATATGCAAGAGGTCTATAGGATGTATGCATTCATGTTAAATTTGACGCCATGTTGGAGCACTCAATAACATGGGTAGCATAGGAAAGTAACTCATTTTGTCAGTTTAAAACCACTATGCAATATTTTTGAGAGCATTGATGTTGTAAATATGTTGAATTAGTATCTCAAGTATGGGAGAAAAATAACATGATCCAAAAAAAATTTAGTGATTTCTCAAAGAAAATTGGCTTAAATGAAGTTTGTCCTATACTGAGCAATGTTATTCACTACTCCAGTATGGCCTCCAAGTGCATTAAATATGACGTCATGCGCATACACCCTATAGTTTATTATAAATATAGGGTTGTTTCATTCATGTTAAAGTCGACGCCATAAGTGAGTACTAAATAACATTGGCCAGTATAAAAAACACTTGGCAATTTTTGTTGAGAAAATTGATGACATTAGCAAGTTGAATTAGTTTTCCTAGTATCCGAGAATTTTTTTTGTTTTGTTTTTTTTTTTTTACTTATTTCCCATAAGTAAAATAGCGAAATTCCACGTTTGTCCTATGCTAAGCAATGTTATTCGTTGCTCAATTATGGCATCAAAACGCATTTATTATGACGTCATGCGCACACACCCTATATAGCAAAATTAATGTCAAAATCTTTTATTTCATTAATAAATGTATGAGTTTCTTTTTCTTTTCCACATGTAATTCCCACGGTAATTTGTGACTTATGAATTCTTTTGTTTTTAATAACAATTTTTTTTTAAAGTTTAATATTTTTTTTTTTTTTTTTTTTGTCTTTTTTGTCTTTTTTTTTTTTTTTTTCGCAAGAAATTGTGATCACTCTCTCACCCTACATTAGAAATAAAAATAAAAATAAATAATGTAAATTACGATGTTTTCTAGCACAATTAAATCTAAATTTACATAATACTTTTGTCAGCCCATTTTTAGCACAGTTTAACAATATAACATAATTTATGCATTATACCGAGCTGGTGAAGGCAGCTGACTCGCAACTGTGTACTCCTCACCGAGTACTCACCGAGTACCCAGCCACTGCTGGGTGCGTACGTCAAGTGTGAGAGCACAACACGTTGCACGATGTATGTTTACATGCATTCCATGACGACGCACAGTATTCGTGGAGATGCATGATTGATGTGATTGCACCGACCAGCCTGCCTAGATGTTTCCACGGTTTCTCTATGCTGTCATGGCGAATGCCGGGCTGTGTACTTAGGCCGTGGATGGCTCGTGTGGTGTGTTCCATTAATGTGTAAAGTCCTTAGCTGTCGATAAGACAATGTCTTGACTGGGACTGGGATTGGTGTATAGCACGATAACACAATATGGCAAGCAAAAAAAAAAAAAAAAAAAAAATTATATATATATATATAAATATGTTATTAATAATATGGTAATATGTTTATTTATGTATTTATTTATTTTATATATATATATATATATATATATATATATATATATATATATATATATATATATATATATATATATATATATATATATATATATATATATATATAATAAATAAATACATAAATAAATAAACAAATAAATAAATAAATAAACAAATAAATAAATATACAACTAAAAAAAAAATAAATAAATAAATAAATAAATAAATAAGTAAGTAAATAAGTAAATAGATAAATAAATAAATAAATAAATAAATAAATAAACAAATAAATAAATAAAAAAATAATAATAAATAAATAAATAAATAAATAAATAAATAAATAAATAAATAAATATATATATAAATAAACAAATAAACAAATAAATAAATAAATAAATAAATAAATAAATAAATAAATAAATAAATAAATAAATAAATAAATAAATAAATAAATAAATAAATAAATAAATAAATAAATAAATAAATAAATAAATAAATAAATAAATAAATAAATAAATAAATAAACAAATAAATAAATAAATAAAGAGCAAATTTTATACAAAAATGTTTTCCAATAAAAAACAGTTAGTTTTTTAAACATTATAATAATTAATTATTCCACCGATAATTAAATAAAAAAAATTGGTTACTTATAGACAACACTCTCACTGACTACAATGTTGTGCGCTACATTTTCAAGTTACTGAAAAATCTCTAGCCAGCCTGCGGTCATAAATATTTATTTAATTATATATAAAACATATCTAACGTTAAAATAGGTCAAATTCTCTGACTTTATTAAACTAAATAGAAAATCACAGCGCGCGCTGCTTTGATATTAGCTTGTAAATATTTTTACATTGTGACGTATGAAAATACAGTGAGAGAAAATACTCATGTATCTAGCGTCTATAGGTTCTTAATAACTTAATATAGGGTGTATGCGTTCATGTTAAAGTCGACGCCATGTTGGAGCACTCAATAACATGGGTGAAATAGGAAAATAACTATTTTTTCCAGTTTAAAAACACTATACAATATTTTTTAGAGCATTGATGTTGTTAAAGCCATAGACCACATAAAACAATATGTGCTTTTTAATGAACACGAAATGGGATCTTCAAAACTGATTACAATTTTTACCAGAATGTTAATGTAGCCCCACGAGAGAGTGTGAAAATACTGTAAAGTATGCAATTTGCGTGAAAATTCATGTTTATGACGTCAGAAACATGCAAAAATTAGTATGAAAATGTTGTGCGGGTTGCATAAATCTAATGTTCTGATTACTGCTACGGAGCTACTGTTGGGTTTTGAGACAAACTAATGTTATTTATGTAAGTAACATCAAGTGTTTTGTGATTTAAATGCTTATGTTTTTCTCTGGTCTATTCCTTTAACAGGTTGAATTTCAAGTATGCAAGAAAAATAATTATGACAAAGAAATAGCTAATTTTTCACAAAAAAAAAAAAAAAAAAAAAAGCTACGTTTGTCCTATGTTGAGCAATGTTATTCATTGCTCAAGAAGAGCATCGAAAAGCATTCAGAATGACGTCATGCGCACACACCCTATATCTAACATAAACAGTAGTATACAGCTCCTTCTACAAAAACTGCTCCGTTCTTCCATATGCTATAGAATACATAATACGTATCAATTTTTGTGAAAAGAAGTGTATATATATAAAGTATATAAGATATAAAGTATATAAGTATATAAGAGTATATAAGGAAATTTATTTTAAATATAAAAGTATTTTTTATATAGGGTGTATGCGGTTGACGTCATATTTATTGCGCTTGGAGGCCATACTGGAGTAGTGAATAACATTGCTCAGCATAGGACAAACTTCATTTAAGCCAATTTTCTTTGGGAAATTGGTTAATTTTTTGTTCATGTTATTTTTCTCACATACTTGAGATACTAATTCAACATATTTACAGCATCAATGCTCTCAAAAATATTGTATAGTGGTTTTAAACTGGCAAAATAAATTATTTTCCTATGTCACCCATGTTATTGAGTTATCCAACATGGCGTCGACTTTAACATGAATGCATACATCGTATAGGAAATAATATTATAGGAAATATTATTATAGGAAATAAATATTTAAAATTATTGCATTCTTTTGAAACTTTGGCGCACTAATTGAATAGCTATAGGATATATGCATATGACGTCATATTTATTGCGCTTGCACGCCATACTGGATCTATTAACAACATTGCTCAGCATAGGACAAACTTTGTTTTTCTTTGAGAAATCAGTTATTAGTATTATTTTTTTAAATTTTGTTCTTGTTATTTTTCTCAC
>CASGGR010000029.1:278147-280647 GCA_949318235.1 Ecdyonurus torrentis | reverse complement strand
CTAAACGTTGATATTTCAACAATAAAAACGTTAGTGACGTCACAAGCGTTAGAACTAAATAGAAAAATCTTAGATTTGTAACGGTCAAGTTTAACGTTACTCCATTGTGATTCTAACGCTTGTGACGTCATTTACGTTTTTATCGTTAGATTGTCAACGTTTAGTGACGTCATAACCGTTGATTACACAATACTTAAAGCATTGTGAAACTGTGTACAAGATTTTCAACGTAAAATTATTTTTCTGTAGTATAAAATAGTATATTATAATTATAATATTATTATATTGAGATTTGAGACAATGAAAACTTAAATTGACATTGTTGATTGACAGGTGATCAGCTGATGTTGTCACTTCAAGATCTACTTCTCGCTGAGCCAAGCAGTGACGTCACACATGCTCTGACCAATCAAGTTCGAAACATTATCACAGCGGTAACTTTTGAAAATAAATTTAAAACATTCTTAAAGGCATAGACAACATAAAAACATAAGCATTTACATCACAAAACACTTAATGTGATTTATATAAATAACTTTAGTTTGTCTCAAAACACAACGGTAGCTCCGTAGAAGTGATCAGAACATTTTGACTTATGCAACCCGCAAAACAGTTTCATACTAGTTTTTGTATGTTTCTGACGTCATAAACAGAAATATTCACACAAATTGCATACTTTACAGTTTTTTCACGCTCTCTTGTGGGGCTACATTTACATTCTAGTAAAAATTATCATCAGTTTTGTAGATACCATTTTGTGGTTAATGATTAAAAAGAACATGTTGTTTTATGTTTTCTATGCCTTTAAAGGCCTTGTTAACTTTATTTTTTATCATTTAGAATACTAGATTGATAATTACTTTACCTTATTATCCATGAATTAGACACCAACACGTTGATTTTGTATTTATTTACATTTATTTTAACGGTAGTTTCACGTATCTGACGTCACAATGTACCAATGGTGCCGTGATGGCGTGCAAAGTACTTGTGGGAGGGGCTTTAAATTATCACGTGACCAGAGCGGGACTGTGATTGGCGGCGGTACATTGTGACGTCAGATGCGTGAAATTACCGTCAAAATAAAATTAATGGAAATAAATACAAAATCAACGTGTTGGTGTCTAATTTATGGATAATAAGGTATGGTGATTATCAATCTAGTATTCTAAATGATAAAAAAGTAACGTGACAGGGGCTTTAAGAATGTTTTATGTTAATGTTGATATAAAATTTTGGTTGACAATTTGTTTTAACTTATGCACACATTGCAAGAATTAAAAAAATCATTTGCAAGTTGTCTATATTTAATAAAAATAAAAAAAAAGTTGGTTAAGATATCAAAGTAAATGATACAATTAGCCGCTCTGGCCTTACTTATTAGCCTGCACAATAGAAGTTGTATATAGGATGTATGCATTCCTGTTAAAGTCATTATGTTAAAGTCTGTATGCATTCCTGTCAAGTTCCTGGATAACTCAATAACATGGGTGACATAGGAAAAAAATCATTTTGCCAGTTTAAAACCACTATGCAATATTTTTGCGAGCAGTGATGTTGTAAATATGTTGAATTAGTATCTCAAGTATGGGAGAAAAATAACATGAACAAAAAAATAAACAATTTCCCAAAGAAAAATGGCTTAAATGAAGTTTGTCCTATGCTGAGCAATATTATGCACTTCTCCAGTATGGCCTCCAAGTGCATTAAATATGACGTCACTCACATACACCCTATATACCTATATACCTATCTATCTATCTATCTATCTATCTATCTATCTATCTATCTATCTATCTATCTATCTATCTATCTATCTATCTATCTATCTATTCTATCTATCTATCTATCTATCTATCTATCTATCTATCTATCTATCTATCTATCTATCTATCTATCTATCTATCTATCTATCTATCTATCTATCTATCTATCTATCTATCTATCTATCTATCTATCTATCTATCTATCTATCTATCTATCTATCTATCTATCTATCTATCTATCTATCTATCTATCTATCTATCTATCTATCTATCTATCTATCTATCTATCTATCTATCTATCTATCTATCTATCTATCTATCTATCTATCTATCTATCTATCTATCTATCTATCTATCTATCTATCTATCTATCTATCTATCTATCTATCTATCTATCTATCTATCTATCTATCTATCTATCTATCTATCTATCTATCTATCTATCTATCTATCTATCTATCTATCTATTCTATCTATCTATCTATCTATCTATCTATCTATCTATCTATCTATCTATCTATCTATCTATCTATCTATCTATCTATCTATCTATCTATCTATCTATCTATCTATCGGCCAGAGCTGCTTTCTGCTATTTCTATCATTTTCATTGGTTTGAGTATGTACCTTGTGAATACTAATAATAATAATCAAAAAAATTAAATTTGTAAACATATTAATTAGTAAATTTAGTTATTAATTGTAATTAAAATTTCAGGCGGTGGAAACACCTC
>CASGGR010000029.1:38147-275647 GCA_949318235.1 Ecdyonurus torrentis | reverse complement strand
TCTTCTTTCTTTCTTTCTTTCTTTCTTTCTTTCTTTCTTTTCTTTCTTTCTCTTCTTTCTTTCTTTCTTTCTTTTCTTTCTTTCTTTCTTTCTTTCTTTCTTTCTTTCTTCTTTCTTTCTTTCTTTCTTTCTTTCTTTCTTTCTTTCTCTCTTTTCTTCTCTTTCTCTCTTTCTCTCTCTTTCTCTTCTCTTTCTCTCTTTTCTCTCTTTTCTCTCTCTTTCCCTCTCTCTTTCTCTCTTTCTTTCTTTCTTTCTTTCTTTTTTAATTTTTGACGGCTACTTCACGCATCTGACGTCACAATGTACCACCGTCAATCACAGTCACCGCTCTGGTCACGTGATTAAATTTAAGCCCCTCCCTCAAGTTCTTCTATCACGATCCCATCTGTACATTGTGACGTCCAGATACGTGAAATAACCATCAAAATAAAAATAAATACAAAATCAACGTGTTGGTGTCTAATTCATGGATAATAAGGTATGGTAATTATCAATCTAGTATTCTAAATGATAAAAAATAAAGTTGCCAAGGACTTTAATTGTGATATGTGATATTTACAGATAAATACGAAGTTCCTGCGGGGTGTGATGTCATAGTGGATATTTATCACCTACATCGTGACCCTGAAGTGTGGGACAACCCTGAACACTTTGACCCTGACAGGTTCTTACTTGAGAACTGCCAGGGTAGACATCCTTATGCTTACATACCTTTCAGTGTGGGAGCCAGAAACTGCATTGGTAAGCAAAACTAAATATTGTATAGGGTGTATGCGCATGACGTCATATTTATTGCGCTTGGAGGCCATACTGGAGTAGTGAATAACATTGCTCAGCATAGGACAAACTTCATTTAAGCCAATTTTCTTTAGGAAATCGTTTAATTTTTTGTTAATGTTATTTTTCTCACATGCTTGAGATATTAATTCAACATATTTACAACATCAATGTTCTCAAAAATATTGCATAGTGGTTTTAAACTGGCAAAATGTGTTATTTTCTTATGACACCCATGTTATTGAGTTATCCAACATGGCGTCGACTTTAACATGAATGCATACACCCTATAGGTTGTATGTTCATGACGTCATATTTGATACGTTTTGAGGCTATACTGGAGTAGTGAATAACATTGCTCAGCATAGGACAAACTTCGTTTTTCTTTGGTAAAGCAGTTCATTTTTTGTAATTTTTATCTCGCATACTTGAAATAACGTTACTTAATAAAAAATTATTGTGAATTTATAATGACTAAAAACCAAAGCAACTAACGAGAGAAATAATAAATAAAACAATTTTTTTTATTTATATATGAGTAAATAAATACTTTATAAATTATCAAACTCATAATTTATAATAAAAAATACAATTCGTCTAAGCAAACGGTTGATAGAATATTAAAAACACAATTTTAAACAAAAATTACAAACTTTTTTCTTTGCTTTCTGGGATTTTTTTTCTTTAGCTCGATTTATTTTCAAAAGCTCGTCTTTTTCACGAGTCATTCACGAGCTTAAATCAAAATATCTGGTTTTTGAGCTAAAAGCTCAGACCTCTGGTTGACCATTTAAAAAAAACTTGCATCCGAAGATTTTGGCCCTGGCGGGGGTTCGAACTGGTTTAAATTTACAGCTCCAACCAGGCTCAGACTGGCCATAAGAGCAACAACAACGAAGCTAAAGATAACGTAAGGCATCGACTGCGCATTTCGTGCGTCTGCTGCAAGATTTAAATCTTTATTTCCGGTATTTTTCACGTTTTGATGGCGGGAAAATATTATCGTGTGTAATTTTTTTTGAAAAAATGAAATTTTACCGGAAATGGATCTCGTCGATTGGTTAAATTCGGGAAATACGAACGAAATTCGCAGTCGTTGCCTTACGTTACCTTCAGCTTCGTTGCTCCACAATTGTAAACGTGCCCCCCCCCCTGTTTGGAAGCCCCTAAAGCCCAAAAAGGGGGTAGCTAGGGTGTTACGCCACCTTTGTGGACCCTAAAGAGGGTGTTGCGGACGAGGCCCCTTGATTGTCAGTCCGACCCTGGCTGTAACCTAAACCAATGCCTTTAATTGTGTTATAATGTTGTATGAAGGAAATAACAAAATAACTTTGCAGTACAGAAGTTTTACTTTGCAGGTCAAGCCTTTGCCGTGATGACCATGAAGATAATTTTGTGTTCCCTGTTGAAGAACTTCAGAGTGGAGTCCATGTGTCCCACAGACAAACTGCAGACAAAGGTGAATAATCTATAGTGCGCATGACGTCATTCTTAGTGTGTACGCATGACGTCATTCTTAGAGTGTGTACGCATGACGCTTCATTGAAGCCAATTTTCTTTGGGAAATCAGTTCATTTTTTGTTTTGTTATTTTTCTTACATACTTGAGATACTAATTCATCATATTTACAACATCAATGCTCGCAAAAATATTGCATAGTGGTTTTAAACTGGCAAAATGGTTTATTTTCCTATGCTACCCAACTTATTAAGTTATCTAAAATGGCGTCGACTTTAACGTGAATGACTACACCCTATACCACCTTCTATATATTTAAAGGAATAGACCAGAGAAAAACCAACTCCTTTATATCACACAACTATTGATGGGATTTACATAAATAACTTTAGTTTGTCTTAAAACCCAACAGTAGCTCCGTAGCAGTGATAAAAAAAACTCAATTATGCAACCTGCACCACATTTTCATACTGATTTCTGCATGTTTCTGACGTCATAAATATGAATTGTTACACAAATTGCATACTTTACAGTTTTTTCACGCTCTTTTATGTCATCAGTTTTGAAGATCCCATTTTATATTTATTCATTAAAAAGCACATGTTGTTTTATGTGGTCTATGGCTTTAAGTCTTGGGTGCAACTAGAAATATATGGGACCTATATTAGTTAGATTTTCTTATATTTTTTATAAGTTAGGTATTTGAAAGCGAAGAAATGCAACTTTGATTTAGAGTGATCTTATATAAAACTAATTTGTCTCATATTTTTCAGTTTCGCCTGATCTTGTACCCAGACGGCGGACATCCAGTCAAACTGCACAGCCGACATCACGTGATCAAACATTCAGCCAATCAAGTTACAAAATAAAAACTAAATGCACTATTAAAGTAATAGACCAGAGAAAAACATTTCCTTTTATATCACAAAACACTCGATGCGACTAACATTAATATCTTAAGTTTGTCTCAAAACCCAACTGTAGCTCCGTAACAGTTACATAATTTTTTATTTATGCAACCCGCATAACATTTTCATACTAATTTTTGCATGTTTCTGACGTCATAAACTTAAAATTTCACGCTTTCTTGTGGGGCTACATTAACATTCTAGTAAAAATGGTCATCAGTTTTGAATATCCCATTTCGTGTTTATTCATTAAAAAGTACAAGTTGTTTTTTGTGGTCTAAGGCTTTAAATAAGTAAAATATAGAAATATATATTTTGAGGCCAACTTTAAGAAATTTCTCTGATATCACTTCCGTTTCAACGAACTGCGCATGCAGAAAGTAGAAACGCAAGTAGAAGCGCAAGTAGAAACAAAAGTGAATGTAAGTGAATTAGAACATTAAAATTAGCATAATTTTATTTTACATAGTTGGCAGAGGTAAAAAAGAAATAATAGGTATTATGTAGTCTTAATATAGGGTCTAAGTATTCATGTTAAATCGACGCCATGTTGGAACACTCAATAACATGGGCAGCATAGGAAAAAGGAATATTATGTCGGTTAAACAATACTAAGCAATATTTTGAGAGAATTGATGTTGTAAATATGTTGAATTTCAAGAATGGGAGAAAAATAATAATAATAAAAAAAACTGATTTCCCAAAGAAAAAACGATGTTTGTCCCATGCTGAGCAATGTTATTCACTACTCCATTAGGGCGTCAAAGCACATTAAGTATATCGTCACGTGTATTCTCCCTATATAAGATTTTGACTCGTAGTAAAATAATAAATATTATAATTTTGTATTATTTTTATATTATGTAGAACAAACAAATGTAATTTGAATGATTTAAAATATTTGGATTTTGTGACAATAGAGGACTTGCAAAATTGTGTTTAGCGATAAAATAAACAAAGTGACAGCTCAAAAATACTAACAAAGTGCTAGCAGACGACTTAGTGTTCCTGTCTACATTTAACATGCTTTCTTATGAGGCAATGAAGTAGCTATAACTTGAATTACAATTACTTCTTAGACCTGAAATTTTTACTGTAGCTTACTGAGCCTACAAGCTTTTGTTTCCCTGGATTTCAATCCATTTGGTTATAAATTGTTATTTTCACCCAATTGACTTAAAATCCAGGAAAACAAAGGCTTTGAGGTTCTGTAAGCTACAGTAAAAATTTCAACTCTGAGAAATAATTGTAACTCAAGTTTTAGCTGCTTTATTGTCCCATAAGAAAGCATGTTAAAGGCGTAGAACACCTTGAACAAAAAAATTGTGTAATATACTAACAAACTTGAAAATCATACTTGATTAGGCCGGAGCCATTGATTTCTAATTTATTTGCCATCCACAAAATGCCACTGGCGGTCACTGACGTCACAGCTCGCCACAGCTGACACGATCGTAAACCGGGTGAGCTGTGACGTCAGTGACTGGCATTTTGTGAATGAAAAATAAATTAGAAATCAATAACTTAGGTCAAATCAACGTTGGTTTTCAGGTTAGTTAGGATATTACACAACTTTTTTGTACAAGGTGTTCTATGCCTTTAATGTAGACAGGAACACAAAGCTGTCTGCTAGCATTTGTTATTTTCGTTGAGCTGTCAGTTTGTGTATTTATAATAAATATAATGAATGTGTCACAGTGTGTCACAATGTGTCACAGTGTGTCACAATGTGTCACAGTGTGTCACAATGTGTCACAGTGTGTCACAATGTGTCACAAGAAAATCACAAATGTAGCAATGTCTCAAATGTCTAATTGAAGACAAAAACGTGACTCATTTGTTTATTTAGAACTAAACACTGATTTAATTTTAATAAAAAAAGAAAATAAACGCTTAATTTTTACCTCGTTTGTTTTATTTTACCAATTAACATCTTATTTAAAGGCCTTGTCCACCTACTTTTTTATCATTTAGAATGTAATATTGCATTTACAAGTTATCATATATGAAATTATGATATATCATAACTACGATATGATTTGTCATCTTCAAGTATAAAGTAACAAACAATTAAAATCTAACATTTATGTTTATATTGTAATAATCTGAATCTAGTAAATAATAAAAAAAAAAAATTTAGCTTGTATGAAAATTGATATATTATAAAATAATTATCATAATGTTAAACACTCGATAACTGTCGCATGAGTTGTGGGCAAAATTTTATACATTTGATAATCAAAGATTATATTGAAAAAATATTTGATGTTATCCCTACTGTAAAATTAAGGCAAATTTTTTTAAAAATACTGGCCATTTATCTATCTAAATTGCCCTTTTTTTTACAAAAAAGGCCATTTACCTTTGAAAATGGTCATTTTTTTTGTAAAATGGCAATTCACAATTTTTAAAAATGGCCAATGTTAAGTTTAAAATGACCAATTTTTTTATACTTACCAAAAAGGCCAATTTTTTTGGTCTTTTTTTAATAAATCGGCCTTTTTTGTCTGTTTTAGTTATTTTTTCCTAATGGCCATTAAGAAATAATTAAAGTTACCAATATTATTGTATCAATGACCAATTCAATTTAAGTAAATTTAAAAAGACCAGTTTATTTACTTAATACAATAATGGCCACTTTTTGCGTTCTAATAAAATTTAAATTATAATTATCTTTGATTTATATCCATGCTCTTTTATTGTAATTCATTGTGTTTTTTTAATTTATTGTTTAAACGTTGCACGATGCATATTACAAACAGCCATTTAATATTAAAGGAAGGGGTCAATAATTTAAAAGAAGACAAATTGAATAAAGTATAAAAAACGTCACACACTTTATTCCAAACAAACGAAAATTGCTTATTGCAAAATTAAATTTCATCAAATAAATATATATTTTTTAAATAAAAAAAAAAGAAAAAAAATAAGTATGTTAATAATAATATATATAGTATAAAAAAAAAAGTATGGAATCATAGTTTTAAATTTAATATTTATAAAAATACTTATCGTGTTCTTCATTTCGTATGGAAAGGTTGTCTGCCAACACATTCTCTGATTTCGTTCAAATTTGGTACAAATATCAAGTTTAGGGTTTAGAGAAAAGTACTTTTTCAAATTTTTCAAATTTTGAAAATTCCCGGAAAAATCCCGCATTTTGTAATTTTTGTAACTACCGACTTTGCTTGGGAAAATCTTTAATTTCTCTTAAATGAATTAGAATCAGTAAATAAAAATAGTTGGATGGTATGACCATTGACCAAACCTTTTTTTGTGACAGGTGACCCATGACCTTGAACTCGTGTCAAGGTCAATGAACTGCGTTCAAAGTGGAAAATTGCAAAAATGGCCAATTGACGTAACTTTTTTGGGGCATACACATATACACATGGACCATATATTTACAAAGTTATAAACTTATGGCGCGAAAATTCAAAATTTGGCAGTTACGAAACTTAAGAAAAAATCGAATTTTTCTGTATTTTCTCTGTATGCATGATATTGGTTGATCGTGAAAGTTAATTAAGGATATAAAAGTACAGAATCGGTATGGTTTACACCTAAAATCCATAAAATGGCAAAAAAGAGGAGAAAAAAAACAACTGGCTGAATTTTATAATATTGTAAACAGCAATACTTTGATACGATTCAGCATTGTTCACAATTAGCTTAATTATTGTTACATTAGGCTTCAAATAAATTACATTATTCCATGTCTTGCAAATTATAATAATAAATAATAATTCAATCTACATCATTAGAAAAACAGATTGTGATCGGATCGGGGCTTACATAGTATCAGAGTATTCCGTACTATTTATGAATTATAAATTTTCAGACCACTTTTTTTTTCAAGGCTAGTAAGATAATCATATATTTTAATTATTTATTTTAATGTAAATTATTTAAAGAAATCATAATTAGTTAAAGTAACAATAATTAAGCTAATTGTGAACAATGCTGAATCGTATCAAAGTATTGCTGTTTACAATATTATAAAATTCAGCCAGTCATTTTTTTTTCTCTTTTTTGCCATTTTATGGATTTTAGGTGTAAACCATACCGATTCTGTATTTTTATATCCTCAATTAACTTTCACGATCAACCAATATCATGCATACAGAGAAAATACAGAAAAATTCGATTTTTTCTTAAGTTTCGTAACTGCCAATTTTTGAATTTTCGCGCTATAAGTTTATAAGTTTGTAAATATATGGTCCATGTGTATATGTGTATGTACATTAAGTATGGTTTGAATATCTTTGTAACTTATTTTTATTTTGAATTTTTTAGTTGGTCGGTACACCGCAACCAACCCGAGGTGCCACTGCTTGACGTGGCGCCACGTTTAAAGTTACAATTTGTCCATTCCAAATTTTTGCACATATCTTAAGGACATTATAGGCTACAAAATAATGCAAAAGAATGCCCCAAAAAAGTTACGTCAATTGGCCATTTTTGCAATTATCCACTTTGAACGCAGTTCATTGACCTTGACACGAGTTCAAGGTCATGGGTCACCTGTCACAAAAAAAGGTTTGGTCAATGGTCATACCATCCAACTATTTTTATTTACTGATTCTAATTCATTTAAGAGAAATTAAAGATTTTCCCAAGCAAAGTCGGTAGTTACAAAAATTACAAAATGCGGGATTTTTCCGGGAATTTTCAAAATTTGAAAAAGCACTTTTCTCTAAACCCTAAACTTGATATTTGTACCAAATTTGAACGAAATCAGAGAATGTGTTGGCAGACAACCTTTCCATACGAAATGAAGAACACGTTATATATATCAAATAATATTATGTTTATTATTTAAGCAAAAATAATTTTAAGTATTCTATTATAAAACCAATAAAATAAGTTAGGGCAGGAAAACAAAGACGATCACATATATTATGTAACACATTAACAACAAAAAAAAAGTAAAAAAACTACGTATTAAATATTATAAAAACTTTTGAAATAATTAAAGTACAATTACCTAATCACACACAAAAACCGCAGAATGCTTCTTATTTATATTTATAATAAAAACAATAAAAACGGAGATAAATAACTATTCTTACATGAGTAATTTATATAAAACTATATATATTTATATATATATATATATATATATATATATATATATATATATATATATATATATATATATATATATATATATATATATATATATATATATATATATATATATTTATATATATTTATATATATATATATATATATATATATATATATATATATATATATATATATATATATATATTTATATATATATAAATATATATACATATATATATATATATATATATATATATATATATATATATATATATATATATATATATATATATATATATATATATATATATATATATATATATATATATATACCCTGTCTCCACGAACGTAATAAATAACTACGTAACTTGTAAGTAACTTGTACGTAAAATTTACTTACTTAACCTAGTAATTTACGTACATCGAGTACGTAAATTTATATCCCATTTACAATGTGAAGGAAATTTACTTACTTAAGTACGTAATTTGGTGCTGTGGTACGTAATTTACGTACTTACTTACAACTTACTTACTTAAGTACGTAAATTACGTACATCCTAGTTCTCGAAACTTACGTACAAATTACGTACTTAAATACGTAAATTACGTACATAATAGTGCTTCAAAAATTACTTACTTAAGTACGTAATTTTGGCGCTGTGGTACGTAATTTACGTACTTATACAGACAATTAAAGCGCAGGTTGCATATATTAGTAATATTCAGGGGCAATACATTAATTTCTTTATTATAAGTACAATTAAACATGCAAATAACAATTGAATGGAACGTTTACCTTTAATATACTCTTTAGTTTTCAAAATAACATTAAAAAGGCTAGACTTTAGTGTAGGCGAATTACACATTTTGTTATAAAAAAAAATAAAACCATAAAAATGTGCCAATATATATTTTTAATGCAATAATGACCCTAATTGATGTAGAAAAAAAAATTTACTCACCAACTGTAGAAACAAGCAATTAAGTAAAAATTATTACACTAAAACCGTACATGAAACCTCCCTAGAATAACGATAACACACGGCCGCATATGCTTGCCTGTCGTGCCGTGGATAGCCGCGGTGATGGCGTCTGTACACAAATCCCGGCGTGCCTACATGCAGCGACCTTAAAAACAGAAATAAACCACAAAGTACACACATTCTCACAAATAAAATATAAAAACTAAAAAACGGTACTTCCCGTGAACACAAATCAATCTTCTGTTACATCCAGGCTTGCATTTTACTGGCCTCACTTAACAAATCTTGTAGATCAACTTCAACACACACTATAAGTATAGACGCCATTTTTCCAAACTATCCGATACTGCGCGCGCAGCCGCCGGGCCGCCGCAGCGGCGGTATATTGACCGCTGTGAATTTGAACAAAGAATTTTTCTTTTTGATTCCCAAATTAAAAATTATGTTAAAAGTTTTTTACCGTACGTCATATAGTAATTCTAGTTAATAGCAAAAATTAATAAAACAATAAGCAAATAAAAAAAATATATAGATTATATGTTACATTTTAATGTTTCCTATTAGAAAATTAATTAATTCAAGTTATGATGTACATATAAATAATGTTATGACGTCGATCTATCTTTAAATTAAGTTAAATTTATTTGAAAATTAATGAAATATAACAATTATTTCCTTAGTTAAAATAAAACTTATTTTCAATTGCAGCTATTATGTAAAACATTAATTTTTTACATTATAATATTAATTGCACTTTAACATGGTATCCTGAAAGTTATGCAGTACGCCTCACAACCAGAGAACCCCTGTGATATATGTTAACCCGCAATACACGATTGATATTTTACTTATACATTACGTACTTATGTACGTAAATTACTTAGGTTACGTACATTACGTACTTAGAAGCTAAGTAATATACGTAAATTTTAGATTACGTACAAGTTACTTACAAGTTACGTAGTTATTTAGTACGTTCGTGGAGACAGGGTGTATATATATATATATATATATATATATATATATATATATATATATATATATATATATATATATATATATATATATATATATATATACACACACATATATATTTATATATATATATATATATATATATATATATATATATATATATATATATATATATATATATATATATATATATACATATATATTTATTTATATATATATATATATATATATATATACATATATATATATATATGATAAAAATTTCATTTTTGTCTTACCTTCTGTAAAACAACTGGGCTTTCACTCGCTGCTTAATTTGATGATAAAAATAACACACAACACCAAAACTTGTCACTATATAAATTAATAAAATACTCAATTCACAGTTTTTAAAAATCTATATACATAGCTATGTTATATTCACACACAATTGTAACGTTTTCGAGGGCGTATATAAAACTATATACTTGTCTGCCTCTCTTCATCAGCTTACTGACTCTTGCTCACGAGGCGAGCCGACCTCCGCAATGGGGGGTGTGGCTCGTTCTCGTCAGGTGGTTTATTATTATTTACATTTTCACCTGTACGGTCACGTGGTACACTTTTCTTAAAAGAATCTATGAGTGGAATCCAAATAGGTGGTAATTCAAAACTGGGCTGACTGATTGTTTCATTTTTTCTTCTTGCCATTTCTATTGATTCTAATATTTTTCTTTTTTTATAGTGACTCTCTCTTCCTATTACTTTTGTTTTTTCCCATAGAATTTGATGATTACTTTCCAGCGCATGATCTACTAGTTTTGAATATCCTGTATCTATTTTTTCTATTTTTTGCCTGTGTTCATTCACCCTACAACGTTACAATTGTGTGTGAATATAACATAGCTATGTATATAGATTTTTAAAAACTGTGAATTGAGTATTTTATTAATTTATATAGTGCCAAGTTTTGGTGTTGTGTGTTATTTTTATCATCAAATTAAGCAGCGAGTGAAAGCCCAGTTGTTTTACAGAAGGTAAGACAAAAATGAAATTTTTATCATCATGTCACCTCGCTCGATATTCAAATTTTCAAACATATATATATATATTATTTGTTCATAGTATAGTGTTTTATTGGAATTGAACAAACGTATTCATTATAATCATCAATTAATATACGCATAGCAACACATTTTACAGCGGAAAAATTACAATAGCTAGTAATACTTCGTCCTATAATTCTTTTTATATGATTAATTCCAGGCTAATCTTCACACATTAATCTTCGTTTTAAAACAGAAGTTGATTTTGGTTCAGTTTCGGAACACAAAATATTTTTTAAAATAGCAAATGAACCATTATATAATTCAACATAAGAATTATTTTTTTATACTTATCAGTAGAGACCGGATTTTTAGGTGAAAATTTTGGTAAAAAAGGGTCTCAAATAGGTGATTTTTTTGCACAAAAAAGGTAAAAAAACGGTGAAAAAAGGTGATAAAACCTAAAAAAAGGTGATAAAACCTGAAAAAAGGTGATGAATTCAGAAAAAAGGTGATACAATTTTATAAAAAGTAAAAAAAAAAAATAGACGAAAATATTTTTTTTTTATTATTATTATTTTTAGTGTATGCTAGTGTATGCTAGTCGATACGAATTTTGTGGTTACAAGTACAACCTACAAAAAAAAAAAAAAAAAAGATTCATTGAATAATACTATATTTAAAGGAAACAAATAAACAAATAGAGGCAAATTTGCACATCATTTCATTCGGTCATTTGCTCTTATTCTGCCCCATCTTTTTCTTCTTCCTCCTCATCTTTACCCTCTACAATCAGTGTTTCCATGTCAATTTCTTCACCCAGTTTATTTATATTGCAGTTACATACGACATTCATCTCCAGATTTTTGTCAGTTAAATTTGTTAAATTTGATGGCATACAACGGATCTATTTTAAAAAATTGAGGTAGAAAATCATTTAATCATAATAATATCAAAAAATCATAATAATTTAGTTAAAAAAAAGTTGATGAAAAGGTGAAAAAAGATGATGAAAAGGTGAAAAAAGGTGATAAATAAAAAAAAAGGTGACAAAAGTTGAAAAAAATGAAAACTAAAAAAAGATGAAAAAAAAAGTTGATCTCATACGGCTTGAAATTTGCTAGTTCGTGGACATTCTTATAAAAAAGGAACATATTATTCATATCAACAAAAAGGTGATCACCTGAAAATCCGGTCTCTACTAATCAGCGTTAGTTGTGTACGTTACACTGTCTCTTATTACTTTTAAGTATTTCATAAAATTATGATTTTCATTTACAAGTGGATGACCCTCAAAAATATTTGTATCGCCACAAAGTGTCTCATTTTCTTTTGTTTTGCCTACGATCTTAATTTTTCTCTACTACACATAGCGTTACACAAACTTGAAATATTTCCAGTAAGATCTAAAGTATTATATATTGCATTACATGCTCTACTGCAAGGGAAGGTATCGAATGATGACAACCGGATAAGGCTGAAATTTGGTGTGGTGTATGACTTCCCTACAGAAGGATACCCCATAAAATATTTCGTCCCCTTACGAACTTTTACGGGAGCTAGGGAATAAAACGTAAAACACAGGTTTTACATGTAAATTAAGGGGACTCGAGTTAGAGCCAAATTTTTATTTTCATACGATGGTGTTCAAAGGATCAAATTATATGTTAAAAGTGACATTCTTTTAAAAAATAAATTATAAAAAATCCTAATTTAAAAATTGAGGGCCCCAGGGCCCCTAATGTGTCAAATCCCCGTACTTAAGGCACTTATTTTTACTGTAGTAATTCAGAATTTTGTTGAATCACATTTATATGCCTATAATTTTAAAGGCAATAAAATTTACAATCGATTGATATGCATAAAGTGCTTTTTTCATAAAAATCAAAGCCAAAAGCGAGCGCAGAATAAAAAAAATTGTCAATTTTATGGCTCCGCAGGAATAACGCGCTTCTTTAGCATGGGATCAAATACGGAATTTTTAAACTATTTTTGTAAAAACGAATGAAAGTCTGCAGTCCTATGTAATAAACCACTCCCTTTTAGATAAATTTAGTTTTGTAATTTTTAACTTCAAATTAGGGACCCCAGGGGCACATGCATCATATACGTGTACTGTACAATATAAGGCTCAAAATTAATCAATTAAATTTACGCAGTTTGCAGAAAAATTATTATTTAGAAAAACTTATACCATTTTCGGTTTCCCCGTGCCTAAATTAACCTAAATTCATGTAAAATACACATTTAATAAACAATTTTTGTTTTACAAAAATCAAGCCAAAAAAAAATTGTTTATTAAATGTGTGTTTTACATGACTTTAGGTTAATTTAGGCGCGGGGAAACCGAAAATGGTATAAGTTTTTCTAAATAATAATTTTTCTGCAAACTGCGTAAATTTAATTGATCAATTTTGAGTCTTATATTGTACAGTACACGTATATGATGCATGTGCCCCTGGGGTCCCTAATTTGAAGTTTAAAATTACAAAACTAATTTTATCGAAAAGGGAGTGGTTTATTACATAGGACTGCAGACTTTCATTCGTTTTTAAAAAATAATTTAAAAATTCTGTATTTGATCCCATGCTAAAGAAGCGCGTTATTCCTGCGGAGCCATAAAATTGACCATTTTTTAAATTCTGGGCTCGCTTTTGGCTTTGATTTTTATGAAAAAAGCACTTTATGCATATCAAACGATTGTAAATTTTATTGCCTGTACGATTATAGGCATATAAATGTGATCCAACAAAATTCTGAATTACTACAGTAAAAATAAGTGCCTTAAGTACGGGGATTTGACACATTAGGGGCCCTGGGGCCCTCAATTTTTAAGTTAGGATTTATTAACTTTTATTTTCGAAAAGTGTGTCACTTTTTACATTTTATTTGACCCTTTGAACACCATCGTATTAAAATAAAAATTTGGGTCTTACTCGAGTCCCATTATTTACATGTAAAACCTGTGTTTTACGTTTTGGGCCCTAGCTTCCGTAAAAGTTCGTTAGGGGACGAAATATTTTATGGGGTATCCTTCTGTAGGGAAGTCATTTACCACACCAAATTTCAGCCTTATCCGGTTGTCATCATACAATACCCGCCCTTGTGAGTTCGATATTTGTATTTATATGCTGGGGAACACCTTTAGTGGACTTTAAAATTGATTTAAGGTTGCCAAAAGCACTTTTAAATGGGTTAGCTGTGTGAGACCAAAGAGGGCTCCACCTTCTCACGCTTTCTGCTAAATGTGTGAGTTGATGCATTTTGTAAGTCATTTCGTAAGCACCATATAATTCTTCTGTTTTTGCTACAAGGTAAAATAATAATCGTTCAGATATATTGATCTCATTAGCAGTAATTTGATCTTGGATTAAAATATACACTGCGTTAACTCACATTTTCCAATGGTTAAATATTTGCGATCTAAATAACCTTTCAAGATTGGAACACTGAAAAAAAATTTAGTTCATTAGATTTCATATTACGTCTATCCTTTATGCGTATAGGATCTCGCTTGAGTAGTTTTGGAACTTTTAAGGTTTAAAATATTTTGTCAAGTGAGGCAATAATTGCAGGTGTGCCGATATATGCAACACCAGTAGCATTTGAAAACCAAAGCTCCATAAATCTATAGCAAACACCTAATAAGTTAAGATGCATGTGATCAGGGACGAAACCCCATACTATAGAAAAGCTTTTAATGTTTATTAAAGGGGTTGCCATATTAAAGCCTTTAAGAACTTCTGGTCGAGATTCTCTATCTACCATACGTGTATAAGCGACCTTAAAACTATTTTCTGTTCTTGGTAGTGCTTGTGGATTTTCATTAGGGTACTTAAGAGGGCCATCTTCAATATTTTTATCTTCCAATAGGCACCAACTACAGCAATAATAACCATTTAAACCTTTAATCCCTTGCATTGGAGCTCGAGCAACAATGTCTACACAACAGCATAATGGCATTAGTTTGAAATTAACAATTTTCCCGTTTTTTATTGCATTAAAACCTGATACATTTAACTTATTCATTTCGTCAACAAATGGCTGCATAAAAACATCCATTATAGGTTTTTGTCTCCCATAAGAAAGTCCTGCTAATATTATGTTTTTAGTTCTAACTTTATAATCTAACTCAATTAACATTAAAAAAATTGGAGTTACAGTAGATTTACCATCTTTGTTGATAAGTGAGCCATCACAATTAAAAGTAAATGTAAGATATTTTGTAAATTCACAACTGTCCAGAACTTTTCTTTTATACATTGAACCGCAATTAATATCTAAAATATTATTCTGATCTGTTGAATTAAATAAAAACTGACATGCTGGGTCTAATAAGATATCCGTTATTTGAGCTTTGACATTAACAATTATAAAAGAGTTGTCATATCGGTACCCAGAAACATTGTTTTTAGTTTGACAATTACGGCAATTCATTTCATTAACGCCTAATAATTTCTTATCTGCCCGTTTATCTGCCCACAATACTCGCAGTTAAAATGAATATGCATTCCTCTACAAGGCTAAATTAACTTTTTAAGCATGTATTTAGTATTTGAAAAGACTGTAGTGGCACACAAAATATTGAAATTTTGCATTAAATCTGATAAAGCCAACAATGTTAAATCATGAACCAAAGCTTAAGTAATAAGCACAAATAAAATTTCTCCTACAGAGTAATTGATCGTAAAAGGTTTATAATCTGCAAACTGGCTAACAAAAGAATGTAAGTTTTTAAAACTGTGACCTCTATCAGTGTGTTCACTATCATCACTACTTGAGGAATCATACTCATCTTCACTTCTTTCTTCACGTGTCGTTGTATTCTCAATATCTGACGCATTATTATCCTCATGTGCTGTTTCGCTTTCTGAATTCTCTGATAGTTCTTCAGCATCAGACAACATTGTATTATGCTCCTCATTCTGGGACGCTACAGCCTCGTCATTGAATCGAGTGTCACCATGAACAACATTGGCTGCCTCCTTAAAAAAAATAATATATAGGGTCTATTCATTCATGTTACAGTCGACGCTATGCTAAATAACTCAATAACATATTGAAATTACATATGGAAAAAAAATTGCCCGCCCAGTGAAGGTAGTACTTTAGGATAGCTTTTTGTCATTAAAAATAAATTTTATATCATTATTTAGCTTTACAATAAACCAAGGAACAATTCTGTATACTAAAAAAAGTTTTTGCTCAAATCAATGTTACGCCCCCTTTAGCATGTACAAGATACAAAACTTCAAGCTGAACGTGTGCAAAATTGAATTGATCAAGTTCACAATAAAAAATACTAGCATAATCTACATATAAATTTTTAATGAATTTTAGATGTAAAACTATTTTAACAAGAGATTTCCGGAGAAATAAAATTATTAAAACTTATATATGCAATTAACATTGGTCAATTTGCAATAATTTTTTTCTCAGCATGTCATATTAAGAAAAATCTGTAAAATAAGTTTCTTTAAAAGTCAACACGAAGAACGAGCTAGTATTTTTTAAACGACTGAAAAAATTCAAAGTGGGTCAAAATTGAGGCTCAAATATATATTCATTAGCAGTAGGGGGTTAGACGAGGGTTGTGACGAGAGTTTTTTTAGTAATTTTTTTTTTTCATTTTTGAGTACAGCAGCCTAAACCTCTGATTCAGAATAATAATAATATTAATACACTCCTATTATATACCCTAAAGTAGTACCTTAATTAAATATAAAAACATCTGTGCAATATATTTAAAATAATTAATTGATGCTATAAATGTGTGGAATTAGTATGAGTAAAAATAACTATACCAAAAAATTTAACGATTTTGCAAAGAAAGTTGGTTTAATAATGTGTGTCCTATGCTGATGGCAATGTTATGCACTACTATCCAGATTAACCTCCCAAAGCAATATATAATGTCATCCACATACATTAGATAATATATATTATACAATTAATTAATACTTACAATTAAAACCTCTCTTGCCTGCCTTGCACTCTCTATTTCTTACCGTATTTTTTCAGCTTCCAAACATTTTCTCCGTTTGGTGTGTGGTGTCATGGGAACGGTTGAATTCGGCCTTAACAAATATCTATTATACGGGCCTCTTTTTCCCTTCATGACTGCAAATTTATTTTTAAATTAAAATTAAATTTATTCAATTGTACATTTTTGGCATAAATTATAAAAAAATTTTAAATTTTATTCACACAATAACAAAGATATATAATAACATTCATATGCGACAACGCCAACATAATTTCGACAGTCAATTGTCACTTTTGCAACGTTCAAAAAACAAAACAGACAAGAACAAATGCTTAGCTTTAAGATGCGCATTGACGATGCGTAAATGTAAATAACTTTACTGCGCAGATTTTTTTAAAACAATTTGTTAGTTTTAAGCCAATAAAATGCCACCCACGCTTGGAATGCTGTCATAATACATTCATCTCTGTAAAACCTTTGTTTATGAAATAAACGGTGTGCATTTTACATAAGTTTTTTAATTTCAAGTGGTTTTAATACTGTTATTAATCGTACACATATTATATACTGTGTTCTGTACATTCGTTTTTGTAAATTCTAGTGATTGAAAAGTGAAAAATGATAAGTGTTCAAAAAAATAAAAAAATAATGCGGTCAGTGCCGATGCTTAGTTTGAAATATCTAAAAAAACAGTCTGAAAAACCATCTTCTTCGGCGTATATAGCTTATTGTAAGTACCTCGATGTTGGAAATTTAACCTTCGTATCATCAACCGATATTTGCAATTTCAACCCTAAGCAATCTGCTGATTTTGATCCTTGCAAAATGTATTTATTACATTATTTAGCTTCGGAAAGTCAGATCAAACAAAATCCTAAAAACTATGACAGTCGAGGTTGTGATGGGTATTGGTACAAAGGACAAATATGGAAAATAGGCAGATCAAGGAGAGGTCTGGAAGATGCCATCAAACAGAGAAGACCATCATTGCCGAAAATAAGGAATGGATTACCAGACACAGAACTTAAGCTCCTTAATGGAGACTTAAGTGAAGACTCAGCAGCAAAGGAGGCCGTAAAGGACCGAAAAGCAGCACAACAATACAAAGTATTTACTATAGTTACATATTAAAACATAATTACTGCATATATTATTATTATAACTCTTTCAATTCATTACACATTTATATAGTTTTGTATTTAATATATAAAATTTTTTTGGATTTTTTTTTACTACTATCAATAATATTGTTACTTCGTTTCAAGCAATATTATGAAAACAATAATATTACAATTAATATAAATTTTTAATTGAAAAGTTGCTTCACTTCCAATAATTTTAAAAAATTTAATAAATCAAAATATGATATATCATATTCATGTAATTAAATGTAAACCACATGTAATTAACCTATTTATGTTTTGGTGAGTTATGCTACCGGACACTCAAAAGCGTTACAAAACTACTTTATCTTATGTATTTAATATTAAATTATTAATACTAGGTTTTAAATTCAATTTGGTTAAAAAAATAAACTGATTTATAAACAGCATTTTTTTTTAATTTTATATTTTTTTTTGACTTTTTAAACTAATAGGACAACTATTTCAAAGATATTTTAAATTTTTTGTAAGCAAAGTCCAGCCATGCATAAAAAAATGAAAATGTATATAGATTACAACGAATAATATTACTTGGACAACGTGGTGATATTTTATATGTCTTTTTTGCCATATTGTGTTATCTTGCTAAATTTGCCCCATTCCTGTCAAGACACTGTCTTATCGACAGGCAAAGTTTTCCATTTCAATGGAAAAGCACACACGGGCCGGCCACGGCCTAAGTAAACAGCCTGGCATTCGCCATGACAGCCTAAATAAAACCGTGGAAACATCTAGGCAGGCTGGTCGGTGCAATCACATCAATCATGAATCTCCCGATTGCTGTGCGATGTCATGGAATGCATGTAAACATGCATCGTGCAAAGTGTTGTGCTCTCACACTTGACGTACGCACCCAGCAGTGGCTCGAACCTATACTCGGTGAGGAGTACAGATTTGCGAGTCAGCTGCCTTCACCACTCGGACATACCAGCTCTGTTATCATCATGTTAGACAATCGACGACTGTCGCATGCTTTGTCAGCCTTATGTCGAACACTCAATAATCAAGAATCAAGATTAATTTTTTAAAGTAAAAATATATAATTTTTAGAGAAAAAAATAAGAACAAGTAGACATTTTACGACTTATCTTATTGTTTTAAGTATATAATATGTTAATTCTATGATAAATCATTATACTATATATTAAAATACAATATATCATATTTTGTCATTAAATGTAAATCACATTGTAAAATAATATAATAACAAAATATATAAAACTTGTATAATTTAAAATATTATTCTTTTATTATGTACATTATTAGTAAAACGGCAATTTAAAGCTGACATTTTATAAATATTTTTATTAATAATGTAATATTGCATTAACAAGTTATCATATTGTTAAGGGTGGCCTTAGGATAAGTTAGGAACGTGTAAGTAAGACACATTATTTAGACGGCAACGTTTATTGGCTGTCAAAAGTTAGCACAGACAATTTATATTATGTGAGAGCACTCGTTAGGTTACTTTGCCTTTATATTACGGGCTAACTATTAGTACAAGAGATCGTACTTATTCATTATGCTGCTAGGCTAAAGTCTTAAGGTAAGGGGAGTGTTTGACCTCGTGACTGCTGAGCTAGGGAGATTATCCCTGTGAGCGTGCTTGAGGTCTCGGGATCTATAGGATTACCACGGCTTTATACAGGCTGCGAGCCAGTATCACTCGTAATTCAGGAGAGTGTGCAGACCACGTATAAATACGGGACATAGCACGTTTTTGAGCAAACCACGTTTACACGGGAGTATAGCTCTCTCCTTAGGGGTAAAGGACGTCGAGTGGTCACGGGTGACGTGGCTGGACGAGCTGGGTGGCTGGTGGTGGCTGGCTGGCGATCTCAGGGAGGCACTACGAACTGACTTGTGAAAGCTTGTCACGTAATGTCTCCACACGCCAACGCCGGCCAGTTTATATACCCAGGTTAGTGACCACATGACCAGTATAGGGTGCGAGAGGGTAAGTGGCGCCTTCGTCTAGCAAGTTATGTAAGGTCAGGTAACGAACTGTGCCGCTTTCTAATTTATGCGACAGCAGTGCAAGTGCCTGGCCAGCGTAACTGGACACAGGAACCCTCACATACCAAAAAGTATATCCTCCCATAATTTCAATGTCACGAAGTAAACTATACATAAACTAAATGTTCATGAATAGTATTCCTCGTGACATTATATAAAATTATTATATATCATATCTATGATATTATTTGTAATCTTCAAGTATAAATTAACAAACAGTTAAAATATAACATTTATGTAAATATTGTAATAATCTGTATCTTGTAAATAGAAAAAAGAATTTTTACCTCGTATGAAAATTGATATATTATAAAATAATTATCATAATGTTAAAAACTCAATAACTGTCGCATGAGTTGTGGGCAAAATTTTATACATTTGTTAATCAAAGATTATACTAATAATGAAAACAATATTTGATGTTTTGAGTAAAAAAATTAAAACAAGTTGACAGATTACGACTTATTATATTATTTTACTAATTTGGTATGTAAAATTTATGATAAATCATAATATGATATATCATATTCATGTAAATAAATGTAAACAATATGTAATAAACCTATTTATGTTTTTTTAAGTTATGCTTTCAGACACTCAAAAGCGTTACACAACTTTATCTTATGCAATTAATACTAGGTTAATATTTTATTTGATTAAAAAAATAAACTTTTTTATGAACAGCATTTTTTTAATTTTTATATTTTTCGTAATATGTAATTGACTTCTTAAACTAATAGGACAAATATTTTAAAGGTATTATATATTTCTGTAAGCAAATCATGGATATATAAACAAGATAGGAAGCTATTGTTGAAAAAACAATCCTTTAATGATGTAATTTTCGCCGCAAAAATGCAAGAATACAAAATTACGTTTAAAAGTGGCGCTGTACTCTGCGTGTGAATTTTAAAATTTACACATAGACTACAGCGCCACTTACATTTTACATGTTGATTGTAGCGGTGAAAATTTGAACTACATCAACAAGGGTTCGTTTTTAGTATAGGGCAATAACAAAGGAGCTCACGACCCTGAAGCAAATCTAACCATGCATTAAGAAATGGAAATGTTTGTAGAGTACAACTAATAATTTTAGTAGAACAATGTGAATTTTACAGTAGTTATGATAATAAACTTGCTAGTTTTATCAGGCTTTATTGTACCAATACAGTATGTAGTTTTTTTAATTAAAAACTAAATTTAATGAATTTGTCAACTATAAGACACTGGCACCAAATCATGTCACTTTTATTTTCAAGTACTACTGACATTCTGGCATAAACTTTTTACATGTATAAAGTATTTTTTAAACACATTTAGATTAAATTAATATTTAAAATTTAACTGTATTCATTTTACTCAATTATTTCATAGTTTATTCTTTAGGGAAAATTTTAATATCTAGGATAAGGTAGGTAACAAACGCAATGCTGCCTACTTACTAAGTTTTGCAAATATAATAGTAAATGTTTTTTAAAAGAAAGATATAAAATCAAATGTTTTTATCATGTTTAATTTTACAAGAATGTTTAATTTTTTCAGTTGCAATAACAATTTCTGCTAGACCAATACATGGAAATTTTAAGCCTCCTTGATTTTTTTGTTTAATAAGTGCAAGTCGTAGCTGATGATACAATGGCTGTTTACTTATTGCCTCACAATTTATATGCAGTAAGTTATAACAATGAGTATATACTTTTTCAACTGTTTTTTTAATTAATTGAACTATTCGCCTAGCTATATAAAAGAGACTGTTTTCTGCAAATGATGATAACTGAGATAAATTCTCCCCATCATCATTTGACAGGAAATGATCTCCTTCACCAATTATTATACTTGGTCTGACATTTTCCTTACTAAATGCATAAATTTCACACTCTATTTCGAGTATACTCTCATTGACATTTTCAATTTCTGTATTATTTTTAATTTTATTTTTTACAGTAGCAAATAAAATATTTGTATTATGTAACTTTCGTACATTACCTTTTCCTCCTTTAATCTCATTTCTAATTAGCAACTGTTTAAATGTACTTATAAAATTTTTACACGTTGGATTGTTATTCCATCCACTACGTGCAAGTACTGCACAAAAAAAAAGTTCAATGTGATCTTGGCTTAATTTGTATGTACGGAGATATTTTAATCTTGTTTCCGCCCCAGTGCAATATTTGTCGTACAATGCTCTGACGCTACTTAAACCAACAAACAGTCCGAGAAATGCTGTTTTTTTCCTGATTTATAAATGGGAACTCCTTTTCTTAATCTTTTATTTACAGTATCTTTAGATCTTAAGCCTATTATATATTGCATAGTATCCTCAAAAATGTGCGCCATTTAGCCTCATTTGATTGTTGTAGCGGGGCTTTGAAGCCTATGCCATACGGGTTTCGCGAATTTAAATGATCAAATATTCTATCAAAATAACGTATAAATTCAACAGTAGCAAAAGAATTTTGAAATTGAGGTAATTTCAAAGTTTCGTCACAAAACTCAATAGCGTCGGCTGTACTACTACTAAGAGTTTACACGGCAATATTAATTTTCATTATTTGTTTTTTTTTTGTATTTTATGTGTTTATTTTTTATTTTATTACCGGCTCTCAACATTTCACTCTCCTGTAATTTATGCAACTCATCTATGTATTTCCAATTTATTTCCTCTCCTTTGGAAATAATGAGAATTTCATATTCACCTAGCGTATTCCTTGCTAATTTTATCATGTGACATGCATCCAATAATATTTGATCGTGAATACTAGGGTCACAAGGATGTAGGAAAATGCAAATAGGATCAGGAAGCACCTAATTTATTGCACATGCTAATGTGGCAACTGGGGCCATCACATGTTAAAGATGCTATTGTAATTCCGGTGTTATACAATCTAATGAGAGCTTCCGTAACAAGATTTGCTTTTTCTTCTCAGGACAACCCTTTTACAAAGAAATGAGCAATGGGTAATTTCCAACTTCCATCTAAGGCCACAACCATAAATACCAATACCTGCGTAGCAACAGGCCTATCGTCACCTCCGTTGAGTCCCGTACACATATCTACATAGCCCGTCCATTTTTTAGAGTTTTTTTTATATTGTATACCTTTTTTAATATCTGCCTCGTCTAACATAAAGGAGCATAGAGGTGATGGCATGTTAATTTCTTTGCCCTTTTTAACGTGTTCACTTAAAATTTCAAACGACTCTTTACAAAATCCTGGTCCAGCATCCACTGTGCTGTACCAAGAACATATTGTAGAGAGAGAGGGTAGTGCTAAATTGAACGTGTCTCTAACGTATTCATATGCTCGTGTTGAATGATATTGTAGAGTAAGTGCAAATGATCTCAGGAAGGGGCTATATATTTCTTAAGTCCAACGGCCGTATTTTCTATTTTCTGAAAAAACGTCAGAGCGAGGCTCATTAATTTCATTGCAATCACATTCTTTTAAATTACACTCGTCACATTGCTTGTTATTATTATTATTTTTTGCATTCGTTTCATTATTTCAAGTGGCATCCCTGAGAAGGTATTGTCTAACAATTCATAAACATTTGGCGTTTTTTTATTATTATTTTTTTAAATTTTTTTATAATTTGAGTTAAACTCGTAACTTTTTTTAACGGTTAACTTTTTGCCATTTTGTTTTATTTTGTCTTCTTAATTGCAAAATCAATGTATTTTTATGTATAATTTGTTTTAATAAATTAGAAGGAGAATTTCTAAGATTATAATTGTGTTCTGTTTTACTATGCATTATAATTTTACTTTTAAATTTTTTTAACATCTAAATTATTATTAGTAGACAACTTATTATTATGTACTAGACATACTACACACAAAAAACTCTTTAATTAAAAACCGTGCAAAATGTTTTGTTATTATTGAATTTTATTTATTTTGTAGATTTAATATTATTATAGTTGATATAACATTATAATGTGTTTCAATGACTAAAACTATTACTGAAGTCTAAATGTTTGGTAAAGTCTATAATATTTTGCTGGAGCGACTAAACATTTTGTTTTTGTCGTAGGTTTAGTAGCACTAGCGATAGGTAATGCGTTTGGTAAAATCTTTATTTGTTACGACCAAATAATGACGCCGACTATGCAGCCATTCTAAATTTCCGGCGACGCCTCAGAGTTTGCTTGCTTGTTGCATCAGAGTGACGCTCCTCAAAATGCAGTTTTAATTTTGTGATTTTATAATGAAAGGAGAGAAATATCAGTGTTTTCATGTTCATGTGATTACTTGTGAATATATTATGTATGCCTTTTCGGTAAGTTAATTAGAAAATGCTTTCTTAATTATGTATGAACTTGATATTTCTCTCTTTGTCTATATGGTGTCATAAATAAAAGCTATCGGGAGGGTCACTTTCTATATATATAAAAAAAAGCCACCCCCTTGCAATTTTGTTATATTATTAGTTAAAAATAAATAAATCATCTCAAATAAAAAAAATTATTTCCAAAAAAAAAAGTAATTATTAATGTAAATATTAATATTTTTAACAAATAGCGGCAAACACATAGTTTGCTAGCACTGGCAAAGTCAAAATAATTATGTAGAGTGAACAAAAATATTTTGCTATCGATACTAAAGATTATGTTATGCTGACTAAAACCTTGTTGCTCTCGCAGCAAAAGATTTAGTATATCGTACAATTTATTACGTTGTTGAAACGAAATTAAATCAACTAGATATTTAGTAAGTTCAGCTAAATCTTGCTGAGGAAGCTTTTTAACTAAATAATTTAGTTAAGACAACTATTTTATAGTCATATAGGCTAAAGAGTTTTTTCTGTGTATTGTACTCATACGTAACACATTTGTCGTCTGCCGCGTGAATCACGTGCTCTGGCTCATCATCGTCCACCGCAACCGCACCCGCAAGCTTCACGTTCTATGATATGTCTAAATCGAAGTGAACGATCGCTTATTTTGGAGTCTCGGCGTTGACGAGGCGTGAGCGAGTTGACCTCGGAGTTGTGGTTGGTTGCAATACATTATGAATGTATCGTTGTGAAGTCATACGTAAATCATAATGTGGTGAATTTGCCAAAACAGGTGATTTCTTAGTCATTAGGGAGTCAATGTCACCACCATTGAAGTCAAGCCGACGTTTACGTGACGGTGTTTTTTTCTTTGCAATCGGCGATCACACAGCTGAGTTTCTTGCAGTTTTCGTTATTTTATTTGCGTCCTCCTCATGAATCACCAAATTTCTTATTTTAACCATGTTTTCAAAAGTGAGGGATTCAAGCTTATTAAGTGGCTTGAATTTAGTAGCAATGGTTTTCTAAAAATTATAATAATAATAATAATAATAATAGTAATAGTAATAATAAACAAAAAATAGATAGAAAGAAAGAAAGAGAGAATAATTTTTAAACAATAATCTCAATCACTTTCTTGCTTTATTTACTTTAATTATAACAATTATAAAAATTATTAATAATATTTTAGAATTATTATATTACTATAATAGTATATATAATGTAAAATAAAATATTAAAAATACTTAATTCTTATAATTTGTTAAATTCTATAGTAAACGTAAAACATAATATATTATATAAGTATTATAAAAATGTGTATCTCTGTAATTTAAGCATCTTTTGAAATTTCTTCTTGCATTTATTTTTATTTCAAACTTTGGCTTAAAAATGGTTAGGACAGCATCATTTTTAAGTTTTAAACACTTTCCACCAGATTCAAAAGATTCTATTGTAAAATGATTGTTGCTTAATTTTGACCAGTATGATTCGTTTGATACTCCGGCATTTTCATCCATTGGTTACGAATATTTTGGCGTGTTTCATCAGGAAATCTAGTGGGGGGGGGGGGAATATGAAAAAAATTAAGGTTTATAATAATTTCATTATTGGAATTTGTGTTGATGAATCTAATGTAAATTCAGTATCATTTTCTTTTTCTTTTCTGTAATGGTAATGTACAATATTTATTAAAAAAAAATATCAACGGAAAACACACATTATATATATATATATATATATATATATATATATATATATATATATATATATATATATATATATATATATATATATATATATATATATATATATATATATATATATATATATATAAATATATATGTATATATATATATATATATATATATATATATATATATACATATATATATATATATATATATATATATATATATATATATATATATATATATATATATTAAATACATTGAAGTACAAGAAACTATGAAATTTTAATAAAATTTACCTCTTCTTAGCAGCTGGTTCAGTTGTTTCTTCAGCAGGTTGTTGGCTGTGCTTAATTTTGCGACGTCTCAAATTACTGCAGTAAAGGTTAATTTTTGTTCCAAGGTCTTTGAGTTAGAGATGGTAGATGGTATCTGGGGCTTTCTTCCTCTTGCCATTTGCCGTTGGTTCCGTCTGTTGCTCAGATATAAGGCCCTAAGGACATGGCAAGTTCTGAGCTTGTAGATATTGTAGTTTTGTTCTCGGCTTCTCCAAGTGGTTAGCCATAAAAGCTAAAAAAAATTGAGTACAAAAATTTAAAACATTAATATTAAATTATTAAAGAACTTAAACTTAAAAAACACAAATTTTTAAATGCATTAGAACGTAATAAAATTTACTTTTTTAAAAAAAAAATACAAATTCGTAAAATTATAAGCAAAGCTAGCTATTTTATAGCTTATTTTCTCTACCGTGTTTATAATCGAGCCATATGTATAAATTTTATTTTAACAAGAATAATAGTAATATAAACAAATTCATAACATAATATAAGGAAATGAATATTACCATGAACAGCACTGTAAATGTGCTCATCCAATTTTACTGCAGTTGAGCCATCCTTCCGTTTTACATTCTTTCCCAATTTTGTCGTATTTTTAAGCTGTTCTTTGGGAACCAGCAAAGGAAGGATTGAGTTGAGAAGTGCTGTAGGCCTGTATGCATGATCAACTTGGCAGAGATAAAGTTTTCCGCTGTCAACTTGGGGGGAATGACCTTCCACCAAACGGACCTAAAATGATATTAAATAATAATAATAATTAAAATATAAATAATATTAAATAAAAAAATAATTTAAAATATTTATTGTATTATAACTATTACCAATTGAATCTCTGTTAGTGCAGAATTCTTTGCCTTTTTTTTGCCTTTGGGAAATGACTTTGGTAAATTCACACATATGATTACACACAAATGATTACACATTATCATTCACACATTCCACCTTATCGCCTTGCAAATAATGCATAACATTTTCAGCTGATTTCTGTAAGAGGAAATTTTCTTAATAAACACATATAAAGTAGCAAACTAAAAGGTATTTAAATACAGAGAGAAAGAGAGAGAGAGAGAGAGAGAGAGAAAGAGAGAGATAAGAACAACTTACTTTTGCAAAATATCCTATGTTAGTGTCATCTTTGATTAACAACTCCATTTGCTTAGAAACAAGGTCTATTTTGGAAACATCTCCTGGTTAAAAATAACAAAAATAGTGTCAATAACAAAATAATAATAACAAAATTAAAATCTTATGTGTGTGTATATATATATATATATATATATATATATATATATATATATATACCTTTTTTAATTTTTTTAGTAAAGTTTGAATCAGAGTTCTTTTTAGCGGCAACACTTTTTTATGACATTGCCTTTTAAAAAAATTGGAAATTTAAATATAACATAAAGTACTATTACGTATATAAAAATGTTGTCTACATTAATATAATTATACTGTTCTACGTTCTAACATTTCAGACAACTTTAGATTATATATTAAATTTTATTTCATGCAGTAAATTCTAAATATATTACTAAATACATAAAAAATTATGTTGAAAATAACAAGTTTGATTTGAAAGTGCATTATTTTAGGTTGTGGGAGGAAAAAATAACTTACATGAATGATGCAACCTGTCGTGTGTGTGTTTTTTTTGTGTGTGTTTTTTTTGTGTTTTTATTTTCATTTCTTCATCTCTTTTTTCTGAATTTCTATTTTTTATTTGTAGTGCAACCCAATTACAGTAGCATTCTCTCATTTTAACGCGTCATTTTAATGCAAAAAAATGTTATTAGAAAAACCATCTTTACATAATATTTTATATATATATATATATATATATATATATATATATATACACACACATAAGATTTTAATTTTGTTATTATTATTTTGTTATTGACACTATTATATATATATTGACACTATATTATATATATATATATATATATATATATATATATATATATATATATAATATTTATATATATATATATATATATATATAAAGATTTTTTTTCTAAACTCAATAATAAAAAGTAATTGTTAAAATAGTGAAAATATTATTAATTTAATGCTTTTTTCAACGTACGGTTAATAAATAAATAAATAAGTCTCAAAATTAGAATTATAAAAACAAAGAATTATTAAAACATGCATAAACTAAATAATCAAAATTTTATATTATTTTTTTTAGCAATTTATGCATAATTATTTCAAACGTTATGATTATGTTAGTTGATTTAATATGTTAATTTCATTTCTATATTTTATTGCAGTTAATTTAATTGTTTTAGTCAATTTCATTTTACAAAATAAAAAATATAATTACAATAAAAATTAATTAATGTAAGTGTTAAAGCGACGCAAATTTATTTTTTTATTGTAATATATCAGGTTAAATTATCAAAGATGTATCAGTTTTTATGTTAGTACACATTTAAATCTCTCCCCATAACAGCAGTAATAATAACAATAGCACACTGCACCTGTGTTGAAAATAAGTTTGCTTAGATTTATGAAACTCTCACGAGCTAAATCTACATCATTTGGAGCAGTATTTTTTGAAGGTATTTGTGTATGTTTGGTACTAGGGTCGACAGTTTGAAACTCTTCTACAGCGGGTGCATGGTCAATGTTTCCATCGATACCGTACGGGTATTGATGCTGGCCAAATAAATGGTGTACTTATAGTGCCACCGTTTATTAAAAGATTTTGCAAATATTTCGCCAAATTATCATATTCTTTTATTTTTGCTGGAAAAAAAGAATTGAAAAAAAATAACAATAGACAAAATACGTTTATTTTCTTTGTATTTATAGGGTTATTGCGCTTGAAGGCAATACTGGAGTATTAAATAACATTGCTATGCATTGGAAAAACTTCATTTAGGCATTTTTTTTAGAAATAGATTAATTTTTATTTTTGTTATTTTTCTCACATACTTGATAGACTAATTCAACATGTTTTCAGTATCAATGCTCTCAAATATATTGCATAGTGTTTTTAAACTAAAAAATTATGTATTTTTTCAATGCCTTTCATGTTACTGTGTGAACTTTTTTTGCCTTTATTTTAAAATGAATGCATTAACCCTATAGTATAGCAATATTAAAAATTGTCAAAGCAAAAAAATTACTTTGAATGTAATTATTATTAACGTTCTTCAATATTATTATTAAAATTTACATTTCACAAAATAATATTTACGTTATTTATATTTATTTTCTTAACTATAATATATGGGGACAAAATTAAAAATTCGACAAATATCTGCAAAATGCAAGTCATCTGTTTTATAATTTAACCATAATATATGTTTTTACCATAAATACAATAAACAGCTTTACCTGATTTTTTTATCATTTTCAACAAAAAAGGTTTTAAAGGTAACAGTTATTCAGTTATAATATCAGTGGTAAAAAAAAAGAGGAAACGAGAGGGAAAGAGAAGAGCTCAGTGTATAAAAGAATTTATAACGTAGAATTTTTCAATACTAGTTTGAAGGATTGCAGTGTAATTTACTATGTAAAGCAGCTGTGATTTGCTAGAAGCTTTATAACACGCTCTGTGATTCGTTTACAACTCAGATGAAGCTTTTGGAGGGTAAAACATTTTATGGTATATGTGTAAAATATAAAATTTAAACCTATTTAATTACTAACTATATTACACTGATAAATTATTGATTACTTAAAGAATTAAGCTTTTTTTAACGAATAATAACATTTTTATATAAAAATAATTGGATGTTGGTTTTTTGAGCTTTTCTCTCTCTCTCTCTCTCTCTCGCTCTCTCTCTCTCTCTCTCTCTCTCTCTCTCTCTCTCTCTCTCTCTCTCTCTCTCTCTCTCTTGTTACAATTATTAACAATTGTTTTAGTTACAAAATTTTGTTGCAATTTTATTTTCATTCATCATTAACAAATGATTTGATTGAATCTGCCGTGATTTGTTAACTTTTTTTATTCAATATTACAATTCAATGAAGTACAAAAAAATGCATGAATAAAAAAAAATATATAAACATATACATACCTGATTTTGGCAGTGGTGGTGAAAGAGCTAAAACTCTAGCTTTGTAATATTTTTTCTCTTTTGGCCAGAATATTTCCACAACTCCATCCACTTTTAGATTTTTCGGATCGAGCTTGATTACATCTTGTACGTACGTTACTGTTAAATCTTCATTAAGCACAACACACGAAATGATTGTTTTTTCTTTTTTATTGCGAAAAGGCCGTAAATTATTATTGCTCGCGGATGATTGGCAAGAGTCTTCATCTTGTGCAATCATTGTAAAAGTTTTGAATTTACAATTTTAATAATAATAAAAACAAATAATGCACAATATTGCCTCACAGGTCACCGAGTTCACATCTACTTACACTACACAAATACTGTTTGTTCGCGTCTGTTTTCTAGTTCACGCTTTCAAAATAAAACTGGAATTGCATGTATTCGACATTGTCATTGGCTTCTTCTCAGAGACGCTCACGGTTTGAGCTAGTCACAATATACGTAACATTGTCGCAGGTCAGGGTTGCCAAATTTTTTTCTTTTCCAGTCAATTGTAGGTGTGTAAGAAATTACATGGATGGATACTAGAAGGCAATGTTGCTTGCTATGATATGACAAGAAGCTGTTGCTACGCAAAATTTGGCGGTAGATTATACGGCGGTGTAATATATAATTAAAAAGTAAGCTTTTTAAAACAAAAATTATAAATAAAAAAATTAATAACGTAATACAGTCAATTAAAATTTAAATATTAATAAATTGCAAAAAAATAAATATATTATACTAAAATTTATTTTGTTTTTTATACATATACTGAAGTCAAATGAGACACAATTTCTAATCTAGATCTTGTTTTTAATTTTACCAAATTAAGTTTATTAATACCTAATAAAAGAGAATTAACTTATATTATTTAAAATATATTTAATAATAAAAAAAATAATCAAATTTAATAAATTGTATGGATTCAGAAGTCAGATTACAGCCGCAAGCTAACAGCTGCGGCGATTGAAAAGAAAAGTAAAGAGATCTGTACAAAACATCTATAAATTGGATTATTATTAAAAACAGTGATTTTTCAATAGAAATATGCCTGTTAATAAGTTAATTATTACAGCAGGAAGTAGTCGATCTAGGAGAATGAAGCGTTTGCGATTAATAAAAAAGTGTAAGAATCTTATTAATAATAAAATTATTGAACAACCAGATTCCTCTTCAGAAAGTGAGGAAGATGAAGATAAAGAAGAAGAAGAAGAAAAGAACAAGAAGAAGAAGAAGAAGAAGAAGAAGAAGAAGAAGAAGAAGAAGAAGAAGAAGAAGAAGAAGAAGAAGAAGAAGAAGAAGAAGAAGAAGAAGAAGAAGAAGAAGAAGAAGAAGAAGAAGAAGAAGAAGAAGAAGAAGAAGAAGAAGAAGAAGAAGAAGAAGAAGAAGAAGAAGAAGAAGAAGAAGAAGAAGAAGAAGAAGAAGAAGAAGAAGAAGAAGAAGAAGAAGAAGAAGAAGAAGAAGAAGAAGAAGAAGAAGAAGAAGAAGAAGAAGAAGAAGAAGAAGAAGATGAAGAAGAAGAAGAAGAAGAAAGTGTTAGTGCTTTTCAAAATGCAAATGCTTTATTAAGCAACAAAACTTTCCAAGAATTTACAGGTACCGTAAAAAAATATTTATTTAACCCAATATTAATATAATTTTATTTTAAAAGAAATTAAAATCTTCAATTAATAAATGTTTTAATAATCTATTTTAGGATAATATTGCAAATAGTTTTATTTACAAAACGCAAGTTTTTTTTATATAATATCATTGTTTTTTATTTATAAGAATTTCTTTTTTTATTTCTTATCTATAGGATAAAAATTAAAGTTTATGATCTTTCCTAAAATTAAAAAATATTATCAATTAATTGACCAAGCATATAATATGATAAAAATTACAAAATAATTAGACTTAAACTTTGATATAAAAAGTGGCAAAATCAAATAATAATAAATATTTTTATAGATGCGACATCAATTGATTCCTCAGATATGCTAAACGTTACAGCTGAACTGGAGAAAGAAGAAGATAATAATATAAAACTACAAAATATTGAAGGTAATAACTGCATGAGGAATTAAAACTGTAATTTATAGCAAAAAAAAAACAGTAAAATCTTCATAATACTAAAATTAAGACGAAAAAATATTATGTGTGCATGTATATAATATATGTATATTATATATTTTTTTATAATATACACACACAAACACACACACATATATGTATGTAAATATGTATATAAATGTCTATATATATCAGGGACCGGAACCGCCTCTAATATTTTCGGTTCTTAAGTACCGCGGTTTCAAGACCTCCGGTTCTTAAGAACAGGTTCTTGAAAAGCGGTTCTCGATGAGCGGTACTTTGGAACCGGTTCCCAGGACCGGTTCTGAAAAAGCGGTTCTTAAGGACCGGTTCCCAGAACCGGTTCTCATAAAGGCGGTTCTCAAGAACCGGTTCTCGGAATCGGATTTCAAAAGGCGGTTCTTAAGAACCGGTTCCAAAAACCGCCTCCCAAAAAGCGGTTCTTTAGAACCGGTTCTCGGAATTGCATAAAAAAAAGCGGTTCTCAGCGGTTCTCGGAACCGGAACCGGTTCCGTCTCCGGTCCTTGATATATTTTGTGTAGTTTTTAAATGAATTTTACATTATTTATATATCTATATAACATATATTTACATATTTAATTTTTTTTTTAGAAATTAGCGTATCTTTTCACATTGAAGTTAACGAAGAGACTGCTGATGGCCATGAGATTAGGGATGAGGGGTTAGACAAAAGTGAGTATTCAACGTCCGCAAACTCGTCTGATTTGTCTGAGTTTGGTGACGAGACAGACTCAAGTGAAAATGACGAAACTGATGATAATAATTTTGAAGAATGTCAAGACAAAAGTGACAAAATCTACCCGGATGCGCAAGTTACCGTACTACAAAGCGCGTTACTGATAATTTCTTCATTTTAAAATGCAAATTACCTTGGCAACATGTTAAACTTTTGTTACTCTTGATCCAATCTCTCATGCTAAAACACAATTATTGCGTAAAATCAGTGTTCCTTTTAAAAAAATTGTCAGTTTTAGTAACTTAAAAAATGTTAAAAAACATTTCTATTGTACAATCTGTTTTATAGAAGGAATGGAAGGTGAAACGTGTAAATCTTGCAACAAAAAGAATCAAGAATGTTTTTTAGTAATGAATCTTTAAAAGCAAATTCAGGAATGTTTTAAACGTAAAAGAGTGAAAGCTTTGTAAAAATTACTAACTCGCGATTTCATAGGAATAAATTAAGTAATGAAAATTTAGAAGATATTTATGACGCTAATCATTATAAAAAATTTCTAATTTTTTAAATAACGTTAATAATTTTTCTATGACATGGTACACAGACGGAATTCAAGTTTTAAAGTCAAGTAAATTTTCAATTTGGCCTTTTGTGTTATCTATAAACGAGCTGCCCTATAAAGTTAGATTTAAAACAAAAAATATTTTATTCGGTGGTATATGGTACGGTAAAAGTGCCTCAAATTTTAATTTATTTTTAAGACCAATTTATCAGAGCTTGGAAGCTCTTGCTTAAGGAATAAAAATTTCTTGTATTCAGTTGGGTGGTTCTATTAAAGAATATATAGTTAGAGGAATAGTTTTGTGTGGAACCGCTGATTTGCCGGCTAAATGTAAAATTTTAAATATGCAACAATTTAATGGTAAATACGGATGCTGCAGATGTTTGCAACAATCTCTTCATTTTAAAATTAATTCAGAAAAGAAAAGATCTACTAGAATATATACGTTTTTAAAAGATTTAAATTTGAGAAATATACAAGACACGTTTAATTTTGCTGACATAGCAGAAAAGTCTGAAACATCTTACTTTGGTGTTAAAGGGACGACAATAGTATTCAAATTTGTCCCTGATTTTGTTTGTTCTACAGGCTTTGATATTATGCATTTGGGATTTCAAGGACTAGGGAAAAAATTACTTCATCTTTGGTTTGATGCAAGTTACAGCAATGAGGCTTTCTCACTGTTAAAGTATTTACATAATATTGATAATAGATTTAAATTAATCAAACCTCCTAATTTTTTACAAAGATATCCACGTAGTATTTAAAATAATTTGCCACTTTGGAAAGCTTCTGAGGTTAAAAACTGGATGTTTTATTTTTCGATCCCATGTTTACCAGGAATAATGAGAAGTGAATTTTTACGTCATTATTTTCTTCTTGTGCATTCCATGTATTTATTATGTAAACCATCAATTTCGCAAGACGATTTACTTTATGCTGAAATGCAGCTTACTACATTTGTTCGGGATTTTGAGGTAATTTATGGTAAAAGGCACATGTTACCAAATTTGCACCAACTACGCCATATAGTAGAATCAGTAAAAGAGTTAGGACCACTTTATCTTATGTCTTGTTTTCCATACGAAGATTTAAATGGAAAACTAGCAAGATTAATTAACGGAACAACTCATGCTGCTCTTCAGATTACATCCGGTGTTTCTTATTTACAAATATTTCCTAGCTTAGAACAAAAAATGCCCTCTGACTCTGTTGCAGCTTTATATATGAAAGCTCTGAATAGCAATAATAGATTAAAATTAGGAAAAAAATAATACTAAACGTGTACATTGTTGGCACCCTTAAAAAATGTATCCAGTTAGTCCTATGATAACCTTAGGTTTGCTTGAGGCTGGATATAATCATATTATTAGCAATTGTTTAACATTTTGTAAATTAAAGTTATTTGAAAAATTATTAGTATGTAAATCTTATGCAAATACGAAAAAAACAGTCATGGAGTATCGGTATCGACTGCGATACGATATTCGATACTATACCGATACTTTTATCGTATCGGTATCGTATCGGGGCCTTTTTTAAACTCAGTATCGAATATCGGTATCGGTCACCGATATCAGCAAAATATCGTCGAATTTCGATACTTTTTTTCAATACTTTGAGACTTTGCTCTCTCATAAAATAAAAGTAAAAATACAAAAAAAAAAAAAAAATTATGAAGCAACGAGAACATTCCATTAGTGATTACTGATTATCTATCTTTCGTACTTGGACAATAAAGTTCATTCCTTTATTTTTCATTGTGCTATAACAGGGTAGGGCGCCATGCACAGTATTTTTATTTTATACTTTTTATAAAGCCACCAGGTAAAAAGTATTTTTTTTTTATTTTACATACAATAAAAATAAAGAAAACGGTGTTAAAACTTTTTTCTTCATTTTATTAAAAAAAAAAAAAAAAAAAAAAGAGCGATCGACTGTCGCCAAGTTTCTGAGAAATCCGTCGTGTGGTCGTACAGTACTATCTATGATCTCTCCTAATGACTAAAGCACCGGTAGAAATCACAATAAAATATAGTCAATGATTGACATTTTAAATCACTGCAATTGTATAATAAATTCAATGCATTACAAATTACAAAAGATGTAGCATACTAATGTCTTTGTACAAATTTTTTACAAGGTTAAATTTTTAAAAAGTTTACAAAATCAAAGGATTTTTACGACCAGAGGGGAATTTTGGACTTTAAAGGCCGACGCAGCCGTCAGTCGGTCTTTTTGCGACAAGGACCGTTAGAGTGCGCTGGAGTTAGGATTGGTCTAACTTTTTGCGCAAAGCCAATCGGGAGCCAGCGATAGTTGTCGCACGGTTATCGCTCAGGCAGGGATTGACGGCTGCTTCGGCCTTAACCCCTTTGGTTTAGCGGGGATGATTTGAGCCAATAAAATAAATACGAAAGCTAATGATACCTGTTTACTTTAGCAAATTAAAAAAATACCATGAAAAAAAAATTAAATTTATTAAATATTTGAAAATTACTTCTATACGAAATAAAGAAATTGCTAATTTGTAAAAAATTAACAAAAGTGCTTGGAAACAGTAGAGGATATTCTAATCGTATAATTTCATTAAACGAATGAAATATATATGTATATTTTTTAAATCTACTACATATAATTTTTTTTAGTCATTTTAGTTTAACAAACGAACATTAGGATAATAAATAAATAAATAAATAAATAAATAAATAAATAAATAAATAAATAAATAAATAAATAAATAAATAAATAAATAAATAAATAAATAAATATATAATAAATGTGGCCAAAAAATGCATGGATTTTATGATACCAATTTATGTCTCAAAGGTGAAAAAAAAAATTATAGTGCAATATTTATTGTATGAGATATAGCAAAAATATCGAAAAAGTATCGGAAAATATCGGTATCGTATCGGTATCGTATCGGAACAATTTTTTTTGAGCAGTATCGTATCGGTATCGGTATCGGAAAAATTTAAAAATATCGGTATCGTATCGGTATCGAAAATTTCGGTATCGACTCCATGACTGGAAAAAAACAATATCTTATTGTGTAATATATAAAAATGAGTGCATTGGCTTTATTCATTGGTTTTATTATTGTGGAACTGAAAATATGTGTTTGTGTTAATAAATGTAAGTGTGAAAAACAATATTATTGTATTGTCCAAAAATGTGAAAAAGAAATCATAAATAATGATTTATCTTGCGACTTTTTGTCAAAATCGAGCCTAAAAATTCCTATTTAGCAATTAAAATTCTAGATATAAAACAACTATGTTTTTGTATAACAGTAGACAAAATAATTTATTGTGCTGTACCTGTAAATACAATTGAATTTGAATAAGTAATGTTCAGTGCAACTTTGTAATTAAATTACTATTTTATAATAATTTTTGTGTTTTACTTTAATATATTTTTTGATATTATTATTTTTTTATTATTATTACTATATTTTTTTTCAGTAAATTTTCTTTACTATCATTATTTTTTTGTTATTACTATAAATATTTTTTGTATGAGAGCGTAGAGCATACAATGATTATCTTACAAAAGATAAAAGATAAAATAAAGCAAAAATTTTTTATAATGTATGTGTGTTTGTAATATTTTTGTTGCATAGGTAATGAAAAATATTACGTGTAAAATATGCCAACTTCCAATCTAATGGCATGTAATATGCATGACATAGTATAATAAAAATCATTTAGTTTATATACAAAAAAAAAGAAAATCGTTAATGGCTTACAAATGGAAAAAATTTTAATTATTAAAATTAATTTTATTAAGTATAATATTAAAACTTTAAAATTAAGATAATAAAAAGGTTAGATATGGTAAAAAATTAGAGCGTAGAAAAAAAAGTACTTATATCGTAAGTAGCTTAGGTATAGCAAAATATCACAGTTAAGGAATAGTTGAAAACAGGTTGTAAATAAAGAAAAATAAATAGGTTAGTAATAGTAAAATCATATAGCTTAGAAATATTAAAATGAAAACAACAAATTAAAAATAAGTGTATGCATAAATAGCTTAGATATTGTAAAATACTGCAGTTAAGGAATAGATTTAAAACAGGTTGTAAATAAAGACAAATAAATAGTTAGTTATAGTAAAATCATATAGCTTAGAAATATTAAAAAAACAAATTAAAAATAAGTGTATGCATAAATACCTTAGATATTGCAAAATACTACAGTTAAGGAATATATTCAAAATAGGTTGTAAATAAAGACAAATAAATAGATTAGACATAGTTTAAAAAAAATACTTCTTGGGAATAGCAAAATAACATATTAAAGATAGCAAGAAAAAAATAATAATAATGAAATAAGAAACACATATGTTAGAAATAAGTAGATGCAATAGCATGAAAATAGCACTGTAACGCATTAAGAACCTCTTATATTTAAAAACCGCTTTTTGATAGTAATAAAACATGTTTGATACGAGTGAAACATATCGCTCACCTATCTGAGAGAATGGTTTAGTTATAAGTTGTCTACAGCTACACGTTGGTAACGTGTAACACATAACATGGAAATAGGTTGTAACATATTAAGTTTGAGAGAAAAAATATTGAAATAAGTTGGAATAGGTAATTTACGGCTACCGAAAAGCTGAGATTGTAAGAAATAGTATAATAACTACACATTTACAATTAGGGAATAGCTTACAATTTTACTAGGGATAATATTATATTTTATACTAGATTTTAACAATTGCCATTTTTATTTTATGACGTTATTTATTACTGAGTTTTTTTTCCTTTCTTACCGCACTACACGCGTATTTTTTTACACCTTTTATATATTTATTTTTTATTAGCTGGTGTATATTATAAGGACATGAATGAAGCATCAAAAGGGCCGCATTGTGTTATAATATATAATAATAATTAATGCAAGAAGGCAATAAAGCTTTTAACATCCCTTATTTTTTATCTTATTCCTAACATTATCTTTCTTTGCGAAAAAAAGGCTCCTCTTTATTTTTGTTAACTCTCAGGGTAATAAAATTTTCACTCCAAAGTGATCGACTACTCAAGGGGTGACCTTTTATATATTTTATATAGAGCAGGTTTGCAGATGTCCCACACCCGGAAGTAACCAAATTTCATAATTTTTGAGCAATTACAAAAAAAATTTAAAATTAAAAAAACTAACTCAAAAATGAGACAGACCCTGTCCGAGCGCTTGAGGGTTAAAAACAAATTATTAATACTAGGTTTTTGATTTAATTTGAAGTCACGGAAGTAGAAATCCCTCGCAGACCAGGAAGGCGTTCTTTAACAATTAATTTATTTGGTGCAAACACATTGATAAAATAGTGACCAGAGAAACAACGAGTTGAAAAATTTAGATCAATATTTTTCCATAATTCAGAAAGACTAGGAGTTTTCATTTCACAAATTTTGTGAAAGAATCATCACATTTAGAGAATCTACCATGACCAAGAATGAAACGTGTAGCACGACACTTAATACGATCTATCTTGACCATGTTACACAAAGTAGTGGGATGCCAGGCAGGAAAACCATAAGTAAGCGTAGACCTAGCAAGAGCAATGTATAACATACGCTTGGCATTAAATTTACTTTTATAAAAGCATCTGCCTAGCATCCCTACAATCTTAGCGGCTTTATTACGAACATATTCAGTATGCATGTTCCATTTTAAATTATTAGTAATATTAATTCCCAATAATTTAAAATTTTCATGGACAGAAACACAAAGAGAGTTTATTGTATATGTTGCCACAATAGGAGTATGAGAATGAGTAAGTCTCATATGTAAACTTTTATCAGCAATAAGATCCATGTAATTAATAGAATACCACAGTGCAACAGAATTTAAATCATTTTTTAGGCAGACAACAACAGTTAAATTTTTGACAGGACGAGAAATAGTGCTATCATCTGCGTATTGATTAACCTTGGAATTAATACACTTGGGTAAATCAAGCATAAACACAGAAAATAAAAGGAGACCAATAACTGAACCCTGAGGAACCTCTGATGTAACCTCCACAGAGTCAGAAATAGACCCCTCATAGGTAACCCTCTGTGTTCTACCAGTCAAAAAGCTTCTGATCCAAGACAGCATGTGCAAAGCCCACAACTTATTACAAAGACGATCATGCGGAAATTAATTAAAAGCTTTAGCCCAATCAATGGATAAAACCTCAACTTGGACAACGTCATGATTACTCAGATCAAAATACCATTCATTAAGGACATCACATAGCATGGTAGTACAAGATCTACCGGGAATGAACCCATGCTGACTTTTATAATTATTTTATTCAACTTAAGATGATTTAAAATAATTTTACAGACTATTTTTCTCCAAACATTTTGAGAGAAGAGATGTTAACGAAATAAGACGAAAATTCTCAATTTCGTTTTTTGCACCTTTCTTAACATTAACACAAGGCAAGGCAAACTATTTTAACTTAGAATGTAAATATTTCCATATTGATTTACAATTACCAGTGCTAGTGAGATTCCACAAGAAATTATAATAAGCATTTCTAATAAAAATTTTACTCTATTTCTACAAATTCTATATTTTTCCCACATATCAGCAGAGGGATTAAAGTGACATTTTTTAAACAATCTATCACCTTTTTGTATTTCTTTCAATACTGAAGAGTCCAGCTAAAGATGCTTAGTCTCATTACGAAAGTGTACTATAGGAATGCACATTTTAACTTTATTGAAAAAAATGCTTTCCATTTGCACGAAGCATCATCGACAGAAGAAAATTAAGAAAAATAACATATTAGATTAGAGCTAAATAGACTATTGAGCTTATCCTAATTAGCACGTTTATAATTATGCACAGATCGAGGGACAAACTTCTTTACTACTGGCTTATCATTATTAATACAGAAAATAGCATGGTGATCAAAAGCACCAGGCAAAACCTCATAACTTGGAATGACGCTCTTATCAGTACATAAAACTAAGTCAAGGATTGAGCGTGAGTTGCCAGCCACTCTTGTTGCCTTTTTAACAATCTGAAATAAAGACACATCATAGAAAGCGGAAAGAAAGTCATTAGATGACGAACCATCAGGCATAGGAGGATCTCCGAAATCAATTTTCAAATTACAGTCCCCAAATAACAAAATATGTTCATAATTATGTTTAATATCTGATACTAAAGATAAAGATTTAATTAATATTCTATTGTTATCATCATATATATGTGTGAAACGTGGCGCTCTATAAGCAGAGCCAACGAAAAATTTTTTCCATCACATATAATAGATGCTAACACCGCCTCTGCATCAGTAACAAGCGCTGGGATGGAAGTGGAAGAGATAGAATCTCTCACAGCAAGAAGTACACCATCTCCTTTAGATTCTCTATCTTTCCTGTAAACAACATAACCATCAGGCAAGACCTCACTGTCCGGTATATTACAATCTAAAAAATTTTCACAAATACACAATACATCAGGTATATGACTAGTAATAAATGCTAAAATAACAGCTCGACGTTTTGTATTTTTTAAACTCCTTGCTATAAAAAAGAAAATTAAGACCATTGAAACTTTTTTCAGAGAACAAATCATTATAAGAACTGTTACTTAAATTGGCAGATTTGTTACTAAAGAAAGAATTATTAAATTTTGGTACAGAGCAAACCCAACACAACCATTTAAAATTGCCAGTTTGAAATTTTCTATATAGATCAGGAGCAATTTTAGAGCAGGTTCTATGATATGGTTTTAAACAAGATAAGCAATTAATAAATATTTGATTCTTTCGGTCTAATGAATTACAAGTCGTACAAAAACGGCGACGTGCAAAGTCATTAGGCGGAGCGGAGGCAGTATGAGTGCAGCGGCCGGGAGACTTGGGCCCTTGATTACTATTCACATCACCACAGCAAAGTAGCAGTAAAGTCAAAAAGTACGTGAGTGACACACTAGGGCGCAGCAGAAGTCGGAGGTGGCGATGTAATAGTAGGTTGGCATACGACGAAACACGTGGACGAGAGAGACCAACGGGCAGCTGACTCCGTGACTTGATGGACTTCGCCGGCCTGCACGCCTGGTTCGTTTCAAGGTCATCAAAACCATGTTATGTCTCTGTCGGTAGTTACCTTCAACATATGGCCGACACCGATCTCATACAGAAAATAATATGAGAAAACGCAGATTACTGTCAATTTCATTGTGGTACTCACATTTGAGTTGTTAAACATGATAGATGTGGTAATCATGCACTTTGTAGTAATTTTGAGAATTCACATACGTGTCAGAAACATGAATAAAAGTTCTAAAAAGTAGGCACAAAATTAAAAGTCGACCACTCCTCTCCGCCATGGTTGTTTAATTTCAATTTTTCTTCCATTTTTTTATTGTTAAATTACTATAGTCTCTATAGTCTCTAATAATAGTATCTGTAGAAAAGTAGAGCAAGGGTCCGATGCACTCACGGAAAACATTTAATTTTTTTTACGTGACCAGGGATTCGAGTAACTGAAGTTCTTAAAGGAAATAACGTAAAGTAGTTAACATATTACAAGCGATAAAGATATATCTAAGAGTACTGTATCGAGTGACATTCTTAACCAAGTTTGGAAAATACACTTACTATCTTGTAACGGTATTATTTGCATATCGCCGCGAATGCAGGTATATTTACCTGCAAGTTACCTGTAATGTTAGTTTTAAGGTGTTATTATTATTTAAAGTAATGATTGCATGTACAGCTCTGGCCAAAAGTTTCCGAACGATCTGAAAGTGATCGGGCAAAACAGATGAGTCATCAATGCAAGTTCCTTTTTTCCTAACTATATCGATAGTATGTGCATCTTTCCCCTCACCTCCTCCTTTAAGTTGGCTATCTGTTGTGTCTAGTTTTGTTATCATGTTTTTTGATCAAACAATCACACAGGATGTTATATTCTGCATTTTTACCTGTGACTTACAAAATATCGTCTTCTTCAAGTTTTTTTTATATATATCAAACCTTCAAGTGACTAAAAATTTTAAGATACTGACCAAAATAAGTTATTTAAATAAATTAAAATAAATTTTAATTGTAATTAATTTTTAGTAACGTGTATTTTTCAGTTTGAGAGATTTCTGAAGCTTCAGTTTGGTTGATAGATTTTTATAATGATTATTTCGTTAATGAATAGAATTAGTATCTTATATTTTTTACAAGCGTGTTCAAATTAATATGATTTTAAGAAAGCTATGCATAGCATATAGATAATATTCGGCATTAAAATAATAATTATAATAATAAAAATACAACTCTCCACTTGTGCTACGTAAAACCAATGCACAATGATGGATTTGAAAATATTTCGGAAAATGATATAACTGAATAAATGATAACAAATTATAATGTATACATTTATAAATAAATCTTAGTTGGATAATTTGAGCTGCAATACGGCAAAATACACGTGAAAAAGCGGAACGATTTAAAAATAAAATTATATATTTATATTTTGAAATTTTAAATATATTTTTTGAATACAGTAATTTTATAATTCCGTTAGGCATATAGAAATGTAAAATAAACAATAATATAATTTCGATTTTAATCATAGTTTCAATGCTTAAAAAATTAGCACCATCCTAATTATATCAATAATTTATCTTTAAAAAGTAAAATATTATTAGTAAATGCATGAAATTAAAAAAAATAATGGTGACTGATGGAATTACTTATGGAATAAAAAAAGGCAGAGAGAGAGAGAGAGAGAGAGAAAGAAAATATATATAGTGAAGATTCAAAGAGAATATAAATTATGAGCTATCTTAATAAATGTGACATAATAATTTGTTGAATCATTTATCTATATATTATTAAAACTGTGAAACTAATAAAACACATTATTTATAATTAATTTTAATTCAATTAAATAAAAGCAAATAATGAGGATAATAAAGATGATGTTTTAATAAAAATTCAATTGCAAAATAAAAATAAAAAATGATATTGATAACTTAGTAACGCAAGATACTATATTACTTTTATAAATTCGAGGGACAAAATTTTTCTACAAATACTTTGATGTTATGCATAAAAATATTAAAATATTTGTGTAGGAAAGAGAACACTTGAAAAGCAAGAGAAGGACAATGCAGCAAGCAGGCAGGCATGAGAGACGCACGTTTGCTTGCTGGCTGTGCTTACTAATAATCGTAATCGTTTGCGCTCGCTATAGTCAGAAAAAAGGAAAACTGCTTGTTTACATGATTTGTTGAGCGGGTTGCGTTTCAGATCGTTCGGAAACTTTTGGCCAGAGCTGTACATTGCCATTTACTGTGCAATATATATAACATACACGTTGCGTATCTCTCTCTCTCTCTCTCTTTTCATCTCTCTCTCTCTCTCTCTCTCCCAAATTCTCTCGTATGACAGCACAGCTGCATAATATCACAAACATGTGTGATTTTGGCCTTTTCCAAGAAATTGAAATTTTCTTTCTTGGCCTTATTGCTTCACAGTTTAAGTAAAAATGCCTACCCCAATATAGAGGGTTAAGTGACATTTGTCACGCCTTTTTACTGTACTAGCAAAAGGCTGACGTCGCGGTTATCAACAGCCACCCTTAGCGGGTCTTGACGTTGCCTTCCCACGCCTTGTGTGGCACCAACGCTAACCTTGGTGGGAGGTTAGCGTCCCCAAGCCATCCCTGGGTATTAAATTCCTGGCTTATGGGATCAGTCTTTTTTGTTTGCTTAACAGAACTAGTGCTTGAGTGCGCTCTGTTTGTTAGCCCATTTTATATATGTGTTGTAAAATCAGTCATTATAATATATAATTAATATATTATTATTTGAACTGTCTTATGTTAATCACAGTACTTGATAAGCACATAATATATGCAAAAACAGTATTTGTTATTAGGTAATATTTTTATATAATAATAAAGATATAGTTTTCCGTGTGACAAAATTTTAGTGTTATAAAAAGTCAGTAAACAAGATCTAATTTATAGATCCCATATGTGCATACAAGACGCACTCACATTAAAATCAGTGATATAATAAAATATATAATCACTCCGTACTTAGATATTTTAAGAAGAACTTTATTGGATATCTTATAACCTGGTAAATTAGATAATAGGGACAATCAATCGATTCTGTAATGATCAATGTACAAATAGCATTAGAAAACGCATAATTAAAACTTATTCATGGACCCTTTATCTCATGTTTTATTTATTTAATTTTTAAATTCTATACCTTTTTATTAATATTAAGTAATAATTAATTAAGTACAAATTAAGAGCAACAAGCTACCAGGTAAAATAAAATTAAATTGCTCTTTAAACCTATACAGCTTTAAATTGGCGACCACCAGTGGGACTATTTCGTATTGCACGCAATAGTTAACTCACACATTTTTACATAAATAAAAAAAAAAAAGTATAGATCTTTTTTGTGTATAAATTGAGAATAGGTTCATGTTTATTGCAATGCGTTTATGTTATGCATAAAATATTGCATCAACAATAATTTCTTGAATTATTATTTTGCAATATAACAAAATAATCTTGCATTATAAAATAAAATAAAAACCAAATGATAAAAATTATTTTAATTATATTTTGAAATAAAAATATAATAAAACTATTCATTTAAAAAATAATTAGAATAAAAATAAAAATTAACGTTAAATTTTACTGTGCCATATAGATATATAATTTACTTAATTATTATTTTTGTAACTTATGTGTTTCTTTTGTTAAGTTATTTTGAAAGTTAAATTTAATTGATATTAATAATAACAAAAGTAAATTTTATTAATTGTTATATAAATTTTAAAATAAAATGTAAACTTAAATTCTTTTTATTCATAATAACATATTGTGTTATAAATTAAATTATTATTCAAAATGGGCGCGGTAAATAATGCGCAGAACCCTGGCACAAGTAACAACAAAAATTCTAATAATGAAAATACAAATTTAAATGAATTTATAAATAAAATGCAAGGTGGTCTCGATCAATTTCGCAAGAAACTAGAATCAATTTATAAAGTGGCTTAAAAAATTGAAAACTTGCATAAAGATTTGGAGCAAATGCAAAAGCGTTTGGATCAGATTGAAAATCATGCATCAAGTAAATCAGCCGCGTCCGTTGGCAATAATACGCATCAGGAGTCATTACATGCTGATGATAATGATTCTGTTACTAATCAATCACAGCATTCTATGAGTAGCTCAAAGATCGTTTTCTCAATCATGAAAAAATCACAGCCAAATGTCGACGATAAAAATATGCATGTTATGGATTTTGTAGAGGAACTTAATGATTATTTCAAGACATGTGGAATTGATCGTCCTACTCGTTTAATGTTGGCATTTAAGTGCTTGGAAGGTGCAGCTAAAGAGTGGGGGAAATCAATATATACTCCTTTATTGAAGAACTTATTTGCGAGTATTAGGGGGATGCAACTCAGCATGCTTTTGAAGCTGGATTGTATTCAGGGAAATTTGCCCTTGACTCAGGCTGTACCAGATCCGAGTACTTCATTTAATATTTAAATAGATCACACCACCTTCGTCCTAATAAAACTGATGCTCAAATAATTGATGCACTTATAAAACATTTTGATAAGAAGGATGAAGGCGTGTTGATCGCTGCTCGATGTGCTACGGTAAAGCATATGAAGCGCTTGCTAGCGCAGCTGGACGAGCAAGCGGATCAGCGAAAGCGAGATGCGGAGAACGGTGCTCACGCGCCGCGTGCCTCAGCTCCCGCTGCTTCGTCACGAGCCGATGTTCCGCGCTCATTCCCAAGACATTCAAGATAAGCATGTCGCGCGCAAGCGACATGCAACCACTGCAGCTCGCAGCCGTGGTGGCAAACGTTTCAGAGGCCGATACCGTAATGGCAGTCAGATTTTTAATCATAATTTCAATCAACAACCTACATATAACAACAATAATATGCAAAATAATGTACATCAAAATATTCAAAATCGTTCTGCTGCAAAAATGACGTACAAAAATGAGCCACTTAAATCAGAAACAACACATTATGAAATAATAACTTTACCAAGCATTTCTCAGAAAAATTCTAACAGTTCTGGCGTGATGATTGGTTAACTGAAAATTGTGAGTCTGCTCAAAAATATAGGAAACAAATGTCCTAGAGTAAATTTAAATGTAAATAATGTTGATATTGAAGCTTTAATTGACTCTGGAGCTGAATTAAGTTGTATATCGAGTACGTTATATCAGTCTCTCTTACAAATATATAATAATCCTACTTTGCCTGTCACAGGTATTACGGTTGTCAGTGCTACCGGAAGTAAAACTCGTAATATAAAACTGCAAGCATTTTTTAATGTTCAATTTAATTCATATAACAGTAGTTATAGTAAAAATAAAAATGATTTGAATAATTTCAATGCTAATTTTCATAATAATTCTAGTACTAGTAATAATAACAAAATAAATTCAGAAATTGGCTTTCTCGTAGTAGATGGTTTGCAGGTACCTATGCTAGTTGGTGCTGATTGGTTGGACGAGACACTCGCTGCAATTGATTTTGCAAGCAAAAAGTTACACGTCCTTATAGATTCTCGCGCTCGTTGCGTAGAAATCATGACTGGTGACGAGGAAGGTTGTCCGAACGTCAATTACATTGGCGTAGGAGTTCAATATGAATGAGACAAAATGTTTTCTGAGACGGCCGGTAGCCATACCCGCCTTAGTAATGCAACTGTGATTTGTCGCTTTATGAGAATAAATGCAGAGAAGCTGCAGGTCTATGACAGTGCGCGTCAAGCCGCAGAGGCCCCTACACCATTTTAAATACGTCAATTAGTTAAATTAAATAAAAAATTTAAGTCATAAGCAAAAAAAATATATTATCTAGAATTATAATTAAAAAAATAAAAGCATTATCTAATACACCTGGTTTAGTAAAAAATTGTGAACATAAAATTAATGTAAATACTAATGTTCCATTAAAAGCTATGCAGTATCCGATACCGATAGCATATCAAGCAGCAAACGACGCTGAAACTAAAAGGATGTTAACTTTACCTCTTATCAAAAAGCAAAGTACTCCTTTTTACCCGCATATACCTGTTGTTAAGAAAAACGGCTCTATACGTTTATGTGTAGATGCGCGTCGTGCAAATGAAATGATTATACCTGATTATGACGGTCCAATATCGAAGGAAGAAATTTTAAAAAAATTGAGTAATAAGACATTTCTTTACACGTTCGAATTAACAAGCTCTTTCTGGCAAATACCATTAAGTGAAGATTCTAAAAATATACTGGTTTTATCTATAATGGTGAAACGTATGTTTTTAATGTTACTCCTTTTCATCTGTCAGTTAGCATAGCGAGTTTACACTGCTGTCTTAATGACAAGCTAGGACCAGAGATCATAGATTTCACAACAATATATGTTTATGATCTCTTAGTAGCAAGTTCAACATTTCGAAGCATTGTATGCAATTAAGTAAATTACATGATCGCATTATTGACATTGGTATGAAATTAAAATTATCAAAAACAATGCTATGCCTCGATGAAGTGCCTTATCTAAGTATGGTTTAAACACCTGGTGGTTTATATCCAGATGAGTATACGTATAATATATATCAGGGTATTCACGATTTTGTACGACCCAACGAAACAAAATCGTTACAAGAATTTATTGGCACATGTGGATATTTACAGAGCTTTACGCCTCTCTATTCACAAATTATGTCTCCTTTATATGAACTACTACAAAAAGGTAAAAACTGGGAGTGGAGACCAGATCACGAGTACTCGTATAACACAATAAAAAAAGTATACGAGGAAGTTGGTATGCTCTTCCACCCCCATAAATGCAAAAGATTTTATTTAGAGGCTGATGCAAGCCAACGTGGACAAGGGTCATTAATATACCAAATTAATGATGTAAATGAAAAATGCATTATCAGTTGCGCTGTATACTTATAAGAATTTCTATGCACAAATAAAAAATTATCTTGCTTGAAACTTTTTATAATATGCTAAAACTACAAACGTCAACAATTTTTCAATTTAACGTGACAATTATTATGCAATTATTAAATTAACGCGCTGTATTTTTTTATAAATATTATGCTACAGTTATTTTTATGTACAAAAAAGATACAAAAATATTATTAGCAAAATATTTGTTAAAAATTAAAATTCTATAGTATTACTGTAATAATAATAATAGCAATATATTGTAATTTAAAGCTTTAGTATTACAAATTTCTTGCATATTATAAAATAATATAACATTGATAATTCCTTTCTTTTTCATATGAAATTGTAAATAATTTTCTTAAAACTATTTTTGTTGTATACTGAATTTAAATACCCTTATCGTTATTTTTGTAAAGGTAGCAATTCGTTCATTATGTTTAAATGTAAATTTTGTTCCTTTACAAAAAGATCTGCATCACAGATGTTGAACCAATATAATATATTACATGAAAAATCCTTTCGTCATCATCCATGTCCTGACGGTACCTGCTTATTAAATTTAATGATGCGATTGCATTTTTTCAGAGTGCATTCTTCAAAATTGTATATTGCAAATATGAACTTATCTACGCATATGAAATGTACATATTTTAATAAACATATTGAATGTTTCATGAGAAAAATCTTGCAACACTTAAGTACACACATTAAGGACCATGAACGTGTACAATAATGAATGAATAATCATTATTGATGAATAATCAACTATTTTTAAAAATGAAAATGCATTTAGATTGCATAGAAATTGGCAAAATTTAAAACTTAAAGATGATGACGTTATTAATAAAACACAAAGTCTAGGTGAAGATAACGATGAACATTTTAGTCATGAAAGTATACAAATAACGCAGGATGATGATAGTGATGATATTTTAATTACTAAAAAAGAAATGACACTGTTTCAAAGTCAATTCATAGTTAAGCTTCAAACTAAATTAAATATAACTGAATCTGCAGTCAATGTATTGTAAGCTGATTTAGTTCAAATATTAAAAATGAATAATAACTTCAGAAAAAATGTTATATTGGAAATTATAAAAAAGATTTTTCAGGGTGAAATTGCTATGAAACTTGAAAGTATATTTGATGATGATAATTTATAATTTAAAAAAGCGTTAACTGAAAACGGTGAATTGTCATCATCTCATAGACGATTAAGTTATTTAAAAAAGAATATGCCTGTTACGTTTGTGCAGCCATAAGGTATTGAATTCCAAGGAAAAAAAGGCAGTTTCGAAAAAATTGTATATACACCAATTCTTAAATTATTGTCAGCTCTATTAACGCATAAAGATGTTATACATGATCTTAATAATTCCCGTCAAACTACTAAGGATTATATAAGTAATTTTACTGAAGGTAGCTTTTGTCGTCATCATGAGCTGTTTTCACTCAATGAATCTTTTTTACAAATTAATTTATACCTTGACGAAGTGCAGTTATCCGATCCGCTTGCTGCTTATAAAAATAAGTATAAACTTATATCGGGTTATATTGGACGTTATTAAATATTTATCCTCAACACAGAGCTGTGCTGCACTGTATTCAACCTTGCATGATATTTAACTACAATATATTAAAAAACGTAAAATTAGAAACTGGAATCTTCGTTCCTCTACTGAACAAAGTTATAAGAGGAACAGTTTCATTTATAAGTGGAGATAATTTTTTGAGCAATGCAATTATTGGGATCACTTGTAATTTTGCACAAAAAAATACTCAATCTCCTAGACTCTGTAATATAAAGCACTGTGATGTAAAAATAGGATTAAAAGGGGGGGGGGGTCGACTCGCCTAAATGGTAATTATGAAAACGATGCCCAAAAACGTGTCTAAGAAAACTTAGAAACAGTAGAAGGTATTAAAAGTTTATGTCCTTTTAGAGAATTAAAATACTGCAGTTCAGCTTCTAAATTATACGTTGTTGATCCATTTCATGAGTTTTTAGAAGGCGTAGTTCCATTAGAAATTAAGTTTTTATTTATATCCTTATCTTAATATAAAATTATTACAAAGGAGGATATTTTGTCCAAAGTAGCATCATTTCCGTACACAAACTATGATAAAGTAAATAAACCAGTTATAAGCAACTCTTATAATAAAAAAAATGGAAATTTAGGGGGAAATGCATCGTCAAACTGGATATTAATTCGTGCCTGTAGATTTAAAACCTTTCAAATTCGTATTGTTATTAAAGGAAATAACAGAGATTTCACTTAGTCCTATATTCCACCGCAAAAAATGTTGCTTACTTATGACGTTTGCTGCATTTACATATAAATTTATTTAAAGAAACTTATCCAAACGTAATGTTAAGAATAAAAAACATCACAACGTAGTACATTACGTTTATTGCATTACAACTTATGGCCCCCTCACAAATTTATGGACGATGAGATTTAAGGCAAAACATGCTTATATAAAATCAGTGGTGTGACGTTCAAGAAATTTCATTAATCTTTACAAACATGCTGCAAATAAGCATGTATTGTTATTGCAGTACTACCCTAATATTCCAAAATTCCTCATTTTCCATCATGCACAAAAAAACATATTAGTAGCTTGTCCGAGCAGTTAATGTTTGAGCTATTAAAGTTTAATAATGATTTAACGTATATTGATGAAGTTCCATTGTTTGAAATTAAAGGGACAAAGTATAGAATAGGTAATGGGGTGTTGTTAAGATCTGAAATTAACGTCAACATTTTCGGAAAGATAATAGGAATATACGTAGTAAGCAATAAAATATATCTATGGTGTATACGTGTAATGGGTTTTTACGATGAAGATTTAAAAATCTATGAACTTCACGTTGCAAATACGTATGAACTATTTCGAATAACAAATCATAAATTTAATCATCCTCTTATATTTTATATTAACAATGCAGGTAACAAACTATTTGTTTCTCTACGACATTCTTTTCATTAAAGGTTGCATTGTTGTAAATACGTTCCCTTTTTAGTTATAATGGAAATAAATATTTTTAATTAATTACATACTTAATTAAGCATAATAATGTGCATAGTTCTCTTGATTTAGAAAGATATAGTTTATTCGAAAACCATACTTATTTTTGAAATAGCAAAATGTTTGATGTGCTTAAAGTATATTTTAATTTATGTAGAAAGTAAGAGAGAGAGATAAAGAAATAAATATATAAGTAAATAAATATATACAAAAGTAAATAAATAATAAATAAATTATCATAATAATATATTACTAAAATTTTTCTTTTTAATTAAAAATATTTATGACAAATAAAATAATGTTAATAAGTTGCATCGGTCGTAAGCTTTAACTTTCAAAGGCAATTCTTAATTATCAGTTGTTATATATACTATTAAAGCCATGGACCACATAAAACAACATGAGCTTTTTACCCCTTAAGATGCCGGACTAAACATTTTGCGTCGAAGGCCGAGCCCAGTGCACTAGACCCTATTTTTATAATTTAATATTACAAAAGGTATCCATTGTACAAAGCTCAAATTTTTATAGACGATCCAAAATTTATTAAGCTGTATAGCAAAATTATTAAACAACTTTATCGCAATTATGGTAATAGCGAAAAATTAATAACTGATATTACTTTTGTCCATAAGAAATACATTGACCGCGACTCACAATTTTAAACCTCATCAGGTATTAGAGAGGTCGTGTGCCTATAAGGTTAGAAAAAAATAGAGCAAGGGATGCGCGATTATATAATAAAATAAAACTTTTTATGATACGAGGGGTCGCTAGCAAATTTTACTTTTATAAGAAGAGAAATCTTGAATCTAAGGAATAAAATTTAAAATAGTAATATATTCCTGCTCACCTCTCTTGTCATATTAACTAAAACAAATTAAGTTTATTTTTTTAATTTTTTTTTTGTAGAAATAAAGTAAAATTCGAAAATCAAAATTTCTACTACGTACGGCATAACCGTTTAGCAGAATGTTTTCTTTTGTCAGGACATTTTTAATTTAAATTATTAAATTATATTCAAATATGCATATTTTTATACATAATATCTCTTACAGAACTAAAAATCTTTCAGGGGTTGATATTTGCAATATATATATATATGGCATTACAAATTACAGAGATGATAGATTTTATACTAGATTTTAACAATTACCATTTTTATTTTATGACGTTATATAGTACTGCGTTTTTTTGTTTTTTTTTTCTTCTCTTACCACACTACACACATATTTTTTTTACACCTTTTATGTATTTATTTTCTTTAGCTAGTGTATATTATAAGGACATTAATGAAGCATCAAAAGGGCCGCATTTTGTTATAATATATAATAATAATTAATGCAAGAAGGCAATAAAGCTTTTAAAATGCCTTTTTTTTTATCTTATACCTAACATTATTTTTCTTTGCGAAAAAAAGGTCCCCTCTTTATTTTTGTAACCTCTCAAGGTAATAAAATTTTCACTCCAAAGTGATTGACTCTTAAAGGGGTGACTTTTTATATATTTTATATAGAGCAGGTATGCAGATGTGCCAGACCCGGTACGGCTGTCTACGCAAAATCAAAACTTTAATTAAGAATTACAAATAATGTAATCATATCTGCGCGCTCAAATTTTTTGTCAAGATGTAAGTCAACACTTTTGAGGAAGTAACCAAATTTCATAATTTTTGAGCAATTTCAAAAAATTTAAAATTAAAAAAACTAACTCAAAAATGAGAAAGACCCTGTCCGAGCGCTTGAGGGTTAATAAATAAACACGAAATATGATCTTCAAAACTGATGACAGTTTTACTAGAATGTTAATGTAGCCCCAGGACAGAAAGTGAAAATACTGTAAAGTATGCAATTTGCAAGACTATTCATGTTTATAACGTCAGAAACATGCAAAAACTAGTATTGAAATGTTGTGCGGGTTGCAAAAATTGAATTTTCTGATCACTGCTACGGGGCTATTGTGGGTTTTTGAAAGAAACTAAAGTTTTTTTTGTAAATCTCATTAAGTGTTTTGCGATATAAATGCTTATGTTTTTCTCTGGACTATTCCTTTAAAAATAATAACTATAGGGTTAATAATAGTTATTTAATGTTACACCTTACGGTACACATTAGTTTTTGCGACCCATTTTTATATGTTTATAAGCTCCAATATTTACAAACACGACAAAAATTTACTTGCTCTTTGCAAATGCTAACGTTGAGATTAATTATTATAAAGCTGATTTTTCCTTGGAATTAACTATTTATTTTATTCTTATCATGTTAAAATAAATTTTATTATACTTTTTTTCTTCGTTATAGGTTAGCTTAAAAAAAAATGATAATAGCTCTAAATTATGCAAACAGTATCAAGCGAGTAACAGTTGACATTGAATCTATATCAAAAGATGAATTAGACGAAATACGAGTAGTTCATCATTACTTCCTATTAAATAACTGTGAGTATCAAATTTTTGATGCCTAAATTAATGACTATTGTGATATTGAATATTATTCACAAATAGTACATGGTAGTAAAATTAATATTTCTATTAAAATAATAAATATTCCAATTTTAAATAATGATGTTCATGAACCTGAAGAAGACGTACATGATAATGACGCAACAATCACTAATCCGTCAGCACCTAACTTAAGACAGAGGCCATATAGGCGCAATTCTTTTGTTATTAAAGTAGACAATCTTACTGCAAATTCAAGAATTGAGCTAAGAGATGCAGATGCGCATTGTAATAATTTCCATGTCGCGAATGATTGTAGTGAATCTTTGCTATCTGAAATAAAAAAGTTAATTATAGAGCATATAACTCAGTATACAAGCTATCCTGATATGTCGATGCTTGATGACATATTAGGCTATCTAATGAGAGACCAAAAATCCTTGGCTGATAATGATCTACTAGGTTATAAGTCGTGGATTAAAATTATAAAGTACAGTCTAGATAACTACAGAAGAGTCCATGGTCATTTGCTTGAAATAGTTATGAATTCAGGTAAGAAAATGTATATTTACTTATTTTGCATATCGACGTTGTTGCGAAAAAAAATGTGTAACTCGTATTTTGTCAGGCGAAGCAAAATGTGTAAGTCGTTCCCGAACGTTATGGAGATGTCGCTCGACTTACACATATTACTTCGCGTGACAAAATACGAGATACACATATTGATAAGCGTGTTAAAAAACGACTTACACATTTTGATTCGCCTGACAAAAAACGAGTTGCACATTTTTTTTCACAACAACATCGATATCAAATAACTAACGAATTTTATTAATCGTAAATTTAGTAAAAAAAAGTAAGCAATAACTAGATTTAATGATATGAATATTATACATAAAATATTAATTCAGTTTCTTTTATTCTTGGTTTTGGATTTTTGGTAGAAATTAACATTAATTTCTATAAAACTTTTGATAATTTATGGTTTACTAATTTTCTTCTATGCGTAAGATAGAATTATTTTTCAAAATTAAATGAATTAGAAACAAAATTATAAAACAATGATTTATAACATAATTTTTGCCGTAAAGCTATACTTACCGTTTGCGTAATTATATTTTGTTAACTTTAAATTCAATCTTTAAATCCACGAAATATAATTATATTTATTTCCTTTTGTAACAACATATTAAAAAAAAAGCATCTTAAAATTTATTTTGCAGGTGTTGAAATGTAAAGCTAACGATGATAAAACGTCCTTGGACAGGGTTCGCCATCAACTCATAGCTGACCTACTTGCCAATGAGCAGGATTTGTTCTCTTTTGCTTACAAAATGTCATTGCATTGCATTGCGTAGACTACACATACACAAAAAACCATCTGCAGCAATAAGAGTATTAAAATCTTATTGGCCAGGATTGTTTCATTTTTAACAATTTCAAAAGTTAAAAATAATATTTAGTATTCTTATTTTCTCCATATGTGTGAGCATATAAGTATATATATATATATATAAGAAATATCCATTTAATTCAAGTTATTTTTAATATTTTTAAAAAATATTTACTTCAATTGTAAAGTTTATAACAGTATAAGAAAATAAAAATAAATAATTAGTATATTTATGGCAATTTCAGTTTCACCAAGAAGCTCGCAGAATAATCCATAAAGAAATGGAGGCTGAGGCTACCATTTTCTTTGAAAAGTTTGCACAAGCATTCATTTTAAAACTCCAACAGCTTCGAAAGAGACCAGAAAAGAAGAAAAAGGCTGGAGACAGAGCAATAAAGCGTTTCTTCCAGCCTACTCCTGTTGTGTGCATGTACACTAGACGTGCCTTAAATACAACACAAGAGTCCGACCTAACTCCCCGAGCATCTACCCCAGCATCTACGCAGCAATCGAACAAGTTCTGCACAGGATAACCCAACTTCCCATGGATACTGCTGAGGTAGCAACACAAAGTACTGAAACCATGGATCCTACTGGTGAACCAGATATACGTACCGAGACTGCAACGGAACTTACTGAAGAGGAAATTACTATTGAAGATGCCCTTTAAGCTGTGCCAAATTCCTCAATAACACTGTGTCATTTTTTACGTTGGTATGTATTAACTTTTTAAAAGCTCGCAATTTTTTTTAATATATATACAGTATATATATATATATATATATATATATATATATATATATATATATATATGTGTAAACTTCAAATGATATAGTTTTCCTTCACTACACATAGTGTAGATCAGAACTCCACGAGATGGCGATATTTGTATCAAAGTATAATATATAAATATTTGAAAATATTTATCTAGCACTATAACACCATCTGAGACGAATCATATAAATGCAAATAAAGTCAAACAGTTAAAAGGGACGACGGCGGCCGGAATCGAACCGACAACCTTTGGATTTGCGCTCCACTGCTCTGACCATTGAGCTACAGCGGCGTCCAATTCTACCTTGATTCTTTACTTGCATTTACACAATTCTTATGACGACAACGGTCGCCTTATTGGCTGCCTGAGGGCACCTGTTTTTACAAACCAGCCTCTCTTTAAACAGCTGACTCCCCTCTTGCGAGGGGAAATTTACCCGTGCGGCGGGATTTATGTGTGTAAACTTCAAATGATATAGTTTTCCTTCACTACACATAGTGTAGATCAGAACTCCACGAGATGGCGATATTTGTATCAAAGTATAATATATAAATATTTGAAAATATTTATCTAGCACTATAACACCATCTGAGACGAATCATATAAATGCAAATAAAGTCAAACAGTTAAAAGAGACGACGGCGGCCGGAATCGAACCGACAACCTTTGGATTTGCGCTCCACTGCTCTGACCATTGAGCTACAGCGGCGTCCAATTCTACCTTGATTCTTTACTTGCATTTACACAATTCTTATGACGACAACGGTCGCCTTATTGGCTGCCTGAGGGCACCTGTTTTTACAAACCAGCCTCTCTTTAAACAGCTGACTCCCCTCTTGCGAGGGGAAATTTACCCGTGCGGCGGGATTTATGTGTGTAAACTTCAAATGATATAGTTTTCCTTCACTACACATAGTGTAGATCAGAACTCCACGAGATGGCGATATTTGTATCAAAGTATAATATATAAATATTTGAAAATATTTATCTAGCACTATAACACCATCTGAGACGAATCATATAAATGCAAATAAAGTCAAACAGTTAAAAGGGACGACGGCGGCCGGAATCGAACCGACAACCTTTGGATTTGCGCTCCACTGCTCTGACCATTGAGCTACAGCGGCGTCCAATTCTACCTTGATTCTTTACTTGCATTTACACAATTCTTATGACGACAACGGTCGCCTTATTGGCTGCCTGAGGGCACCTGTTTTTACAAACCAGCCTCTCTTTAAACAGCTGACTCCCCTCTTGCGAGGGGAAATTTACCCGTGCGGCGGGATTTATGTGTGTAAACTTCAAATGATATAGTTTTCCTTCACTACACATAGTGTAGATCAGAACTCCACGAGATGGCGATATTTGTATCAAAGTATAATATATAAATATTTGAAAATATTTATCTAGCACTATAACACCATCTGAGACGAATCATATAAATGCAAATAAAGTCAAACAGTTAAAAGGGACGACGGCGGCCGGAATCGAACCGACAACCTTTGGATTTGCGCTCCACTGCTCTGACCATTGAGCTACAGCGGCGTCCAATTCTACCTTGATTCTTTACTTGCATTTACACAATTCTTATGACGACAACGGTCGCCTTATTGGCTGCCTGAGGGCACCTGTTTTTACAAACCAGCCTCTCTTTAAACAGCTGACTCCCCTCTTGCGAGGGGAAATTTACCCGTGCGGCGGGATTTATGTGTGTAAACTTCAAATGATATAGTTTTCCTTCACTACACATAGTGTAGATCAGAACTCCACGAGATGGCGATATTTGTATCAAAGTATAATATATAAATATTTGAAAATATTTATCTAGCACTATAACACCATCTGAGACGAATCATATAAATGCAAATAAAGTCAAACAGTTAAAAGAGACGACGGCGGCCGGAATCGAACCGACAACCTTTGGATTTGCGCTCCACTGCTCTGACCATTGAGCTACAGCGGCGTCCAATTCTACCTTGATTCTTTACTTGCATTTACACAATTCTTATGACGACAACGGTCGCCTTATTGGCTGCCTGAGGGCACCTGTTTTTACAAACCAGCCTCTCTTTAAACAGCTGACTCCCCTCTTGCGAGGGGAAATTTACCCGTGCGGCGGGATTTATGTGTGTAAACTTCAAATGATATAGTTTTCCTTCACTACACATAGTGTAGATCAGAACTCCACGAGATGGCGATATTTGTATCAAAGTATAATATATAAATATTTGAAAATATTTATCTAGCACTATAACACCATCTGAGACGAATCATATAAATGCAAATAAAGTCAAACAGTTAAAAGGGACGACGGCGGCCGGAATCGAACCGACAACCTTTGGATTTGCGCTCCACTGCTCTGACCATTGAGCTACAGCGGCGTCCAATTCTACCTTGATTCTTTACTTGCATTTACACAATTCTTATGACGACAACGGTCGCCTTATTGGCTGCCTGAGGGCACCTGTTTTTACAAACCAGCCTCTCTTTAAACAGCTGACTCCCCTCTTGCGAGGGGAAATTTACCCGTGCGGCGGGATTTATGTGTGTAAACTTCAAATGATATAGTTTTCCTTCACTACACATAGTGTAGATCAGAACTCCACGAGATGGCGATATTTGTATCAAAGTATAATATATAAATATTTGAAAATATTTATCTAGCACTATAACACCATCTGAGACGAATCATATAAATGCAAATAAAGTCAAACAGTTAAAAGAGACGACGGCGGCCGGAATCGAACCGACAACCTTTGGATTTGCGCTCCACTGCTCTGACCATTGAGCTACAGCGGCGTCCAATTCTACCTTGATTCTTTACTTGCATTTACACAATTCTTATGACGACAACGGTCGCCTTATTGGCTGCCTGAGGGCACCTGTTTTTACAAACCAGCCTCTCTTTAAACAGCTGACTCCCCTCTTGCGAGGGGAAATTTACCCGTGCGGCGGGATTTATGTGTGTAAACTTCAAATGATATAGTTTTCCTTCACTACACATAGTGTAGATCAGAACTCCACGAGATGGCGATATTTGTATCAAAGTATAATATATAAATATTTGAAAATATTTATCTAGCACTATAACACCATCTGAGACGAATCATATAAATGCAAATAAAGTCAAACAGTTAAAAGGGACGACGGCGGCCGGAATCGAACCGACAACCTTTGGATTTGCGCTCCACTGCTCTGACCATTGAGCAACAGCGGCGTCCAATTCTACCTTGATTCTTTACTTGCATTTACACAATTCTTATGACGACAACGGTCGCCTTATTGGCTGCCTGAGGGCACCTGTTTTTACAAACCAGCCTCTCTTTAAACAGCTGACTCCCCTCTTGCGAGGGGAAATTTACCGTTGTCGTCATAAGAATTGTGTAAATGCAAGTAAAGAATCAAGGTAGAATTGGACGCCGCTGTAGCTCAATGGTCAGAGAAGTGGAGCGCAAATCCAAAGGTTGTCGGTTCGATTCCGGCCGCCGTCGTCCCTTTTAACTGTTTGACTTTATTTGCATTTATATGATTCGTCTCAGATGGTGTTATAGTGCTAGATAAATATTTTCAAATATTTATATATTATACTTTGATACAAATATCGCCATCTCGTGGAGTTCTGATCTACACTATGTGTAGTGAAGGAAAACTATATCATTTGAAGTTTACACACATAAATCCCGCCGCACGGGTATATTTCCCCTCGCAAGAGGGGAGTCAGCTGTTTAAAGAGAGGCTGGTTTGTAAAAACAGGTGCCCTCAGGCAGCCAATAAGGCGACCGTTGTCGTCATAAGAATTGTGTAAATGCAAGTAAAGAATCAAGGTAGAATTGGACGCCGCTGTAGCTCAATGGTCAGAGCAGTGGAGCGCAAATCCAAAGGTTGTCGGTTCGATTCCGGCCGCCGTCGTCCCTTTTAACTGTTTGACTTTATTTGCATTTATATGATTCGTCTCAGATGGTGTTATAGTGCTAGATAAATATTTTCAAATATTTATATATAATACTTTGATACAAATATCGCCATCTCGTGGAGTTCTGATCTACACTATGTGTAGTGAAGGAAAACTATATCATTTGAAGTTTACACACATAAATCCCGCCGCACGGGTAAATTTCCCCTCGCAAGAGGGGAGTCAGCTGTTTAAAGAGAGGCTGGTTTGTAAAAACAGGTGCCCTCAGGCAGCCAATAAGGCGACCGTTGTCGTCATAAGAATTGTGTAAATGCAAGTAAAGAATCAAGGTAGAATTGGACGCCGCTGTAGCTCAATGGTCAGAGCAGTGGAGCGCAAATCCAAAGGTTGTCGGTTCGATTCCGGCCGCCGTCGTCCCTTTTAACTGTTTGACCTTATTTGCATTTATATGATTCGTCTCAGATGGTGTTATAGTGCTAGATAAATATTTTCAAATATTTATATATTATACTTTGATACAAATATCGCCATCTCGTGGAGTTCTGATCTACACTATGTGTAGTGAAGGAAAACTATATCATTTGAAGTTTACACACATAAATCCCGCCGCACGGGTAAATTTCCCCTCGCAAGAGGGGAGTCAGCTGTTTAAAGAGAGGCTGGTTTGTAAAAACAGGTGCCCTCAGGCAGCCAATAAGGCGACCGTTGTCGTCATAAGAATTGTGTAAATGCAAGTAAAGAATCAAGGTAGAATTGGACGCCGCTGTAGCTCAATGGTCAGAGCAGTGGAGCGCAAATCCAAAGGTTGTCGGTTCGATTCCGGCCGCCGTCGTCCCTTTTAACTGTTTGACTTTATTTGCATTTATATGATTCGTCTCAGATGGTGTTATAGTGCTAGATAAATATTTTCAAATATTTATATATTATACTTTGATACAAATATCGCCATCTCGTGGAGTTCTGATCTACACTATGTGTAGTGAAGGAAAACTATATCATTTGAAGTTTACACACATAAATCCCGCCGCACGGGTAAATTTCCCCTCGCAAGAGGGGAGTCAGCTGTTTAAAGAGAGGCTGGTTTGTAAAAACAGGTGCCCTCAGGCAGCCAATAAGGCGACCGTTGTCGTCATAAGAATTGTGTAAATGCAAGTAAAGAATCAAGGTAGAATTGGACGCCGCTGTAGCTCAATGGTCAGAGCAGTGGAGCGCAAATCCAAAGGTTGTCGGTTCGATTCCGGCCGCCGTCGTCCCTTTTCACAGTTTGACTTTATTTGCATTTATATGATTCGTCTCAGATGGTGTTATAGTGCTAGATAAATATTTTCAAATATTTATATATTATACTTTGATACAAATATCGCCATCTCGTGGAGTTCTGATCTACACTATGTGTAGTGAAGGAAAACTATATCATTTGAAGTTTACACACATAAATCCCGCCGCACGGGTAAATTTCCCCTCGCAAGAGGGGAGTCAGCTGTTTAAAGAGAGGCTGGTTTGTAAAAACAGGTGCCCTCAGGCAGCCAATAAGGCGACCGTTGTCGTCATAAGAATTGTGTAAATGCAAGTAAAGAATCAAGGTAGAATTGGACGCCGCTGTAGCTCAATGGTCAGAGCAGTGGAGCGCAAATCCAAAGGTTGTCGGTTCGATTCCGGCCGCCGTCGTCCCTTTTAACTGTTTGACTTTATTTGCATTTATATGATTCGTCTCAGATGGTGTTATAGTGCTAGATAAATATTTTCAAATATTTATATATTATACTTTGATACAAATATCGCCATCTCGTGGAGTTCTGATCTACACTATGTGTAGTGAAGGAAAACTATATCATTTGAAGTTTACACACATAAATCCCGCCGCACGGGTAAATTTCCCCTCGCAAGAGGGGAGTCAGCTGTTTAAAGAGAGGCTGGTTTGTAAAAACAGGTGCCCTCAGGCAGCCAATAAGGCGACCGTTGTCGTCATAAGAATTGTGTAAATGCAAGTAAAGAATCAAGGTAGAATTGGACGCCGCTGTAGCTCAATGGTCAGAGCAGTGGAGCGCAAATCCAAAGGTTGTCGGTTCGATTCCGGCCGCCGTCGTCCCTTTTAACTGTTTGACTTTATTTGCATTTATATGATTCGTCTCAGATGGTGTTATAGTGCTAGATAAATATTTTCAAATATTTATATATTATACTTTGATATATATATATATATATATATATATATATATATATATATATATATATATATATATATATATATATATATATATATATATATATATATATATATATATATATATATAATATATATATATTTATATATATATATATATATATATATATATATATATATATATATATATATATATATATATATATATATATATATATATATATATATATATATATATATATATAACTTATAAAATTTCTGGTACAGAAATAGAAAATATTATTATAGCAAAAAGTATGCTTTCTGCTTTTAAAAAAAGGCAAGTTGTAATTTTGCAGAAAAGACTATTATAAACTTGCTGCAAAGCTATTCTTTCCTAACATTCTATAGTTGAACTATAGTTATCTTTTTTTTATAATTTAAATGTTTTAGTGCCTATATTAATTAATAAATTTGTTTATAGGATGGCTCAAAGCCTAAACGGCACACTTCAGCTTACGTTACCAAACGCGGAGATTCTTATGCCATCGTTTCTGACAAAACTGAAATCTCCACTGAGCTACTTGTAGGTATTCCCACATTTATCAAAGCAGATTGGCTCCTAGTATGTGTTCATTACTCACTTAATTTGAAGTATGTAATAAAGGATAAAAGATCAATGCAGTGTTTGGAGGTTGCAGATTGTAAAATTAAAGGTACTACTCCTTGTGATCAGGTACAAAAATTTTTTAAGTCTCTTAAAATAAACACCTAATTTTTTGTATAATGTGAAAATACTAAATGCATAGTTTTTTAATTATTATACAATAATACAACTGCAGTGGAGAGAGATAAAGAGAATTGCAAGCTTTTTTTATTATTAATAATTTTTTGATTATTTGTGTATTTAAATTTTCAATGAAGAGCCTAAATCAAAATTTAAAGAATAATTTTATTCATATTCTAAAAAAATGTATTCACTTCTAGAGTTTAAACTATTCAAATTAATTATTAAAAGTTAGACAAATTATTGGACGGTCGCATTTAAGCATTAGAAAAGTTGCCGACTGTAATGCTATAAAAAATTATTAAAAATACCATATGAAATCAAAATTTATAAATTTGCATTGATTCAGGATACAATTTTTACTTAAAGAATATACAATAAAATTACCCTTAATTTTTTTGTTCTTCTTCATTAGTACCAAACACCACTCAATTTTTATCTTAATTAAGCTTTATGAATTTTATAAATTTTTTTAATCAATTTCGTCTGAAAATAATAAAATACAAAAAAATTTATAATCGTGCCAATCAAAATGATAATTTCAAATGCCATAACGTTTTGAATTGTATTTAGTATTAATTTTATTTTTATTTATTTATTAATTTTTTGGTTAAATTTCACATTCTTATTACTTCCCAGCTAAATAATATCATAATATTATTGTGTTCCATTTTTTTATAGCACAAATAATATAAATTTTTATCTTTAGTTCTCATTAAATTTATGCATTAAGACTATTTATATTAGTGAAATAAATAAAAAATATTGTATAGTCTTAGATTTTTAGTGTTTATGTTATAGTTACTAAGCTCTATTTAATTAAATTTATTCAATATTTACATATTCAACAAGTTTTATTAAATACTGCTGTTAAATTATTTTTGAAAGAATGAATTATGTACTAAAATATATTCAAAATATTATTATCAGCAAAACATGGATCTGTGCATTTAATATTCATTGTCTTTTATAAATATTTCACCATTTTAAAATTTTATGTATAGAAAATTATAATAAATATCAATTGTGTTAACTTTTAGATCTCTAAAACGGGTATTTTAATCATTGTAAATAAATTACATAATAAAGTAAATATTTTAAATAAATTTTTCTGCCTTTTTTTATCTATACATATCTTGAAAGTTTAATTTAAATTTATTACATTTTGTTAATAGAAGTAATTGTTATTGCTAACTTGAATAAAATGTAATTACTGAAAAAAAATTATTTGTAATAATGCAATAGCACTTCAAAAATGTATTTATTTTTTTTATGAATGTACAGTCGAAGACAAATAAAAGGTTACAATTTAAACTTGATCTATATTTGCGCGCTTCAAAACTTTATGTGAAAACGAGATTCTCGTGCCACTAGAGGCCACCACAATCGGTTACGTTTAGAGTTCTCTTTCAGGTGAGCTTCGTGGCTGCTTGACTGGCAAACCAAACAACGTCGCTCTCCGCACCTCCACATCATTCTCTCTCTCTCTCTCTCTCTCTGCCGTTGTGACAGCAGACAATATTGAACACGTTTCTTCTCAAGCAAATGCGCAATATCAGTTTTTAAAAAAAGTAAAGAAATAAATCTCCTAGATTTTTTCTTTTATTTAATTGAACATTTCTAAGAAATCATGAAATATATGACTCATTTATACGTTATATTCGTTAATATATATATATTTTTAATTTTACTATTTGAAAAAAAATATAAAACATTCCCAACTCAAACTCACTGCCAAGCAAGTTACATACTTCATAACAAACATGTTTGGACATAAAGTCTGGATAAAATTCTATTTATTAGGAAGCCTTTACCTTAAATATCAACTTGATATTTTAAATTTAAAGTAAATGTATAAATAAATATAAGCATACAAACAAATAATTAAATTTAACAAATAAATAAAAAATATATTAGAAATTTATTTCATTATGATTTTAAATATTCGTCGTTGAAATAACTTTCTTTCTATTTTTTTTTCAATATATATTTTTATTCTATGCATTTGCTTGAGAAGAAGATATATTTAATATTGTCTGCTGTCACAACGGCAGAGACTATACTGTGGGCAGAGAGAGAGAGAGAGAAAGAGAGAGCATGATGTGGACGACTGGACGTTAGGAGAGCAAAGTGCGTAAGCGTGCAACACGAGGATTGTCTAGCTTGCCAGCCAAGCAGCCACGAAGCTCACCTGAAAGAGAACTCTAAACGTAACCGATTGTGGCGGCCTCTAGTGGCACGAGAATCTCGTTATGACATAAAGTTTTGAAGCGCGCAAATATAGAGCACGTTTAAATTGTAACCTTTTAATTGTCTTCGACTGTACATTTTAGTTTCTAAATTATATTTTTCATATTAAATATACTTTTATATTTATTTTTGTAACTGTTAGAGTTTAGAGTGATACAAATTCCACTGTCTGTTTAGTATAAGGTTTCAAATAAGCTTAATGTACAATTTAAAAGACTTACTTTTAACGAAGCAAACAGCACATAATTATATGTCACCTATGTATAATATGTTTAATAATTTTATGTTACATATTTTTATTAGTATATTAAGAGTAAATTTACACTGTAACATTGTAAAATATATAGAATTGAATTTTTTTCCTATCCACAGCTTTCTAGATAAAAAGTCTATAAATGTATCCATTGTTATGTTTTAAATTAATTGCTCTGGAAACCTTATATTTCATATATAACAGAAATACAAATATTGTTATCTTTATAGCTAGAAGTTTAAAGTGTGTAGGTGTGTGTGTATTAATATATACATTTTATATATATATATATATATATATACATTTTATATACATTTTATTTTTTCAGTGCAGTTTTATCTACAGAAATTAAAAACTAGAATATGAAACAATGCTGCATTATTTTTAAATATTGCATATGATAAAAATAATAACGAAGGGATTTTAAAACAATATCTTGTAAAAATATTTTATTGTAAAATTTATGTCTTCATAGCACACTTTTATAATTAAAATTTCACTGTTGCAGATATAGTTATACTTATAATGCCTTATTATCCTCAAATATAACTATCAATAATATATTATTAAACATATTTTTACAATATTATTAAATATTAATAATATTTATGTATAATATCTAACAATGAAAATTTGCTTGTGAAAGTTGGTTATGAAGTCCACATTTTTAAATAATGAATTTATTTGAATTTGTAAAAATGCAATAGTTAAGATATACAGGGTGTTTTTTTAAAAGGGCGCATTTTAAAACGCTAATTAAAATATGAAAAAATAAAATAAAATTAACTTTTTATATATCATTTTGTAGCCAAGGGTTAGACATTTTTAAAACTGTTCTTAGAAATAAAATTGAGTGACCGAGCGTTAACGTAAAAATGTGCTATTTTTTTTCCAAACGTTTTTTTTTCTGCAAAAATGATCAGAAATTTGCTTTTTTAAGTATCCTTTATTAACAATTAATGGAGTCTGTTGGCATAAATAAGATACCTATAGCACTCTAAGCATGTTCTGTGATAAAAATTGAAGGATTGGGCCACATTAGTATCAGGGTTAAGGTGAAAACATTTGCGTTAAACATGGCTAAATTTGCCAACATTTCCTCTAATTTGAGAATTTTGTTTAATGATTTAACGAAATTTTTAGTTTCTCTATAATGGCTTTGCGCTCACAATTTTCTTTCAAATCTAAGTAATGTGTGGTTTAATTATTTAAAAAAATCAATATGATTCAAGATGCAAAGAATTAATGAATGCAGCAAAAACCAAATGAAATGTGCGGATTTCCATACATGAACCAACTTTTACAGAAAGAGATGCAAATTAAATGTTTCCATTCTTTAAAATGAAATGTTTAAAGTTTTAATCATCAAAGCAACCCAGTTTGTAAGAATTGACAGAAAATGTAAGTTACAAATAATGTTATGAAAATTAAAGTTCATACAAAATCAGTAAAAAAAAAAAAAAAAAAAAGTTTGATTTAAGAGAATTTTTTAAATCAAATTTAGCACTGTTTAACGCAAAAGTTTTCACCTTAACCCTGATACCAATGTGGCTCCATCCTTCCATTTTTATTACAGAACATGTTTAGAGTGCTATAGAAATCTTATTTATGCCAACAGACTCCATTAATTGTTAATAAAGGATAGTTAAAAAAGCAAATTTCTAATCATTTTTGCAGAAAAAAAGACGTTTGGAAAAAAAAAATAGCATATTTTTACGTTGACGCTCGGTGCAAGAAAACCGGTCACTCAATTTTATTTCTAAGAACAGTTTTAAAAATGTCTAACCCTTGGCTACAAAATGATATATAAAAAGTTTATTTTATTTTATTTCTTCATATTTCATTTTGCGTTTTAAAATGCGCGCTTTTAAAAAAACACCCTGTATTAGTCATAAAAACTTTAGGGATTAGAAAAATATTTAATAACGAATCTAGTACTAAAAATTTAATGTTTCAAAAAATAAAGTATTTACATTCTATCTCGTTAAAAGATAACAAAATAAATATTAAATATTTGATGAATTATTACGTAATTCTTTCAAGAATTTTCACGAAAAAACTTTAAAAATGCAAAATTGATTTTTTTACGTGCCATCACGAAAAAAAAATACCAAGCAGTGGAAAAGAATGAAGTTGTAGAATTTGATTTTTTTACGAGTTAACACTTAAAAAATTCATATACGCACACGTGAATAATTCAAATATTGCAAATGCTTTACTTGTACGTTGTACCTTATTCAACAACGTTGGACATAAAAACACCTTAATCCTTTTATGTGTTGCATGTAATATTTAATACAGTTTACTGGGACCTAAATTCTAAATATTAGAGGGTGAAATTCAAACGCTATAGGGGTTTGGTAGTAATTTATTAAAAAATAGGAAATCAGCTTTTTGGAAGGTTTTACATTTTTTCAATAGTATAACATCTATTTAGTTAGACCACAACACAAAAGATTGATTTTTAAATAATAGATTGTGGTAGAAAAAATTGTCAATGTTGCCAATTTTTGCAATCTTTTCACTTTTTCTGAGAGCCGTGAGAGCCAAACCACTGCGAAATATTAAACAATTTTTTAAATCGACATAGTTGACACGTACACTTAAGTCCCTCGTAAATGTAACATCAAAGACGATGCCGCTTTTTAAGTAAAAGGGTAGAAATGCGTAGTCAGGTAAGAGCAGCGTTGCCACCTGCTCTTTTCTTTCTTTTGCTAAGAGAGAAAGTGATGAGGTTTCCGATGCATTTTTCTTTGTTTTTAAAGAATAACTGGGATTTGAACATGGCGAATAGTATCACTTTTTTCCACTTTTTTATGTTTGAATTTGGGATAATTCTAATTTCAAAAAACTTAAAGGGCAAATTTGACTTTAATGTGCTATAATATTAAAATTTTATGATTTTTTTATTTTTCGGTAATTTCGGTGGGAATTTTTAAAATTCGAATTTATCAATGTTACCAGTTTCAGCAGCAATTTTCCAAGAAAGCATCATTATTATCCTATACGCTATTTTTATATTTAAAATTTTTAAATATTTTTATTACCAGAAAAATCAATAAAAAAACAATTTTTAAAAACTTTCATTTTTTGATTTTAATTTGTTTTAATTCCCCAAAAAGGGGAAAAAATACTACTTAAATGGCATTTATATCGTATAACCTAATATAAATATAAATATATATAAATATATAAATATAAAAACAATGCAAAGGATATTATTGTTACTTTTTGAGAAAATTGCTGCTAGAACTGGTAACATTTAGAAATATGAATTTTCAAATTTTTTTTCAAAGTCAACGAAAAAAAAAAAAAAAATAGAAATAGAAAAGTATATTATTGTCATATTATTATTAAAGTCATTATTGACCCTTAAAGTTTTTTGAAATTAGTATTATCCCAAATTAAAAGAAAATAAAATAAAAAAAAGTTGTATTTCACAATGTTTATATCCTTTTTATTCTTTAAAAACAAAAAGAAATATATCGGAAACCTACTAAACATTGTAGATGACAATTTTTAAAATAACTATATAAAAAATAAAAAAAATTTAAAATACACTTTTTGAGAAAAACGAATTTAAAAATTCTAGAAATTCTTTTTTTATTTAATTTTAAAATTACCGCAAAAATTCATTTTTTTAAACAAAAGATGATTGACTTTGTATTCCTTTTGCAGTCTATGTAAACTATGTGGATATAAAAAATTGTTTAAAAATTCACAGTGGTTTGGCAGTCATGGCTCTCAGAAAAAGTGAAAAAATTGCAAAAATGGGCAACATTGACGATGTTTTGACCACAATCAAGTATTTAAAAATTAATTTTTGTTCATGGTCTAAATAATTAGATGCATTACTATTAACAAAAAATGTAAAACTTGCCAAAAAGCATATTCCCTATTTTTCATTGAATTACTAAGAAACCCCTATAACGATTGAATTTTGCGCTCTATTAATTCGAATGTTGGGTCCTAGAACCTCCTAATTTGGAACATATCATGTGTAAGTGATTTTTAAAAAAATATATTTATTTCAGCCAAATCTATTTTTTGAGATATACTACTATTTTTTGACGTGGACGAGTCCACCTGGTTATAGAAAAAAGCATAAAAATGAAATTACAATATTTAAAATTACGTAAAATATAAACAAAGACAAATTATTTTACTTACTATTGCGTCAAAAGAATATATTATATTCATTTGCGCTAAGTTAAAATAGTTTATTTTATTTTTGGACCAAATTAGAAAACTAGTTATATGAATATAACCTATTTTTTGTTTTAATAAATTATGCTACCGGACACTCAGCGTTACAGCTTTAACTTATTAATATGGAAACTAATTATAAATGATTTATTTTTAACTTATTTTGCTTGAATAAAAATAAACTTATTTATTACCATCATTTAAGAAGTGAAATCCTTAGGGTTGGTAATAATAGCAGCTATGCGCATGACGTCATAACTAGTATTGCAAATGGCGACAACTAAAACAAACGTGACGAGTGTTGTGATTAGATTTTAATTAAGATAGCAAGAAATTAAAGTAAGTAAAGGTTAATAATTATTTTCAGTTGCATGAATATTTTAGGCATCTTTTGGAATAATAAGTTTGTTGCGGGATGATAAAATTGCATATGTTTGTATTGTTTATAACCAAGTTATGATCAATCAGCTGACTTATTGCTATAGGTATAAATAAATAAATAAAAAGTTATAAAAATACTTTGTTAATAAAAAATTGATATTTAATTTAACACGCTCACTCAGCGCTGTAATCACTGGCGCGAATTTTACCTTATTCAAAAATTGTACTTGTTATATAGTGTCTCTAATCCCTGGAGGACCTAAGAATTTTCTTGGGTCTGATTAGTTAGCATAAACGTTCTTTGCATTGTCGATTACCTAGTAATTGTTACCGTCCTAATTGTATTGCAGTAACGTGACAATTCTGAAGAAAAATGGCTCTTTCACCTCTGAAGGATCTAGGAAGGGTCTTGTGTCAAATTAGTTAGCATAAATGTTCTATGCGTGGTTCAGTACCTAGAAAATGACACCGTCTCTATTGTTTTGTCATTAAGTATTATTTTTTTTAATAAAAAGAGGGTCTTCAAACCTGGGAGGATTTATAAAAGGTTGTGAGTCAGTTAAGTTGGTATAAGCATTCTAAGCGTAGTCGATTACTTAGGAATTGTCTCTTTTATTGTGAAAATACGGTCAATTTTAAATATTAAAAATTATTACACAAAACCATTGACAAAGTAAACATTTAATTAAAAAAAATACACTAAAAAATGTAAGAAAGTAAAATACTTGGGAAATAAGTAATAGCAAGAAATTGATAAAAATATATTTATTGATAAGATTCAATATTTTTTCTAATGTACTGTATGCGCAAACGATTTTTTTTTTGCTAAAAATATTCTAAAACTAAAAATTCCATATTTATAAGCCTTCTACACTTTATTTTTTCTATATTGCAAATAATTATATTTTTTACCTTAAAGAAGCTTAACGGTGCTGCAAGCGCTGTGCCTCTCTCGCGAATTTCACTTTATTTCAAATCGCTGTATAAAATCAGGAAATCGTAGAAACTAAATATGCTTAAAATATTCAGAAAGCCAAAATTCTGGAAATAATATTCCACATCTGTTTTATTGATTTGGCCCAAACTAGCAAAGAGCAGACTGCGCTAAATATAGGCAATTTTCAAAAAAGCAAAGTAAAAAAATCGAAGTAAAAAAACTTTTAAGTTTTCATTTTTGATACAAACGCTTTTATAAAGGTAAAAAGGTAAAAGGTCCATTTTTAGGAAATTAAATCATATAACATGAAAATAAAATATTGCACCTAAGCGGACTTGAAGTTAAAGCTAAAATAGCCAGCGTACTGGTTTGGGCGATTTTTTTTCTATATCCAACTCACTTCATATCTAAAAAAAATAAAAAATACAAAAACAGTCACAAAAAAATTCAGCGGACCTGGGCTTAACCCGTCTCGGGTTCAAGCCAGACCCGTTTCTAAATATGGGTACAACTCAATTATGATATATCATAATTTTAACATAAAATCATTACTGTAATAATATAAATCTTTAAGTTAATATTTTATTAATATTATAATTTATATTATTATATATATATTAATACAATATTATTAAATATAATCACATTTTTTTATAAGTTTACTGAAAATGATCATTATAAAAAAGTTAGTATATTTTATCTTTTAACCTTTTTTTTTTAATCTCTCAATATAAGTTAAATGCATGAAAATTATTTTGATATATTATATTAAAACATATCAAAACAGATATATTATATAATTATTTATCATATTTTAGCATAGAATTATCAATACAATAATATAAATATTTATTATTAACACCTTTGTTTTTACTATTTTACTAAAAAAGTTTATTATAAATAAATGGTTTATTTATATTTTAAATTGTTTTATGTTTCACAATGTAATTTACATACGTATGAAATAAATTGATATTTCATATTAAAATATATCATATTAGACATATTATATTATGACATATCATAACTTTATCATAAAAATATTACTGTATTAATATAAATATTTATAAAATAACACGTACTTTTACAATTTTTTTTTGAAAAAGTACATAATAAATAAGATAGTATATTTTATATCATTCTCTTAATTTATAACTCACTATATTTTTTGTCATGTGATAAATTCTTAAATTATTTTTTTAATATGATATGTAAAATTATAGTTAAACCATAATATGATATATTATAACTATGCTATATTATATTGATGTTAATAAATGTTAAGAACAATGTAAAACAAGATAACTAGATAGAATTTTAAAATATTTTTATTTATTTTTTTATTATGTACTATATTAGTAAAATCGTAAAAATAATGACAAATATATCATATTCTTATCATTAATTTAATATTGCATTTAAAAGTTATGATTTATCATAACAATGATATGATTTGTTATCTTCAAGTGAAGTGTATCAAACAATTAAAATTTAATATTTAAGTTAATATTTTAGTAAAATGTATCTATTAAGGAAAAATAAGAAATTTTACCTTCTATGAAAAGTATAATCTATTATAAAATACATATTATAATGAAAACACGCGATAACTGTTGCATGTGTTTTTGGCTAAGAGTTAACCATTTGACATTGAAAATTTATAATTATATTGAAAAAACATATGATGTTAGGAGTTAAAAATTATTATTACAAGTTAACAGATTACGACTTATGTCAGTCATGGAGTCGATACCAAAATTTTCGATACCGATACGATACCGATATTTTTAAATTTTGCCGATACCGATACCGATACGATACTCGCAAAAAAATTTTGCTCCGATACGATACCGATACGATACCGATATTTTCCGATACTTTTTCGATATTTTTGCTATATCTCGTACATAAATATTACACCAAAAATTTTATTTTTTTTCTCTCTCATCTTTGAGATATAAATTTATATAATAAAATCCATGCATATTTTTATCACATTTATTTATTATTTTATTTACCTATTAATATACAATTATTTATTTATTTATTTATTTATTTTATTCTATTGTTCGTTTGTTAAACTAAAATGACAAAACTAAATTTTAGTAGATTTAAAAAAATAATAATAAAATTTAAAATTTAATTCGTTTAATGACATTGAATGATTAGAATATCCTCTATTACTGTTTCCAGGCACTTTTGTTATATATTTATGAATTAGCAATTTCCTTATTTAGTATAGAATTAATTTTAAAATATTTAATAAATTAAATTTTTTTTCATGGTATTTTTTATTTGATAAAATAAAGTATCATTAGCTTTCGTTTTTTTTTATTGCACCAACACCGATTAAGCATATAAAATGAATAGAAAATTCATATTCATATAATATTCCTGTAATGGAACTTTTAATAAAAATTTATCAATTGATCGTGCTTTAGTTTAGCATACATAATAATTAAAAATACAAGTTTTATAATTTTGAACTCTTTTTATCATTGATTTTTTTTGTCTTATATAATCTTAAGTAAAGCTTACTTGTTATGTATAGTTAGCAAACATTTAGAAACATTTACCTTGAACTTACTTTATAATTATGTTCAACAATTATCAACAAATTCAAAAGAAAAGGAAAAAGGCAAAATATATTTAATTATTGTCTAAGAAGGTTTCAATGATTATGGAGGTGGCTTGATTTTTTTTTCATCATATATAATGTCTCTAATCTTAATTGTTTAATAAAGCAGTGCATGAAAATTATCATAAAGCATATTTATATTATATAAATTATGAATTAAAAACTAAAAAGAACTTGAAATTTTATTGTCATATATTGTAATGTGTATATTTTGTTTATTATTTAATCAAATATTGTTTAGTAACAAATGCACTAGATTTAATTTTTAGAAAAATATCTGGTGCTTTTGGCATCACAATTAAAAAATGAATGAATAAATAAATAATAAAAAAAAATAAATTAATAGATAATTTAATTATTATAGATAAGTAAAAGAATGAATCAAACTTTTTTTTTTCTTCTTACTGTTAATATAATTTAAATATTTTAAACGTCTTACATAGTCATTTTTATGCGAATATAATTACAAAAAGCTGACGATTTTTAGTTTTTGAATGCGCATACAACAAAATAAAATTCAAAATAGTTATATATATAATACTAAAAAAGTACTTACCTCTAGATGTTTTTTAGAAAGGTTATTATATAACAACGTGACCTAAATTAATGTTAATCCTCTGAAAGTATCCACGAATCTGAGGAAAACCGCTGAGTTTCCTATGTCAACAATTCGTGTCCCCATGGTGGGGCTCAAATCATCCCCGCTAAACCAAAGGGGTTAAAGTCCAAATTTCTCCTCTGGTCGCCAAAATCCTTTGATTTTGTAAGCCTTTTAAAATTTTTAACCTTGTAAAAATTTCGTAGAAAGATATTAATGGAAGTATGCTCCATCTTTTGTTATTTGTAATGCATTGAATTAATTTACAGTTCAAAGTTTTAAAATGTCAATCATTGGGTTATATTATTTTATTGTGCTTTCTACCGGCGCTTTAGTCATTAGGAGAGATCATAGATAGTGTACAAGCACACGACGGATTTCTCAGAAACTTGACGACAATCGCTCAAAAAATAAATTTAACACCGTTGTTTTATTTTTATTGTATGTAAAATACAACAGTTTTTAGCTTTACCTGGTGGCTCCATGCTTTATTCTTTTAATACTTATACTGAAAAGGTATAAAATAAAAATACTTTTTTTTGCACGTCGCCCTGCCCTAGCTGTTGTTATAGCAAAATGAAAATATAGGAGTGACTTTTATTGTCCAGATAATCACTACTTGTGGAATGTTCTCGTTGCTTCTAAATTCTAAAGTTTTTATTTTTATTATTTTTTTTTTGTATTTTTTTTTGTATTTTTTTTTTGTATTTTTTTTTGTATTTTGACTTATTTTATGAGAGCGAGCAAAAGTCTCAAAGTATCGGAAAAAAGTATCGAAATTCGACGATATTTTGCTGATATCGGTGATCGATACCGATATTCGATACTAAGTTAAAAAAAGGCCCCGATACTATACCGATACGATAAAAGTATCGGTATAGTATCGGATATCGTATCGTAGTCGATACCGATACTCCATGACTGCGACTTATTATATTAATTTTCTAATATGGTATATAAAATTTATGATAAATTATAATATGATATATCATGTTGATGTTAACAAATGTAAAATACAACATTATATACAGGTATAAAGTGCACTTTTACTCCTATTTAAATTGCATTCAAAAAACAGCCAAAATAAATTAAAAGTATGTTGCAGCTGCAATCTCCAAAATATATCATTTTTAACGTATTGTGTTATACACATGTTGCACGTACACCAGTCGTTGTTGTTGCCATTCAGAGCTGCAGCTTCGTCCTGTTGTTCATGTAAATTTTGCAGTGCATTATATTCGTCCGAATCACATTCGGGCTCAAACATATAGCCTTGATGGTCCATAATTTTCAGTTTTTCTCGTCAGATGTCGTTGTAGTTTGAAAGAAGGTAGTAGTACTAATGGTGCCCGTGGTATAAGATTGATTGATTCATTCATTAATTGATTCATTCATTGAATTAATTTTTTATTTGTTTATTTATTTATTATACATTACAAGTAATAAAATTGCGAATACATTAAAATAGAAACTTACATTTGGTTTGTATGAAAGGTACGACGCGTGGGTCACCGCTCTTGAGCGAGAAGATTTTGATGCAAGCAAACACAACTTGGTTGCCCCGTGCATTTCGACGAGACCGACTTGCATCCACATGACATCATGTTAAAGCAGCTTGGCTGTGGGGCAGGTCAGTAACGACTTCGAGAGAACTCTGTTCCTCACATCAAAATGCCATCAAAACATGCTAGCAAACGGGATGCAACCAAAAATATAGATACACCATGTGATTTTACTGACATTGCGGATGATGACATATATTTTGATGCTCGGGAGTCAAATGGTGATACCTATGATAGCAATTCTTCATCCGATATTAATGAATTTTTAAATTCTGAGGAAGACATTAATAACAGTTCTGATAGTGATATCAATGAGAAAAGGGTTAAAAGCAAGGGCAGCACTTCTTTTTCTTTTTTTTATGGTGTCTATACAATGCATACTAAATTTATTTCAGAGGTGTCAAACAAGTGGTGCAAAAATAATTTAAAAAAAAGTTATACCATAGGTAGCTTATTATCAATAAAATATAAATGTGAGCAAGGCCATATTGGTTATTGGCTATCTCAACCTTATTGCAATAACTATCCACAGGGCAATATTTTATTTGCGGCAGGAATCTTGTACTCTGGTATATCATATGCTGCTATGAAAAGGTTTGTAAATTGTATAAACTTGGCATTTATTAGCAAAACTGCTTGCTGTAGAATAGTAAATCGTTCTGTAAGCCTGTAGTATTTAAAACATGGTTAAATGAGAGGACTAAAAATTTAAACAATATAAAAGAAAACAAAAGTCCTCTTAAAATTGCTGGCGATGGGCAATATGACAGCCCAGGGGTTTGCGCTAAATATTGCATTTATAATATCATTGATATTGTGTCGCATGTAATAATTGATTTCATAGTAATTCAAAGACGCATGGTAAATGGTGATTTAGAAGAAAAAGCTTGCGAAGTTGTTCTCACTCGTCTTGTCAAACAATTTGTATCACAAATAGTTTTATTTGTAAGCGACAGACATCGTGGTATTAAATGTGTGCTTTAATTACCGCAGTTCAAATCAATCATGCACGCTTTTGACGTTTAGCATGTTTGTAAAAGTTTTAGCAAGCAATAATCAAAATTATGTAAGTAATATGATGTGTTAACTGACTGGAAAATAAGTCTTTTAAATCATTTGTAGAATTCAGCTGAAACTTGTAAACAAAACAGCTAAATTTTGATTTCTAAATTTATTTCTATTCTTTATCATATTCGTAATATTCACACGTAGAAAGTTAAGGACAAAACGTATAGCTGCGATCGCGGAGAATTAGAAAAAAAAAGAATTAGAAAAAAAAATTAGGAAAAAAGTGGTTAGTACGTGATCATCGTGCAGCTTACACAGAACTGAGTAATGTAATAAATAAAAAATCTTTCTTGGCTGACCTAGAATGTGCTCGTAATTTTGGTCCTACAGGTAATTTGGAGTCATTCAACAATTTGAAATTAATGTATACTCCCAAGAAATCACATTTTCCCTATGTAGGAATGATTATACGGTCCATACTAGCAGTTTTAGACCACAATTTTAATGTCAATAGATTAATTTTTACTTAAAGGAAATGTTATTCAAAAATATCAAAAAATTACGTTGTTAAAAATATATATAAAAAATTTCAAATCAGTAGCGCATTGATCTAATGCAACAAACTTTAGTGTAAGCTGAAAACTCACATGTTTTACCTTCCTACCCAGAGGAAAATGACATTTTATTTCCATTACATATACCAAACAACATAACACCACCAGAGATTACTAATTTAAGTTTTTCAGAACTGCAAACTCGCCATCATTATAGATTGTCAAATGAATAAAATCTTCGTTTACTCAAATAATACTAGCTATTGTTTTTATGTACACACATAATAAATTCTTATGATATATACAGTGCCTTAATGTCAATTTAACTTTTAATCTCGTTTTATTATATATTTTCATTACTTAAATTAAAATATATATATAATGACTTCATTTAAATTCTTATATGATGTCTTCCTTTGACCTAAAACTAATTCCAGCAATTTTTTTATGGACAGTGATGAAAAATAGCTTGTAATTTTCTTTTGTAACAATAAAACCTTTGGAAAAACACCAAAGCCGTAACATTTTTTCTTTCATCTTATCACCGTACTTAGAGAGAGAGAGAACGCAAATAAACTACATGAAAATACAACCCAACCCCTTTATGGAAAGCAATCTTTAACAAAATAAATAAATTAATTAATAAATAAATAGAAAAAAATGATTAAAATAAATAAATAAATATTTAAATAAATGAATAAACTCATAATTAAAAATAATAAATAAATAAAGTAATGGTCAGTAAATGGTAATTTGGTCATTCAAAAAAAAACTTTTAAACTTTTTTTCCAACTCGCAACGGCGCAACAGCTCCACGCAATATTGGTTGCGCCCCACTCTGAATATTCTGGGTTATGAAATGAGGTGAATGTTTCCCCTGTCTTGCTGGAAAATGACTCAAAACTGCTTAGACATTTTTTAACACCCTCAAAATACCAAGAAAAAAAAATATTAAAAATAATTGGGATATATATTTTTACTGCTCTCAATATAATCAACATGATGAACGTATAGGGTAAAAAGTAAGCATTTACTAGTCTCTTAAAGAAGCTTAAAAATGCTGCAAGTGCTGTGCCGCGCTCGTGAATTTCACTTTATTTCAAATCGCTGTATAAAATCAGGAAATCGTAGTAACTAAATTTGCTTCAGAAAGCTGAAATTCTGGAAATAATACTCCACATCTGTTTTATTATTTTGGTCCAAACTAGCAAAGAGCAGACTGCGCTCAATGTAGGCAATTTTCAAAAATGCAAAGTGAAAAAATCATAGTAAAAAACTTTAAGTTTTTTTTTTTGATACAAACGTTTTTATAACGCTAATATAGTCCATTTTTAGGAAATGAAATCATATACCAAGAAAATTATTTACATATAAAATAATTTAATATCTCATATTAAAATATATAATATTAGACATATCATAATAAGCAAATCATAACTTTATCATAAAAATACTACTGTATTAATATAAATATTTATAACTTAACACCTTTTTTTACATTTTTTTTTAAAAAGTACATAATAAATAACTAAGCATATTTTATAATTATGTATATCTTTATTTATAACTCATTATGTTTTTTGACATGTGATAAATTCTTATATTATATATTTAATATGACATCTTAAGTTGTAGTTAAATCCTAATATGATATACCATTACTATGATATATCATATTAATGTTATTAAATGTTAGTAAATGTTAAGAACATTGTAAAACAATATAACTAGATCAATATTTGAAAAAAAAAATATTTATGATTTTTATTATGTACTATATTAGTAAAATAGTAAAAATAATGACAAATATATCATATTCTTATCAATAATATATTATTGCGTTTACAAGTTATATAATCAAGTGATAAATCATAAAATAATATGATTTGTAATCTTCAAGTGAGGTGTATCAAACAATTAAAATTTAATATTTAAGTTAATATTGTAGTAGTATGTATCTATTAAAGAAAAATAAGAAATTTTACCTTCTGTGAAAATGATAATCTATTATAAAATAAATATTATAATGTTAAACACTCAATAACTGTCGCATGTGTTTTGGGCCAATAGTTAGTTTAAAATCAAAATTTATAGTAATATTAAAAAACATATGAGGTTAGGAGTAAAAAATTATAACAAGTTGACAGATTACGACTTATTGTATTATTTTTCTAATAAAGTATGTCAAATTTAGGATAAATTATAATATGATATATCATATTGATGTTAACAAATGTAAAACACAACATAATATACAGGTATAAAGTGCACTTTTATTTCTATTTAAATTGCATTCAAAAAACAACCAAAGCAAATTAATAGTATGTTGTGGCTGCGCGCTCCAAAATATATCGTTAATAAACGTATTGTGTTATACACACGTTTGTATGATGTCATAGTGGATTGTAGGTATTTTATATACTTATAATTAGAATTTTACATAACAAAGCTAAAAATGAAAAGTCCTACATTTATGCTGAGCAAATTTATGCATTACTCTAGTATGGCATCACAGAACATTAAATATTGCGACATATACATACACCTTATATATACAGATTGAAATAACAATTAGATTTGATAGTTATAATGTAATTTACATGAATATATATGATATATTATTCTACACATACAACAATACGTATATATCTTGTATGCGTATGAAAATGTATGTGTACAGTACATTTTGTATGCCATCATCTCATAGCATTAATAATATTTGCAGTAAATACAAACTCAAGTATCTTTTGTAAAAAAAAAATTGCGGGAATTTTGAAATTTGAAAAAAACGAATTTCTAGAATTTTGAAATCAAATTTCTCAAAAAGTGCATTTTTTTAAAAAAAATATTTTTCTTACCGTCATAGAAAGAATTGTCTTTTACAATGTCTCTTAGGTTTCCGAGGTTTTTTTTTGTAAAGAATAAAAGGGCTTTAAACACTTCAAAATATATCATTTTTTTCCAATTTTTAAGGTTTTAATTCGGGATAATTCTAATTTCAAAAAATTTTAAGGGTCAATAATGACTTTTATGTGCTATACTATTCTAGTTCTAAGATTTTTCTTCAGAATGATTATAGGGGGATTGGATGTCAACTTTCTGAATTTAAAAAAAAAACCTTATAAATTGGCTAATAAAATTTTACTTTGCAAATAAAATTTCTTTATATAATTTACACAATTATTTTTTAACCCTCTATATACAGTTTTTAACAACTAATAGAAACTTTATTAATAAAAAATTCTACTTTTTTTCTATTTTAAAACGAATTACTAATTTGTTATCAAATTCTACATTAGATTATCAATTACCTCCTTTAGATTATGCTCAATAATTTATATTTTAAAGTAATTGTGCCTAATATAACTAATTAATTTTTTATCTTTCAATTTTTCTTCTTAACTGCCCCTTTTATCCCCTTTAATGAGGATACTTAAATTTTTAACCTTATTATGATTTAGGAAATGAATAAGGACGACAAGAGTTCTAAGCAGCCAACTGCAGACACAACTGGAGATTCCACAGAAGTAAGTTTTATTCGATTAATTTTTTATTCAATTACCTATTTATATTTACATTTAAAAACGAGGAGGTACCTAAAACGTTTGGAAATTATTGACTCTTATTTTAATTCTTATTTTAGATTCATGATGTTATCACAAAATATTTAATATTGCAAAAAAAATGCAATTTCAAATTTAAATTTTAAAAGAAAATTTAAATTACTAAAGCAAATGTTAAACTAGGTTTTTATTACACACATAATTTATTAGTACTTTGGTCTTTCTTTTAATTTTTCATTACTTTTAATTCGTTTTTAACTTTAAACTATCAATTTAAATATATCATTTTTTTTTTAAGTTTTTGTCATTATTGTTATAGTGATTTTGTTAATCATTTAATATTAATAATTTAATAATTTAAATTTTTTTAAATATAAGAACAATATTTTTAAATTATTCATTTTATTTGGTATGCATATATGTTTTTAGATACAACAACCTCTTAAACTTTATTGTAAAATTGCTTTTATTTACTATATTTTTTTTATATTTATAAAAGATAAAATAAAAATAAGATGAATAACCTATATAATAATTTAAAAAAGAAAATTATTTTAAAAATAAGTTATGCAAAATGGCCTAATATATATTTTTTAAAAACATCAAGTTTCTATTAGACCAATATTAAATAAATTTAGTAGCATTCACAATTTTATAGTTGCACGCACCACTTGGGATCAGCAGTTCTCGATGGGGTTAATATCAGGTGATTTTGCTGGCCATTACAGTAGGTTAAACTCCTGATGCTGATCTCTAATCCACTGCTTCACATTTCTGGCGGTGTGAACTGCAGAGTTATCCTGCTGAAAAGTAAAAATTTCTTCAGAGGGAAAGAAAATATTTCTTGCAGTTGGCAGCATCACTTTATCGAGAATCTCAATATATTGGTATTGGTCTAGCCTTCTATCTACCCGCACTAGTTCTTCTGTGCCGTAGATAGTGATGTAGCCCCAAACTGCGACAGACACACGACCGCTCCGCTTTCTTTTTAATGTGTAGAGAGGATTGTGGCGTTCTTTATCAGGGCGGTAGCAAATTTGTGTTCTGCCGCTTGCAAAACAAAATACTTTTTCATCCGAAAATACTGTCCTGGACCAAAATGTCAGCTCGCAGTAGACGCTTGCGAGCTGCCTTTGGTTGCAGTAAAAAATTTGCGGCAGCAATAGAGATCTTAAATAATCGAAGAGGATGTCCTCTGACTTGATTAACTAACGCAGCATCCTGTTTTGGTGAAGTTTGTTTCGGTCCTTCTCTTCTTTTTCTCTGCTTCGTATTTTAAACGTTTTCTTTCTGCCACCATGCAGCAATTGTTTGACGTGAAACGTTGAAAATATTTGTAGTCTCTTCCATTGACAATCCAGCACGTAGCATGCCAGTTGCTTGGTTTCTCTTCTCCTTGGTAGTTTATTGTGGCAAAGTCAAAACCAAAGACAAGACTGATTTAAAAAAAAATATGGTCTTTTTCTATGTATGGGTATGTCCCTTACCACCAGTGATGTGAAAATTACGCGTAATGTTACTTTTCGGTAATATTACGCGTGATATGACGGAAACGTTACGGTAATAACTTTTCGTCGTTCGTTCAAGGTCGCATTATGGTGACGTCACATTGCATTATAATATAGAAAAAAGGTATGCTTAAGCTTTCTTCTTCTTTTTTTTTTTAAATAAGAATAAGTTATAATTTTTTCACCCGTGTCTACTCGACTGTACGCCATATTAGAGTAAAAAATGCTTTAAAAAAATTAAATTATGTTGTTGTGTAACAAAATATTTTAAAAACGCAATTCTCATTTTTTATGTATGACAACAAAATATTAAAAATACGTGAAAAAAAAAAAAAAAAAAAAAAAAAAGCAGAACATATAATATTGTTGTTTAGACTTCTCGATGTGTTAAACAAAAAGTACCACAAAATTTATTTTTAAAAACTCATCGCTAAATAAAGAAACATAAATTTACTAGACATACTGACTTGTGTTTGTTTTTTATTTCTTATACATAGAATGTGTTTTAAATATAGCCTTGTTTAATATAAAGTACACTATATTTAACCACACTTTAAAAAAAAAATGCACGTAAAATTTAAAAGAAAATAAATGTAATGAGCAAAAATTAGGTTGAAAAATTTAAATGTGAAACTTCCTCGAAGTTATTTTGGTTTTACGTAACAATATTTTTTTTCACTAAATGTTAAAATTATATAAATAATAATAGTACTATTTGAATTTTAAATGACGAATTTTTGGACATAAATAAAATAAAAGTTATACCTGAATGCCCACATAATAAAATTAAAAACGTTTATGTACCATTTTTTTTTATAATAAAAATATAACATTCAGGAACACACTTTTTATTTAATGCAATTACATTGCAACACATAATATGACAAGCATCATTAAGACACGTTTGTTTTGCTGCAATTCTAAAAAAAAAAATCCATTCTTGTATGTGCTGACGTTTCAGTTTTTAAAACAATTTTAGCAGAGCTGCTGCTACCTAAAGTGAACTTAAAAACTTTTACGTAAGCTTCGTAATGTGATGCAAGATGCACCAATATCATTAAGCGGCAATATTTTAATCTACGTATTTAACCATTTTGGATTGTGACGGATGCTCGTTATATCACGCGTAATATCACCTCATTTTAACGTGAAGGTCACGGTAATGTAAGATAGTTCACATCACTGCTTACCACCATAGTTAACCCCACCTTCAGGTAAAATACTATTGTTTTTTTAAATTTTTCATTTTTTTTATTTTTGACTTTTTTTTTTAAATATTTTTTCCAATAACTGGTTAATACAACAATACTATTGTGATGATATCCTTAATGTGCTGCTATAATTATATTCACACAAACACTATAATGACCATGCAGTAAGCTGCGCACAGCTGCTCATCTAAATACCTGACCAATCACTTATAAAAATCACTTTCTCAACATTACGATTTTTCTTTTAATAATTAAAATAACAAAACTTTATAGGGGTGTCTTCCTATAAAAATTGTTATACTTTTAAAAATTTATACTTGAGGAGCTAGTTATTAATTAGACCCTTTAAAACGGCCCTTCTGAGGGCAACTTGTCTCATTTAGCTGGTTTGCATTGTTTATTTAATTTGTAAACAAGTTAAATGTGACTGGTGGCTGAAACGTTTTAAAATGTGTCTTGTATCACTTGATCCAGTTTTGTAAAAATTATCATTAAAAATGTAGTAATTTATAAATAGTGAATGCATATATTTTTTCTTTGTTAATAATAAGTTAAAGTTGATTGATTTATTTTATTTTTTTTTGACATTTTCCTTTGTATTTATTTAAATAACTTGATAACATATTTTTTAATTTTATTCCCGCTTTTTTTATTATCATTTTTTTAATTATATAATATGTTTTTGGTGAAAGTTTTCGTTGAATTGCAAAATAAATTCTTGTTATTTAAGGTAACAAAACAAGCATATTATTTGTAAGAAGCACAATATATTTTGCTATTGTGTCTGAAAAGCTTTGTTCATTCAAGTTTTGTTATACTGTTTTTATGCTCGAATATAAAGAAAGAGTAAACATAATGAAGTGAGATGTTAATCTTTTTCTCACTCAGCAAATGCAACAAAATGGGAGGTGGCAACGCTGCTCTTACCTGTCTACGCATTTCTACTCTTTTCCTTTAAAAGCGGCTTCGCTTTTGATGTTAACTTTATAAGGGCCATCAGTGTATGTATACAAGGTATAATTATCTAAACTATTTTAAAATTTTATTGTTACTTGTAACAAAAGTATGAATTATTTTACATATAGACTAATTTTATAGGTAAGAAATGCAATAAAATTGTAAAAATAGAGATCACTTTTGCTTATGAGTATCATAATTTTGTGTTAATCTGTTTGTTTTTTCATATTGCTTTCGTAAATAAATTAAGTTAATAATTTATAATTATAATTTAAATTACAATTTTAGTAAACTGACACAGATACAACACAATTATATTTACATACAGAGTGTGAGTAAAAATTTCTAAAATAAAATTTAAGAATTCGGAGTATTTATTTAAAACTATTTATTCTAATTTAACAATACTTTAAATTTTTGTTAAATGATGTGTTGTATAAACAATACATTTTTTCTTTGTCTACACAAAAAAACATGATAAAGATTAAAGCAACACAAATATAAATAACCAAACATTTTTAAAATATTCACTAATAAAGAATGTTGAATTAGGTTATTGCAACATACCTAATATTGAAGTGATATTATACATAACTAATAAATAATAAATTAATTTTGTTTCTGAATATTTTTATTCAAGTAGTTAAATTTAATACTGTTTAATACATTACAGTTTGGCGCAGGAGTGTAAGTCACCATGTGCCACTCGTTTTCTCGAAGCGTTACTGAAGCATTCTACATTCTTTTAGGTTCCTACGCGTCTACACCGCTCGCACGCACTTGCGCAGAGGTCCTCCGGACTTGCTGGCACCCATGGAAGGCATCATCAACGTCGAGGTAGACAGCATGCCTCCGCACACGCTGACGCTGGCGGTGGGCTTGGAAGTGGCCTACGTGGGGAACGCCGATCCGTTCCGAGGGCTATACACGGGAGCGCTGCTCATCGTGATCGACATGTTGCAAGGAGTGGTGGTGTGCAGGCACATCAACGTCAACGTGCCTGCCGGCACTAGGTTTTACATCTCACCCCTCACCGTCCTTTCCAGCGCAAACCAACACTGTCTCTTCCACGTCATGCGGACACAGGTGAGCAACACACAGTCACGAACGTCGTCGCAATTCTTGACGTACGTCATGTTTTCAGATACCGTTTAGGGTCGCCCTCGCCACAACCATCCACAAGGTTCAAGGGCAAACCCTCAACAGGATAGGCCTGTACTTGAATCAGCCAAGCTTTACGCACGGCATGTTGTACGTGGCTATGTCGCGCGTCAGAAATCCAAACCAACTGTTCGTCACGGTGCCAGACATGCAGGTGCCAACGACCAGGAACATCGTGCTGAGGGAAGTGTTGAAGTTAAGTCAACGTAGTGCCATCGGGGACAACCCTCACCAACTCTCTTGGTTTGCGGGATCCGCTGCCCCTACCAGACAACATTCCCATCTGAAAACAACAACAGGACCTCTCCGGCAACGACAGACGGATCTGCAAGGACACGAACACGGGCCTTTTTTCTCTTATTCTGTTTAATTTAACACATTCATGTTTCTGTTTGACTGTTTGCTTACATGTATGGAAATGTAGATGCTTGTGAGTGAATAAAAACCCCACCCCAGAGGTGATAGTTTAACGAAAAACACCATTCACTTGGAGTCACGAAAGCAAAATCCGTGCGTCTCGGTGGTGCTACTCGCAAACATCTCACCGACAGTCCAGACGCAGCACTGCCAATCCGCAAGCAAGAGGAACTAAGAAGGCAAGTTGTGAGGCATTATGAACAGCAGTGAAGAAGGTATCGCGGCACGCCCGGACAAGTCACATCAGGCGAAGATCGAATGATCATCGATGTCACGCAACGAGGAGTGATCCGCCCTACACTCGTTTAACAGGATCAGAATCGAGCCTCATGGAAAGGTGTCGAGCAGATTTTTTAGGAACAATTGGGTAGCAGTAACCTTCCGTACTCGTCTTTCGGCTCTACCTCACCAGAGCCGTCAGAGGACCTCAGCGTTACCAACAGAGACACCGGAACAGTTCAACGACGGTCAAGGAAGCCCATAACGCAAAGAAGTAACGACGAGTCTTAGGGAAGTCTTGTGAGAAGTGGTATTGCAGTTGGAGCATGTTGGTGCTGCACCATTCGCAAGATGCATTGTGTCGATCCTGAGATATTTTGTTCCTCTCCTTAATAGTGAATGTTTTTTTCGTTTCAGTCTCAAAAGGTCTTACAGTTTTAACGTAGCGTGCCCAATAGAATAAGGAATAAGTTTGTCGATTACATATTCTTTCTTGGGGAAAAAAATTGTTGTGATTCCGATAAAAAAAGGCCTTGATTCTCAAAATTTTCTACGGGTGTAGGGAACATTAATGACTTGTCCTTGGCATCATTTCCCGTGACGGAGTACAGGAGAAGGCTGGAAATAATGAACAACGAAGTAGTCTGAAGGCATTTATTGTAATGGTTACAGAATAACTTGCTTGGATCGCAGATTTGTTAGCACGAGGCCTTACATGCTGTCCTTTGAAACTCTGGTTAGGTTTCGTAATGCCTCAAGTTGTGTGACATTCAGGAAGAAGCTAGAGGGAAAGTGGGGGCAAAATAGAAGTGGAATTGTAGTTGGAGCATGTTTGTGCTACACCATTCGCAAGATGCATTGTGACGATCATGAGTTTTTTTGTTCCTCTCCTAAATAGTGAAGGTTTTTTTCGTTTCAGTCTTATAAGATCTTACAGTTTCAACGTAGCGTACCCTATAGAGTAAGGAATAAGTTTGTCGTTTACATATTTTTTTTTGGAGAAAAAATTGTTGTGAATTCGATAAAAAAAAGGCCTTGAGTCTCAAAGTTTTCTACGTTACGTTCAGAAAGGTGTTTTATAAGGGTAAAGGTATGAACGACCTCAATGGTCGGTCGCCCGTGGCGAGAGCTTTCAAACCACGTGGCTCTCTGCCGGCGATCGACCAAGTGACTGGTCGCTCACATCCAACCACGTATGGACTGAACTACATGACTGGAATTAAGAATTATATTAATAAAATTATAACAAAAACACCCCTCAACAATCAACAAATGGATATGTAAGGAATTGATTTTTACTCCTTTGAATGACACGAATTATTCATTTCCTCTTTTTCTTTAGCATTGAGAAGGAAAAGACAGTAATGATTAGAGACCAGATTTAAAGTTTTTCAACATTTTTTTCTGTCATATTTAGGTCACTTTTAATGAAAAATAAGTGCAAATTGCGCAATTTTAAGTCGTTTAATACCCATTTATTTTCAACATTTTCAACATTTTCAACATTTTTTAAAATTTTAACATTTTTATTGTTTTTGCAACATTTTTCAACATTTTTCAACATTTTTGCATAATATTGCATCAAAAAAAAAACGAAAAAAAAAAACGAAAAAAAAAAAAAAAAAAAAAACGAAAAAACGAAAACGAAAAAACGAAAACGAAAAAACGAAAACGAAAAAACGAAAACGAAAACATCAAAATTTTAGGGTGAAAATTTTAATTACTACATAACTTAGCTTAACATTGGAATAAGTTAGTGCCATTAAAATTTGAATTTTTTTTGTATGATTGCTAAAATTTCAGAAAAAATCAATGTTAAAAATACATTAAATAATAATAATTGACTTGTAGAAATCCAGGTTTTAAGATATTTTTCTATCTACTAAAATTTTCAGTTTACAATATTTTTCAACGTTTAGATATAAAATCCATATCTTTCAAATTCAAATTTTTATCCCAAAGATTTTTGTTGTTATTCAATGTACTGTATAACAACTACCGAAAATACTACTGAATATTTTCAGAGCTCATCATAGTTATCAGATGAGGGATTTTTTTTAATTTACCATATACGGTATCATGAGTTTATTTTATTTTAATTTTTTTTTATATTCACTCTGTTTTTAATTTTGAGTTAACATTATTACTTGCGACGTCATCAAAAAAAAACAAACATAATAAATAAAATAATTGGCTTATTAAAATCTCAATATTTCGTAATTCAAAATATTTAATGCTCTGCCCCCCTTCTCCCCTATATTTTGTATTAATTTTATTCTACGATTTCATTAATAAAACAAATAAAATGAGGAAGTCTACACGAAGTTAACCCCTATGTTTGAATACGTCATTAGAAAGAGAAAAAGTAGTAGATAAACTTAGCATAGGCAATTACCTGCAAAATTGGCGTTCTATTTAATAAAAGAAGAAATAAAAAAGTTCAATTCCCAACACTTTGCCGACTATGGCATCATTTGTTTTCATCCGATTCTCAATTGTCTTCTGGATTTCAAACGACCCCATTGTTGAAAGGCGGCCGTTGGCCGTTAAATTTTTTAAATTTATAGCAGTTGCATGAAATCCAGAAAACTATTGAAAATCGGATGTAAACAAATGACGTCACAGTCGGCAAAGGGCTGGGAATTGAATTTTTTTATTTCTTCTTTTATTAAATAAAATGCCAATTTTGCAGGTAATTGCCTATGCCAAGTTTATCTTCTACTTTTTCTCGTTCTAATGACGTATTCAAACATAGGGGTTAACTTCGTGTAGACTTCCTCATTGTTGTTTGTTAGCTTTTGTCATGCGTTGTCCTATATGGTGAAAAAAAAAATTTGAACTAAAATCAAAGTTTATGTACTTTTTTTTTTTTCACCATATAGGACAACGCATGACAAAAGCTAACAAACACTAATTTTAATTGTTTTATTAATGAAATCGTAGAATAAAATTAATACAAAATATAGGGGGGGGGGGAGAGAGCATTAAACATTTTGAATTACGAAATTTTGAGATTTTAATAAGCCAATTATTTTATTATAATTCTTTTTTTTTTTATGACGTCGCATGTAATAATGTTAACTCAAAATTAAAAACAGAGTGAATATAAAATAATAATAATAATAATAATATAATAAACTCGCATGATACCCTATATGGTAATTTAAAAAAAAATCCCTCATCTGACAACTATGATGAGCTCTGAAAATATTCAGTAGTATTTTCGGTAGTTGTTATACAGTACATTGAATAACAACGAAAATCTTTGGGATTAAAATTTGAATTTGAGAGATATGGACTTTTTATCTAAACGTTGAAAAATATTGTAAACTGAAAATTTTAGTAGATATAGAAAAAAATCTTAAAACCTAGATTTCTACAAGTCAATTATTATTATTTAATGTTTTTTAACATTGATTTTTTCTGAAATTTTAGCAACCATAAAAAAAACTTGTAAAAGTTTGTGTAATCATTGCGGAAGCATAAATAAACAATTTTTGTGCTATTTTATAATTTTCAACATTTTCAACATTTTTCAACATTTTTACCAAAAATTCAACATTTTTCAACATTTTGCTAACATTTTTGGCTCAAAAAATCACCTTTTTTTGTGACATTTTTGTCAAAATAATCATCATTAAATCCGGTCTCTAGTAATGATTGATGAATAATACAAGGAAAATCTCGAATTGTCCAAAGAAGAATTCGACAAAATTAGAAAAAGCTATAACAAAATAAAAGGTAATAAATCTTTGATGTTACTGTAGCGAAAATTTAAACATATATTTCTTATTTTACAGAAACTTCATTTGATGATGCAAGCAATGAAAACTTAAAAAGATTTAAAGTATTGTGTTCAGGTGCACGTAACGTAAACAAAAGATTGCTAGGTATCAGAGAAACAACTTTAGCTTATCACCTCAACACCTATACATTTAATTGTATACAAGGCCATACACGTTTGGCCCTAGAAACTGAAATACTTCGTCTTGCTAAAGGTCATTTTTTAGATGCAACAACAATTAATATTGAAGTCAAACATTTAGACAAATTAATCATATTATTCCCTTGTAACTTCTGAGAAGATAAAATGTAAGTATACTTATTTTAATTACCTGCAAAATTTTATTTTTCATTTAAATTCCTGCTTAATATTTTATCTATATTTCATTACAGAGTAGAATTACTGTCCCCCTTAGACGTATATGGAAAACTGCCAAGCTATAAGAGTAGCAATAAAACAACTTCACCTCCTATAAGAAAAGAGGAATCAATGAAAGAAACTTTGTCTAACATGTTCAGTGTGAGCATTCAAGAGCTGGCAAAAATTATTCAACAAATAAGTGATATTATACTACCTAAAACTGAATACGAGGAAAAATTACCAGAGGTGAAAAAAATCAGGCCACCCCAGATGACGGATTTTAAAAATTATGATGATTTTAATTTTTTGCTTTTATTATTTATTATTTTTTTAATTGTTATCACTTTTCATATTTTTTGAATGGAATAGACCAGAGAAAACCATAAACATTTATATCACAAAATAGCTGATGGAACTTACATAAATGACATTAGTTTGTTAAAAACAGTAGCGGCAGCCCAAACAATCCATGGAACTCAACAACTACATCAGCTAAGTCCCCTTTAAATGGAAAATTTATTACCAAACTTTATTTATCGTTAACAGAATTCAAAATTAAATCTGTAATTTAATCCTTAAGTAGTCTTTTAAGTATTTATTTTTACAAATTTGCAAATATTTTTGTAAATTTATTATCATGCAAAAATGAAAAAAAATCGTGCATTTTGTTTATTGAATGTTTTGTATGTTTAAACTTTACTAATATTTCGTAATATTCATATATATGTGATTTCTTTTAACAAAAGAAAAATATACGAAAAATCTTTATTGCATAATTTCTTATATATATTAAAGTTTTCATTACTTTTAATTTTTAACTTACGCATTATGTCATTTTTGATATATTATTAAAAAAAAACATTGCTAAACATAAATATAGAAAAAATATAAAATTTAATTTATAATTTGTTTTTGAAATAATAAAGCAAGCTATCTATTTATAAATATTTACATATCTAATGTTCATAATTAGGTATATTCGGTAAGTAAAAACAGTGTTTTTGTTGTGTTTTTTATTTCATTGCAAACGTGACTTTATAATATCAATGGGTAATATAGGATAATTAAGTATGAAATTAAATGGGAATTCAGAAAGGTTAGCAGGAAAAATAGGGCTCTGGGTTCTCGGTATATTAGTAGAGTACAAAATTCAATGTGACAGCAAGGCAGTGTTGACCAGCAGGGCAGTGAAAGGTAAATTCGCGGTGATACATCACGCGATGGCAAGGCAGTGATGTGGCGCGCGCTCAGCACGCTGACAAAAAAAAAGTCTACAGCAAGGACGAAAGAAGCAAACGACGGCCAGTGATAATGGCGTAGCACATTGAAAGTCCCAAAGTCAAGCCTCGACCAGCTGGAAGTAAAGCCTAAGACAGCTACCGTTTTTTTATCGCAATTCTTATCTTATCCCTGCTCTAGCGTCCATAAAGTTAGCATTGTCTAAACTTTTTCTCTGCGCTAAGAAAATCGCAAAGAATGACTGCTGCCTTCAGCTTAAGCAAGATTGGCGAACTAGACATCCGTGACGTCACGATGCACGGCGATGCACAATGCAGGGTGCGTAGGTCGAGAGAAGGAAGAAGAAAGACTGGCACGGGCAGCGGTAGCCATAAGACTTAAAAAATTTCTCTATTCCACCTAACAGGTTTTTTATTACTTTTAAAATATAGTTAGAGATCAGTCAAAAATATGTTGATCCATATAAAAATCCATGTCACACTGATTAATTCTGATCTTATTGTTAGCATTTTTTAAACAGATATAGCAATGCTTAAAAAGGTATAGCAATTTTTTAATTGTAAAAATAAAAAGTTACTTCAGGACTTCAAGCGATATGCATCATATGATGTCTATGATAAAGTAACGATACATCATAATTGATATATCAGAATATGATATATTTATTATGATATATTTTAATATGATATATTTTAATATGATATATTTTAATATGATATATTAAATAATTGTTCTTATTGGGTTCAACGGAAGCTACTCTACCCATTGCAACCTTAAAAGTTAGGTTTGCTAAGCTAAAAATCATATAAAGCTTCAACTTGAAGGAAACACATAGGTTACAATGGAACATAATTAATTAAACAAATATATCGGGTCTTAACATGTCAACTAATAATCATTCTATGAAAGTGTTTTAATATATTATAATATGATTTATCTATATTATGATATACTATAATATGATATATCAAATTATATTACATATAGGTAAATTACATTGTGGACATGAAACAAACATAAAAAAATAAATATACAATTTTTTTAAATGTACTTTTTAGTAGAATTGTATTTAAATGTGATAAATTATAAATATTTATATTATTACAGTAATGATTCTCTGATAAAGTTACGATACTTCATAATTGATATATCATAATATGTTTTAAATATTATGATATATTATAATATGATATATGAAATTAATTGATGTAATTAGGTTCAATGGAAGCTACTCTATCCATTGCAACTTTAAAAGTTGGTTTTGCTAAGCTTAAAGTTAAAAAAACATCAACTTGAAAGAAACTCATAGGTTAAAATGAGAAAAAAATAATTAAAAAACAGGTCGGGTCTTAACATGTCAACTAAAAATCGTTCTTTGATAATTTTATGATATATTAAAATATATTTTTATATGATATATCAAATTCATATAGCAAGAAGGTAATTATAATTTCATATAAAACTGAAGGAATAAAAAATTGTTGGAATTTTACTTTACATATATAATTTAAGGATTTTGTCACGCAATAGGTTCATTTTAAGGAATCTACACCGTATATTTTATATCCGTATTTCAGCACCAAATTATGTGGAGCTGACAGCTATCAAACTAAAATGTGTGTTAACGTTATTTGATAAAATCTCAATTATCCTAATGGACTACCATCTTTATCTTTGGGACGTAAATCGTACTCTTCAGATATAAACAGTTAACTATAGGGTTTAACCCATTAATGCCGAGAATTCAAATTTTTATGTTCTATTAAATTTTTTTGATATTTTAGTCATATGACACCCTTTTAAGCCAAAAATATTTTTTAAATATTTTTATACACTTGCAGTTGCACAGAATGCTGATGGGTCGTTTTCGACCCATTAGGCACAAGGCCTATGAAAAAATATAAAAATATTTATGTTATGGAAATAATAGTTTTGCATGTTTTATACTTGAAACTTAACCTCTGCACCACAAATATGATCCCTAATAACAATATGTACCAATTAATAGACAGGGCCCTATTTCCGGACAGGAGCCTAATTCCAGACAATACTACAAATAACGAAAAAATCGTAATTTTGAAGTAATATTTATTTAAAAAGTTAACTTCAAGATGACAAAACAAAAAGGCACCAATTATTTGACAAGACCTTTTTCCAGATGGGTTCCTAACTTCAGAAAACTAAAAAAAAAAAAAAAAAAAAAAAAAAAAAAAAAAAAACGGGACGTTGGATCAAAGGAGAAATGTAATAAGTTGACAACCAATAAATATTGACATCTATGTATCTATATAGTCTGTTAACTGTGTTGCATAAAATAATTGAAACCATCTGTGTAATACATAGAATTATCCAATAACATTCACAATTTTACTTACTGTAGGTTTATTTTGGTTCGTGACAAGTATTTGAAATTGATATTATATATCTTTTGACGTGACTGTGGACTATTGATGATTTGATCCAGTCGCGTCCGCCAGGATTTTGCAAAGATACAGCGACAGGGGTCTAGCCTATACTGAGATGGGCCAAAGGGTTTAACCACCCCCTTTGTCAATGCTTTTTGAGACCTAAGTGACCTGACATTGGTGGTCCAAACCACCAAAAACATTCTCCTGACTACACACCCCTGTTGATCAACCAAGTAATATACTTTTTTACATATAGAGTCGTAGTACATCTATAATTTTTATCATTATTTTACTGTGCTAAGTCGTAAATAAATCTAGATTTCAATGTATTATTACTGAAAATGTTTACTGACTATTATAGTACAAAATGAAAAATATCGGCAATATTATTTTACCAAAAATATATGAGCATAAAAGTTATAAAACAAAAGGTTTTTTATATGTATTCACAATTTCATTTTGAATTCACATTTCACTAGCAGTTAAAATTTTTTATTATATCGGTCCCAATACTATGAAAACTAATTTTATATACGACTAACATAAGCACAGTAAAAAAAAGATAATAATAGGCTACACTTCCATATGTAAAAATGTATATTAATTACCTTGTTGGTCAAATAACCAAAGTTTCACAGTCCCATCCAGAGAAATAAATATCAAATACAAATACGTGTCACGAAACAAAATAAACCTACAGTCAGTAAAATTGTGAATGCTATTAGACATTTCTGTGCATTATGAAGTTGGGTTTAATTATTTTATGTAAGACAGTTTACAGAATTTAAAGATACATAGATGTCAATATTTATTGGTTGATGTCCACTTATTACATTTCTCCTTTGATCCAACGTCAAGTTTTTTTTTTTTTTTTTTTTTAGTTTTCTGAAGTTAGGAACCCATCCGGAAATGAGTCTTGCCTTATAAATGGTGCCTTTTTGTTTTGTAATCTTGAAGTTAACTTTTCAAACAAATTTAACTAAAAAATTACGATTTTTTCGTTATTTGTAGTATTGTCTGGAATTAGGCTCCTGTCTGGAAATAGGTCCCTGTCCAACAATTGGTACATATTGTCATTAAGGATCATATTTGGGATGCAGGAGCTGAGTTTCAAGTATAAAGACATGCAAAACCATTATTTCCATAAAATAAATATTTGCATATTTTTTCATAGGCCTCGTGCCTAATGGGTCGAAAACGACCCAACCTGTATTGTTACTTCATTTTTTAATTAACTAATTGTAATAAAAATTTAATTGAATACTATAATGAGAGGTAGTTATATAGATGCTGTAAAACATGGGTTACAACAGCAGTAAAAATGACACACTCCTAGAAAATTCTGCCTCAAGTCAGTAACCTCTGATTTACGATGCGACCAATTTTAGTGGTCCACTTTTAAATTCAGTACCTTCCCAAAAAATTTAAATATGTGACTTCCGGTCACTTCCACATATTTGAAATACTATTAGGTATTTACAATCTAAATTTTAGGAAGATTGATTAAAACTCTACATTACAGGCACTTTAAATGTACATGGGTCGTTTTCGACCCATTAGGCATAAATGGGTTAACTTGTTTATTTATAGCAATTTTTTATTTGTAAAAATGAAAACTAATTTCATAAAATGAATAAATGTAACTTGGACTTATAATTTACTTCAATATATTTTTTTGCTATTTTCTAATACAGATATATCGTTTTTATTTTTTTAAAAAATACATGTATAAATATATAGCAAGTTTTATTTGTTTTTGGCTATTCTTTTGTTTAATCAAGTAATTAATGTTAATAAATATAGCTTGGTTTATCTTTAATAAAAAAATCAAAATCACAAAGTATTTATATCTGATTCTGACTTGTAATTTTCTTCAATATATTTGTTTTTAATATTTTCCTAAAAGGATTTGACATTTTTGTTTTGTTTAAGAAAAAATATAAATAAAATAGAGCAATTTTTTTTGGCTTTTGGCTTGTCCTTTTTTAAAGCATATAATATAAATAGATATAGCGGAGTTTTTCTTTAATAAAAATAAGCACAAATCATGAAATAGATTTATCTGATTTGTAATATTTTTAACAATCATCTTTTTATTTTCCAACACAGATATGTATTTTTTTAAAGCAATTTTTAATATGTAAAAATAAAAACTAATTTAATAAAATAGGTATATGTAACATGAACTACCTAAATATATTTTTTACCATTTTCCAAAATGGATATGTCATTTTTATTTTCTTTAAAAAGAAATTAAAAAAACATGTAGCAATTTTTGCTAGTTTTTAACTACTCTTTTGATTTTAATCAAGCAATTAATCTAAATGAATAAAGTCAGGTATCCCTATAGCACAAAACATGAAATAGATATATCTGATAAAATTTTTTATGTATTTTTTAATTATTTGCGAAACAAATATATCATTTTTCTTCTAATATCCATGCCACTATTTGTTTTTATACATTTTGAGTTAATTTAGTTAATTATTTAAAAATAATATAACAAAATTGCTAATTTATTTCAAATTTCCATAAACAAAACAATATTTGCATAGTTTCTTTTAATTTTAAAAATAGATATAGTTTTTTTTGAAATTGGATATATTATTTCTTTACGTGCAAAAACCACTACCAGTAATATAATAAAAATACATTTGATTCCGATAATTGCCTTTCCTCTTTAAAAGTATTTTTAAACGAGTTTTCTTTTTTCAAAATAATGCATTTCAAATATTTTCTCTATTCCAACTAACAAGTTTATTGTTTTTAAAATTAAGTCAGAGATCAGTCACAGTTATGTTGATCTAGAAAATCCATGTCACACTGACTAATTCTCACACGGAGAAACTTTGGTATCCTAATATGATTTAATTTTGGTTTAAAATAGGATTAATAGTGTTATCAAAAGAAAAATATGATTACAAGTTTGCATGTACGTATGATTAAATTTAAGCAAAGAAATATACTTAAAGTTTACCCAAAATAAGATAAAAAATTAGCCTGTGGATATGATATGGTTTTAACCTAGCACTCGGCTTAGAATTTATATTATTTTCTTCCTTATATTATTATTTCCTTTAATAGTTGATATGAGCCTTACATGATTAAATATATCAACAATATTTGAATAAAGAATATGCACATCCTTTATTTCTAATAGGTTTTCCCATCTTACTTTTTCCATGTCTGAGATAAAAGTTTTTGTCATAAATTTTGATTTACAAGTTTGAGTGTAATTTACGGGGATATTCCCTACCTGAAGTTTACAAGCTATTATATAGTGATCAAAGATTTTTGATTGGATTATTGCACACGTGCTAGTATATATTAACATTTTAAAATAGATATTATCTATACAAGTTCTAGACAATTTATTGTGTGGGCCTTAATGGAATATAATTACAATTCAAAGTTATTTCCTATATTGGTGAAATGGTTTTCACATTGATAAAAGAATTTTTTACAAACACATTTTACATGAAATATAACAATAAGAATTACAGTTAACTGAAATTATGCATTTTACAGTAGTAATTAAAAATTGATAATTATATTTTTTATTTACCCTAAAAATATACAATATATTATATCAAGAACCATGTGGATTTATTCTTTCTTACTACAACAAAATTGCATAAAATTCACAGGATTAAAATTTAAACAAATACATACATTTTTCTTTCTCTCAAAATGTCAATTTATTTAAAGTTCAACATACATGATTTAGTTTATTGTTACAAAGCTGTAACAAATTATAATAATACATTCTACATATTACTAAAGTATCATAAGGAATGAAAAACACATGAAAAAGTTATAATAAAAAAGTAATTATACATAACCAATAAAATGTAAAAATTACATTGAACTATAGTATTTTTATGTATTGATTTTAGTAAGCAAAAATTGGAATAAATTCACATATGTTTTATTTGATTATTATTTTTTTTTCTTAAAATATATTATTTTTTAATTTATTCTAGAAAAACATAAGAAACCGCTATTAATAGCATTTTTTTCCCACTTAAAATGCCATGATAAATTATTATAGTAGCCTAATTCACGAACAGTTTAAAATACATTTAAGTGGAAGCCTTACTTTAATAAAAATTAAGCTCTTTTCATTAATGTTAATTTTCATTGTGGCAAAAATGTTATCTCATCGTTTAAACTTACCACCACAGGAAGTCTTAATTAATAAGAAAGGAGTCTATTAATGTTTTACGTTAAATAATACTGAATTTTATTATATTACATACATGACAAAGAAACAAATTTTTTTTTACTTTTTATATCCTTCTTGAACCCATTTTCAGTTTTAAATTTTAATTTTACTATTATAATAAATAAAAACTTCCTACTTATGTACAAACTTAAAACCCTGCCAATTGTTTTTTAATTTCCACATAATTTGATAATACGCTACACTATCATTACCACATTCTGTATTATGATTTTTAAATAAAATAATATTTTTCTTTATATATAAATAAAATAAACCTTTTAAAATAATTATTTAATTTTCTTTACTTAATTTAAAGTTTCTAGTGTTTTAAACATCCAATTTTTTATTTCTTTTTTCACAATTTTTTCATCATCTAAGTTTCTTAGATGATTTGGCAGTTCATTCCAAAGTTTAGGCAATATTATTTTATGAGTTCTTTCACCAAATCTATTTACATATTTTGGTGTTACAAATGGCTCTTTATTACATGTTCTTGTGTTATATACAAAACTTTTAGTATCGCCTTTAAATTTAGAGTATTTCTCGGTTATTAATGCAACTTTAGCCAGACTTTCAATAGGTAATATGTTCCAATATTTAAATACATTATCATTATAACCAAATTTATCACCTTGTTTCATGACCTTTAAAATTCTTTTTTGCATTTTAATTAATTGAGTCATGGCACCAGATGTATTAAATCCCCAGGCTGCAATACAGTACAAAATAAATGGATGAACAATTGCATAATATAAATTTCTTAACGTTTTTTTGTCAACTAATTGTTTTATATTATAAAAAGCTGGAATAGTTTGTTTAATTTTTGTTATAATTTTATTTATATGTAAGTTCCACTTAAAATCTTGGTCAATAATTGTTCCCAAATAAATATGGGATGATACTTGCTCAATTTTAGTACATGAGCAATTAAACCTAAAATTGTGCAAACAATCATTTGTATGAATAGTTACATTTACTACCTCATCTTTTCTTAAATAACTATTATAAATATGAATGACTTTAGTTTTTTTAATATTTATTATTAGACCATAATCATGTGCCCAGTGAGCTAGATGATTAATATTTATTTGTAATATATTTTCTGCTTCCTTAAAATTTTTATGTGACACTATTATTGCAAGGTCATCTGCAAACATTAGTACCTTACAATTTTTTAGTATAGAAAACAATGTATTAACGTAAATTAAAAATAAAATCGGGGAAATATTTGTACCCTGACCTACTCCAACATTTACTTCAAAAACATTGCCCCTAATTTTATTAATTTCCACCACAATTTTTCTATCTTTTAAGTATGATTTAATTAACTCAAGAGCTGGACCAACAACTCCTATCCTTTCCAGCTCTTGTATAACAATTTCATGCAATAAAGTATCAAATGCTTTTGATAGGTCAACAAACAATACAAGAATGTGATTATTTTTTTCCAACTCAGTATTTATATATTCAGAAAATTCAATAATTAATTTTACACAAGATTTTCCCTTTTGAAAGGCAAATTGATTTTCATGAATGATATTATTATTTCTTAAATAATCAATTAAGTTTAATGTAATATGTTTTTGCAACACTTTATCAACTATATCAGATAATGCAATTGGCCTATAATTACTATAATCATTGTGTTTACCAGATTTATATATTGGTCTTACTACTGCCATTTTCAATTTTTCAGGATAAACACACTTTTTTAAAGATAAATTTACAAATTTTGTTAAAACTTCAATCATATTTTCCCCTCCTAATCTAATATCCTGCACAGTTATTTTATCCTCCCCGGGAGCTTTTTTAATATCAAAACTATTTATAATTTTTTTTGCTTTTTCAATAGTTAATATTGGAATGTTGAACGACACATTTGTTTCACTATTAGGCATAATTTGAAATTTTATGTCACATTTATGAATAATATTTTGTACTCCACTAATAAACTCAGTAGCAAAGTTATTAGCAACTTCAAAAAGTGAATTATTGTCAAAATATTTAATTATTTGTTCATCGATATTTGAGACCTTTTTACCTAATTTTTTATTTATAAACTGCCATGCAAGTCTCATATTTTTATTTATAATATTAAAAATATTTCTATTATAATTATTTTTGGCTTTTTTTATATTTTTATTCACTTCATTTCTCAATTTACGATATTTATCTTTAAATTTTTTATTTGTAGGATTACTTTTACATTTCCTAAACATACTATCTTTATCCTCTATTAATTTAATCAATTTATGTGACATCCATTTTTCGTTATTTACATATCTCACACCAACAACCTTATTATTTTGGAATTCATACATACATTTTTTATGCAGATGATCATATATATCTCTAATTTGAGTGTAAATTTCATCCGCATCAGTCAAATTTTTAATAAAACCCCATCTTACTTTGTTTATTTCCCTTACAAATTTCTTTTCATTCAATTTAAAAATTTTTTGGCTACTATTTAACACTAAACTTTCTTTATAATTAATCATTAATCCAATCGCATAGTGGTCAGATATTTTTTGCCTTATTATTGCTGATTCACAAGATAATTCGGGATATTTAACAAAAAAATGATCAATGCAAGTTGCAGTAATTTTATCTTGAACGATTTCTTCTCTAGTTACCATATTTATTTGTTTATATAACCCATACTTCCCTAACTTTGTTTCATATTTTATTACTGTTTCATCATTTTCATTCAATAAATTTATATTAAAATCCCCCACCAAAATAGTTTTTTCTGTATTATATTCTAAAATTTTATTTTCAATTTCTTTAATAAATTTATTTTTGTTACTGTCAGGTGGTTTATATATAGCACAGATTTTTATTTCACTTACAATTACTTTTAAACATTCAAACGTCTCATAATTCTCATCGTTTTCTAGGTATTTTATTTTAAATTTTTTCACTGTAACCAAAAAAGATATTATTGGTAAATACAGTACCTTGTTTAAACCTGTTGTGTGTTCCTTAAAAAATAAAAATAGACATGCAATAATGTCTTCACGAACAGTAAACAAAAAGTAATATTTACGTTAACTTCATGCAGCAACATAATTTAAATTTAAACGATTATAATATAAAGCATAATTGTTAATACGTTAAGCATAATTGCTTATAATTACTAAATAGCAAAAAAATTTGGTCTCCAATTTGAAAATTATTTAAGGCCGTAAGCTGCAACCTCTAGTTAAACCTTAGTTATATTTTTTTAATTGTTGCAACAATCAAAATAACAACTTAACTACGATTAAACTAGTTAGTTAGCGTTGCAGCTTACGGGGGTTATTGAAGTAAAAAAGCGTAAATATTACCGCAATTTAAAGAAACATTGTTATAACTAAGAATATCTTAAGTGGTTGGTACTGAAAATAAGGTCAAAAGTTTAAAAAAAACGTGTACTATAAAGATCAGTTTTAAGGTTTCATTAAATATTTCTAACATAATTTTTTTGAAATATTTTAGGTTATTGGAAAATTATGTTTTTATAAAAAAAATTAAAAGCAGCTTTTTTATAAATTTATGTAACTACAAAAGTTACATATCTATATAACTAGAGTATCTTTAATTTAAATTAATACGATAAAGTAAAATATATATAATTTATTACATTTGATCCCTATGTTGAAACATTTGTTCTTTTTAAACAGTGGAATGTTTGGCAATAAAATCTAAAAAAATAAGTAATTTTAATGGAGGTTTTCAGTATTGTGCGTGGTGAAAGTTAAGTGCCTACTAATTTAACATTACACGCTTATTAGCAAATACATAATTTTTGCGAATTCTGAGCAATTACTCCATTGATTCTTTAGACAATAAAATGATAGATACTATCATTGAATTTATAAATACTAGAAGTGGAAAGCTTATGAGAGATGTCGGCACTAGCCCCACTACCGTTTTTAATGATTAAGATATCTCGCCGAAACTGTCGCTAGTATCGGTGAAGAAAAAAATGCATACGGCAGGAGGGGAGGTTTTAGGGAGACGATCAAGGGGGCGAGGATAGGCGGAAAGTTGCAACCTCGTAGGGTTGAGTTGGTTGACAGAGAGACTCGAACGAGTAGAATACAATTTTCTTTGCTAGCTCGCTATACTACCGCGGCAGGTACAGTAAACCCCACTAATTTTGGCAAAAATATATTGAGCGGAGGTAGCGAGTTATGTTGGTAGCCTGCGCGCTAGAGAAGGGAAGGAATGGGGCGCAGCAGCAGAGATATAAAAATAAGCACGTTTTTGCATATTTTGATCGGTTTGCAGCCACTTTTGAGAGATTAAATTTCATAAAGTTATCGTTTTAGAAGCTTGATCTTTTTTTGTGCTAAAAGAACAGTGTGATATTGTTTTTTTATCTGCATCACAAAATTTTTTAACTTTATTAAGCACATATACAAATTTAAAAGCTAGCAATTCTAGAAATTACATTAATAACTTTATTTACGTTTATAGACAATGGCATAAATATAACACACTATTTACTTAATATAGTACATATTTTATGTAGTATTTTTTTTCTTTTTATTTTTGTGTACTCTTGCATACTTGGAAGTAAATTGCGGCCTTGTTCAAATTAATTTACGTTACTGTCTTTGATGTATCCAATCAAGTGAAGGAACAAGACGTTTATCTGGGGTGCCCTAATTTTTTTTACCTCTGGTAATTTCTCCTCGTATTCAGTTTTAGGTGGTATAATATCACTTTTTTGTTGAACAATTTTTGCAACCTCTTGAATTCTCACACTGAACTTGTAAGACAAAGTTTCTTTCATTGATTCCTCCTTTCTTATTGGAGGTTAAGTTGTTTTATTGCTACTATCATAGCTTGGCAGTTTTCCATATATGTCTAAGGGGGACAGTTATTCTACTCTGTAATGAAATATAGAAATAATAATAAGCAGGAATTTAAATAAAAGATAACATTTTGCAGGTAATTAAAATAAGTATACTTACATTTTTTTCTTCCTAGAATTTACAAGGGAATAATTTCATAAATTCTCTAAATGTTTGACTTCATTATAAATTGTTGTTGCATCTAAGAAATGACCACCAGCAAGACGAAGTATTTCAGTTTCTAGGGCCAAACGTGTATGGCCTTGTATACATTTAAATTTATAAGTGTTGAGGTGATGGGCTAAATTTATTTCACTTATACCTAGAAATTCAAGCAATCTTTTGTTTACGTAACGTGCACCTAAACACAATACTTTAAATCTTACTAAGTGTTCATTACTTGCATCATCAAATGAAGTTTCTGTAAAATAAAAAAATTGTTTGCTAGAATTTACGGTAGAGTTATATCAAATATTTATTACCTTTAATTTTGCTATAGCATTTCCGAGTTTCGTTGAACTCTTCTTTGGACAGTTCGAGATTTTCCTTGTATTATTCATCAATCATTACTGTCTTTTCCTTGTCAATGCTAAAGAAAAAGAGTAAATTAATAATTCGTGTCTTACAAAGGAGTAAATATCAATTACTTACATGTCCATTTGTTGATTGTTGAGGGATGTTTTTGTTATAAATTTATTAATATGTTTCTTCATTCCAGTCATGTAGTTCAGTCCATACGTGTAGTTGGATGTGAGCGACCGGTCACTTGGTCGATCGCCGGCAGAGAGCCAGGTGGTTTGAAAGCTCTCGCCACGGGCGACTGACCATCGAAGTCGTTCATATCTTTCCCCTTATAAAACACCTTTCTAAACGTAACGTAGAAAACTTTGATACTCAAGGCCCTTTTTTATCGGAATCACAACAATTTTTTCCCCAAGAAAGAATATGTAAACGACAAACTTATTTCTTACTCTATAGGGTACGCTAGGTTGAAACTGTAAGACCTTATGTGACTGTAACGAAAACAACCTTCACTATTTAGGAGAGGAACAAAAAATCTCATGATTGTCACAATGCATCTTGCGAATGGTGCAGCACCAACATGCTCCAACTGCAATTCCACTTCCATTTTGCCCCCACTATTCCTCTAGCTTCTTTCTGGATGTCACACATCTTGAGGCATTACGAAACCTAACCAGAGTTTCAAAGGACTGCATGTAAGGCCTCGTGCTAGCAAATCTGCGATACACGTAAGTTATTCTGCAACCATTACAATAAATGCCTTCAGACTACTTCGTTTTTCATTGTTTCCAGCCTTCACCTGTACTCCGTCACGGGAAATGTTGCCAAGGACAAGTCATTAATGTTCCCTACTACCGTAGAAAACTAAAGCCTTTTTTGTATCGGAATCACAACAATTTTTTTCCCCAAGAAAGAATATGTAAACGACAAACGTATTCCTTACTCTATAGGGTACGCAATATTGAAACTGTAAGACCTTTTAATACTGAAACGAAAACAACATTCACTATTCAGGAGAGGAACAAAATATCTCATGATCGTCTCAATGCATTTTGCGAATGGTGCAGCACCAACATGCTCCAACTATAATTCCACTTCCCAAAAGACTTCCCTAAGACTCGTCGGTACTTCTTCACGTTATGAGCTTCCTTGACCGTTGTTGAACTGTTCCGGTGTCTTTGTTGGTAACGCTGAGGTCCACCGACGGCTCTGGTGAGGTAGAGCCGAAAGATGAGTACGGAAGGTTACTGCTACCTGATTGTTCCTAAAAAATCTGCTCGACAACTTTCCGTGAGGCCCGATTCTGATCCTGTTAAACGAGTGTAGGGCGGATCACTCCTCGTTGCGTGACATCGATGATCCTTCGATCCTCGCCCGTAGTGACTTGTCCGGGCGTGCCGCAATACCGTCTTCACAGCTGTTCATAATACCTCACGACTTGCCTTCTTAGTTCCTCTTGCGTGCGGATTGGTTAAACTAGCGCCTCTGGGGTGGGCTTTTATTCACTCACAAGCATCTACATATCCATACATGTAAGCAAACAGTCAAACAGAAACATGATTGTTTTAAATTAAACAGAATAAGAGAAAAAAGCCCCGTGTGCGTGTCCTTGCCGATCCGTCCGTCGTTGCCGGAGAGGTCCTGTTGTTGTTTTTTTAGATAGGAATGATGTCTGGTAGGGGCAGTGGAACCTGCAAACCGAGAGAATTGGTGAGGGTTGTCCCCAATGGCAATACGTCGACTAACCTTCAACACTTCCCTCAGCACGATGTTCCTGGTCGTTGGCACCTGCATGTCTGGCACCGTGACGAACAGTTGGTTTGGAATTCTGACGCGCGACATAGCCACGTACAACATGCCGTGCGTAAAGCTTGGCTGATTCCGGTACAGGCCTATTCTGTTGAGGGTTTGCCCTTGAACCTTGTAGATGGTTGTGGCGAGGGCGACCCTGAGCGGTTTCTGAAAACATGACGTACGTCAAGAGTTGCGACGACGTTCGTGACTGTGTGTTGCTCACCTGTGTCCGCATGACGGGGAACAGACAGTGATGGTTTGCGCTGGAAAGGAAGGTGAGGGGTGAGATGTAAAACCTAGTGCCGGCAGGCACGTTGACGTTAATGTGCCTGCACACCACCATTCCTTGCAACATGTCGATCACGATGAGCCACGCTCCCGTGTATAGCCCTCGGAACGGATCGGCGTTCCCCTCGTAGGCCACTTTCAAGCCCACAGCCAGCGTCAGCGTGTGCGGAGGCATGCTGTCTACCTCGACGTTGATGATGCCTTTCATGGGTGCCAGCAAGTCCGGAGGACGTCTGCGCAAGTGCGTGCGAGCGGTGTATACGCGTAGGAACCTGTGAGAATGTGGAATGCTTCAGTAACGCTTCGAGCGAACGAGTGGCTCATGGTGACTTACACTCCTGCGCCAAACTGTAATGAAGAGTATTAAAATTTAACTACTTGAATAAAAATATTTAGAAACAAAGAAAGTTAATATTTATTAATTATGTATAATATCACATAAATATGAGGTATGTTGCAATAATCTGATTTAATGTTCTTTACAGTGATTATTTTAATAATGTTTGTTTATTTATATTTGTGTTGCTTTAAGCTTCATCATGTTTTTTGTGTATACAAAGAAAAAATGTATTGTTTATACAACATATCATTTAACAAAAATTTAATTGTAATTCTAATTTAATTTTAATTGTTAAATTAGAATAAATAATTTTAAATAACTACTCCGAATACCTATTTAAATTTAATTTTATAAATTTTTACTCAAAGTCTGTATGTAAATATATTTGTATTGTATCTAAGTCATTTAACTGAAATTATAATTTAAATTTTAATTATAAATTAATAATTTAATTTATTTACTAAAGAACTATGAAAAAAACAGATTAAAAAAAAGTATTATACTCATAAGCAAATTTGATCTCTAGTTTTACAATTTATTGCAATTTTTACCTAAAAACTTAGTCTATATGTAAAATAATTAATACTTTTGTTACAAATAGCTTTAAAATTTTAAAATAGTTTAGATAATTATACCTTGTATACATACACTGACAGCACTTATAAATTTAACATCAAAGGCGATGCCGCTTTTAAAGGAAAAGGGTAGAAATACGTAAAGAGGTAAGAGAAGCTTTGCCACCTGCTCTTTTGTTGCAAATGCGGAGTGAGAGAATGATTGACATTTTACTTCATTATGTTTACTTTTTTTTTATATTCGAGCATTAAAACAGTATAACAAAACTTGAATGAAAAAAGCTTTTAAGACACAATAGCAAAACATTTTGTGTCTCTTACAAATAATATGCTGGTTTTGTTACCGTAAATTACAAGAATTAAAAATAAATCAATCAATTTTAATTCATTATTAACAAAGAAAAAATATATGCATCCACTAATTATAAATTACTACATTTTTAATGAGAATTTATACAAAATTAGATCAAGTGATGCAAGACACATTTTAAAACGTGTCAGCCACCAGTCACACTTAACTGGTTTGCAAATTAAATATAACAATGCAAACCAGCTAAATCAGACAAGTGGCCCTCAAAAGGGCTGTTTTAAAGGTTCTTTGCAATAATAATGCATCCAATGACCTTGGCGATCCTGGAACTCCTACAACCGCTCAGGCATGTTCTCGATGATGGATCTGCAATATTCCATAGTGAACTTGTCCCAAGCTATTTCGATGGCGCTCCACAGTGCATCTGTAGAGTTATAAATAATGGTTGGGTCCTCGTCTTCCAGTAAACGCACCACCTGGGATCAGCAGTTCTTGATGGGGTTAAGATCAGGTGATTTTGCTGGCCATTCCAGTAGGTTAAACTCCTGATGCTGATCTCTAATCCACTGCTTCACATATCTGGCGGTGTGAACTGCAGACTTATCCTGCTGAAAGGTAAAAATTTCTTCAGAGGGTAAGAAAATAACTCTTGCAGTTGGCAGCATCACTTTATCGAGAATCTCAATATATTGGTATTGGTCTAGCCTTCTATCTACCCGCACTAGTTCTCCTGTGCCGTAGATAGTGATGTAGCCCCAAACTGCGACAGACCTACGACCGCTCCGCTTTCTTTTTAATGTGTAGAGAGAATTGTGGCGTTTTTTATCAGGGCGGTAGCAAATTTGTGTTCTAACGCTTGCAGAACAAAATACTTTTTCATCCGAAAATACTGTCCTGGACCAAAATGTTATGCCTTGATACAAATGCCGCGCAGACAAAACAAGTATTTCATCTAAATGACGAGGAAAAAGTAGTTCAGTTCTAGCAGCTCGTCAGGGTTTTAAAGGCGGGTCAGCTTGCAGTAGACGCTTTCGAGCTGCCTTTGTTTGCAGTAGAAAATTTGCGACAGCATAAGAGATCTTAAATGGTCGGAGAGGATGTCCTCTGACTTGATTAATTAACGCAGCATCCTGTTCTGGTGAAGTTTGTTTCGGTCCTTCTCTTCTTTTTCTCTGCTGCGTATTCTCAACGTTTTCTTTCTGCCACCATGCAGCATTTGTTTGACGTAAAACGTTGAAAATATTTGTAGTCTCTTCCATTGACAGTCCAGCACGTAGCATGCCAATTGCTTGGTTTCTCATCTCCTTGGTAGTTTACTGTGGCAAAGTCAAAACTAAAGACAAGACTGATTTTGAAATAAAAAATATAGTCTCTTTCTATGTATGGGTATGTCCCCTACCACCATAGTTCACCCAACCTTCAGGTAAAATACTATTGCTGTTTTTTTAATTTTTCATTTTTTTTTATTTTTGACTTTTTTTTAAATATTTCTTGCAATAACAGGTTAATACAACAATACTATTGTGATGATCTCCTTAATGTGCTGCTATTATTATATTTTAAACACAAACACTATAATGACCATGCAGTCAGCTGCGCACAGCTGCTCATTTAAATACCTGATCCATCACTTATAAAAATCACTTTCTCAACATTATGATTTTTGTTTTGATAATTAAAATAACAACACTTTATAGGGGTGTTTTCCTATAAAATTTGTTATACTTTTAAAAATTTTACTTGAGGAGCAAGTTATTAATTAGACCCTTTAAAACGGCTCTTCTGAGAGCCACTTGTCCCATTTAGCTGGTTTGCATTGTTTATTTATTTTGCAAACAAGTTAAATGTGACTGGTGGCTGAAACGTTTTAAAATGTGTCTTGTATCACTTGATCCAGTTTTGTATAAATTATTATTAAAAATGTAGTAATTTATAAATAGTGAATGCATATATTTTTTCTTTGTTAATAATGAGTTAAAGTTGATTGATTTATTTTACTTTTTTAACATTTTCCTTTGTATTTATTTAAATAACTTGATAACATCATTGTTAATTTTATTCCCGCTTTTTTATTATCATTTGTTTTAATTATATAATATATTTTTGGTGAAAGTTTTCGTTGAATTGCAAAATAAATTCTTGTTATTTACGGTAACAAAACAAGCATATTATTTGTAAGAGGCACAAAATATTTTGCTATTGTGTCTGAAAAGCTTTGTTCATTCAAGTTTTGTTATAATGTTTTCATGCTCGAATATAAAGAAAGAGTAAACATATTGAAGTGAGATGTCAATCATTTTCTCACTCCGCAAATGCAACAAAATGGCAGGTGGCAACGCTGCTCTTACCTGTCTACGCATTTCTACCATTTTCCTTTTAAAGCGGCTTCGCTTTTGATGTTAAATTTATAAGGGCCATCAGTGTATGTATACAAGGTATAATTATCTAAACTATTTTAAAATTTTATAGTTACTTGTAACAAAAGTATTAATTATTTTACATATAGACTAATTTTATAGGTAAGAAATGCAATAAAATTGTAAAAATAGAGATCAATTTTGCTTATAAGTATCATAATTTTGTGTTAATCTGTTTTTTTTTTATATTGCTGTCGTAAATAAATTAAGTTATTAATTTTTAATTATAATTTAAATAACAATTTTAGTAAACTGACACACATACAACACAATTATATTTACATACAGAGTGTGAGTAAAAATTTCTAAAATTAAATTTAAGTATTCGGAGTATTTATTTAAAACTATTTATTCTGATTTAACAATACTTTAAATTTTTGTTAAATAATGTGTTGTATAAACAATACATTTTTTCTTTGTCTACACAAAAAACCATGATGAAGATTAAAGCAACACAGATATAAATGAACAAAGATTTTTAAAATAATCACTAATAAAGAATGTTGAATTTTGTAATTGCAACATACATCATATTGAAGTGATATTATACATAACTAATAAATATTAAATTTATTTTGTTTTTGAATATTTTTATTCAAGTAGTTAAATTTTAATACTGTTCATTACAGTTTGGCGCAGGAGTGTAAGTCACCATGTGCCACTTGTTCACTCGAAGCGTTACTGAAGCATTCCACATTCTCACAGGTTCCTACGCGTCTACACCGCTCGCACGCACTTGCGCAGAGGTCCTCCGGACTTGCTGGCACCCATGGAAGGCATCATCAACGTCGAGGTAGACAGCATGCCTCGGCACACGCTGACGCTGGCTGTGGGCTTGGAAGTGGCCTACGTGGGGAACGCCGATCCGTTCCGAGGGCTATACACGGGAGCGTGGCTCATCGTGATCGACATGTTGCAAGGAGTGGTGGTGTGCAGGCACATCAACGTCAACGTGCCTACCGGCACTAGGTTTTACATCTCACCCCTCAACTTCCTTTCCAGCGCAAACCAACACTGTCTCTTCCACGTCATGCGGACACAGGTGAGCAACACACAGTCACGAACGTCGTCGCAACTCTTGACGTACGTCATGTTTTCAGATACCGCTCAGGGTAGCCCTCGCCACAACCATCCACAAGATTCAAGGGCAAACCCTCAACAGGATAGGCCTGTACCTGAATCAGCCAAGCTTTACGCACGGCATGTTGTACGTGGCTATGTCGCGCGTCAGAAATCCAAACCAACTGTTCGTCACGGTGCCAGACATGCAGGTGCCAACGACCAGTGCTGAGGGAAGTGTTAAAGGTAAGTCGACGTAGTGCCATCGGGGACCACCCTGACTAACTCTCTCGGTTTGCAGGATCCGCTGCCCCTATCAGACAACATTCCCATCTGAAAACAACAACCAGACCTCTCCGGCAACGACGGACGGATCGGCAAGGACACGCTCACGGGCCTTTTTTCTCTTATTCTGTTTAATTTAACACATTCATGTTTCTGTTTGACTGTTTGCTTACATGTATGGAAATGTAGATGCTTGAAAATGAATAAAAACCCCACCCCAGAGGCGCTAGTCTAACGAAAAACACCATTAACTTGGAGTCACGGAAGCAAAATCCGTGCGTCTCGGTGGGGCCACTCGCAAACATCTCACCGACAGTCCAGACGCAGCACTGCCAATCCGCACGCAAGAGAAACTGAGAAGGCAAGTCATGAGGCATTATGAACAGCAGTGAAGAAGGAATCGCGGCACGTCCGGACAAGTCACAACGGGCGAGGATCGAAGGATCATCGATGTCACGCAACGAGGAGTGATCCGCCCTACACTCGTTTAACAGGATCAGAATCAGGCCTCATGGAAAGGTTTCGAGCAGATTTTTTAGGAACAATCGGGTAGCAGTAACCTTCCATACACTTTTTTTAGGCTCTACCTCACCAGAGCCGTCGAGGGACCTCAGCGTTACCAACAAAGACACCGGAACAGTTCAACGACGGTCAAAGAAGCTCATAACGTAAAGAAGTACCGACGAGTCTTAGGGAACTCTTGTGGGAAGTGGAATTGCAGTTGGAGCATGTTGGTCCTGCACCATTCGCAAGATGCATTGTGACTATCACGAGATTTTTTGTTCCTGTCCTAAACAGTGAAGGTTGTTTTCGTTTCAGTCTCATAAGGTCTTACAGTTTCAACGTTGCGTACCCTATAGAGTAAGGAATAAGTTTGTCGTTTGCATATTCTTTCTTGGGGGAAAAAATTGTTGTGATTCCGATAAAAATAAAGGCCTTGAGTATTAAAGTTTTCTACGTTACGTTCAAAAAGGTGTTTTATAAGGGTAAAGGTATGAACGACCTCGATGGTCGGTTGCCCGTGGCGAGAGCTTTCAAACCACCGGGCTCTGTGCCGGCGATCGATTAAGTGACCGGTCGCTCACATCCATCCACACGTATGGAATGAACTACATGACTGCAATGAAGAAACATATTAATAAATTTAAAACAAAAATACCTCTCAAAAATCAACAAATGGACATGTAAGGAATTGATTTATACTCCTTTGAAAGACACGAATTATTCATTTCCTCTTTTTTAGCATTGACAAGGAACAGACAGTAATGATTAATGAATAATACAAGAAAAATCTCGAACTGTCCAAAGAAGAATTTGACGAAATTCGAAAATGCTATAGCAAAATTAAAGGTAATAAATCTTTGATGTTACAGTAGCGTAAATTATAACAAATATTATTTATTTTACAGAAACTTCCTTTGATGATGCAAACAATGAACACTTAGAAAGATTTAAATTATTGTGTTCAGGTGCACATAACGTAAACAGAAGATTCCTAGCATTTCTAAATTTAAGTGAAATAAATATAGCTTATCACCTTAACACTTATACATTTAAATGTATACAAGGCCATACACGTTTGGCCCTAGAAACTGAAATACTTCGTCTTGCTAAAGGTCATTTTTTAGATGCAACAACAATTAATATTGAAGTCAAACATTTAGACAAATTAATCAAATTATTCCCTTGTAACTTTTGGGAATACAAAATGTAAGTACACTTATTTTAATTACCTGCAAAATTTTATTTTTTATTTAAATTCCGTCTTATTATTTTTTCTATATTTCATTACAGAGTAGAATTACTGTCCCCCTTAGACATATATGGAAAACTGCCACGCTATGAGAGTAGCAATAAAACAACTTCACCTCCTATAAGAAAAGAGGAATCAATGAAAGAAACTTTGTCTAACATGTTCAGTGTGAGCATTCAAGAGCTGGCAAAAATTATTCAACAAATAAGTGATATTATACTACCTAAAACTGAATACGAGGAAAAATTACAAGAGGTGAAAAAAATCAGGCCACCCCAGATGACGGATTTTAAAAATTATGTTGATTTTAATTTTGTGCTTTTATTATTTATTATTTTTTTAATTGTTATCACTTTTCATATTTTTTGAAAGGATTAGACCAGAGAAAACCATAAGCATTTATATCAAATAATAGCTGATGGAACTTACATAACTTACATTAGTTTGTCAAAACCAGTAGCGGCAGCCCGAATAGTCCATGGAACTCAACAACTACATCAGCTAAGTCCCCTTAAAATGGAAAACTTAATACCAAACTTTATTCATCGTCAACAAAATTCAAAATTAAATCTTTAATAAAACTTAAATTAAAATCTGTAATTAAATCTGTAATTAAATCTTAAGTAGTATTTTCAGTATTTATTTTTACAAATTTGCAAATATTTTTGTAAATTTATTATCATGCAAAAATGAAAAAAAAATCGTGCATTTTGTTTATTGTATGTTTTTGTATGTTTAAACTTTACAAATATTTCGTAATGTTCAAATATATGTGATTTCTTTTAACAATAGAAAAATATATGAAAAATCTTTATTGCATAATTTCTTATATATTTTAAAGTTTTTATTACTTTTAATTTTTAACTTACACATTATGTCATTTATAATATATTATTAAAAAAAACATTGTTAAACATAAATATAGAAAAAAATATAAAATATCATTTATAAATTGTTTTTGAAATAGTAAGATATCAATTTATAAATATTTACATATCTAATGTTCATAATTAGGTATATTCGTTAAGTAAAAACAGTGTTTTTGTTGTGTTTTTTATTTTTTTGCAAACGTGACTATATAATATCAAGGGGTAATATAGGATAATTAAGTATGAAATTAAGAAATGGGATTTCAGAAAGGTTAGAAAGAAAATAGGGCTCTGGGTACTTAGTATATTAGTAAAGTACAAAATTTAATGTGACGGCGGGGCAGTGTTGAAGAGTAAGGCAGTGACAGGTTATTGCGTGGCGATACATCACGCGATGGTAAGGCAGTGATGTGGCACGCGACCAGCACGCTGACAAAGAAAAAGACTACAGCAAGGAAGAAAGAAGCAAACGATGGCCAGTGATGATGGCGTAGCACAATGAAAGTCCCAAAGTAAAGCCTCGACTAGCCGGAAGTGAAACTTAAGACAGCAGTCGTCTCTCATCGCAATTCTTATCTTATCGCTGCAATAGCGTCCATTAAGTTAGCATTTTCTAAACTTAACTCTGCGCTAAGAAAATCGCTAAGTAAATACCGCTGCCTTAAGCTTAAGCAAGATTGGCGAACTAATTCCACCTAACAGGTTTTTTATTACTTTTAAAATTTAGCGAGAGATCAGTCAAAACTAAGTTAATCTATAAAATCCATGTCACACTGATTAAATTCTCATCTAATTGTTAGCATTTTTTAAACAGATATAGCATTTTTAATATAGATCTAGCAATTTTTTAATTGTAAAAATAAAAATTATTAAATAAAATGGATATATCTAACAAGGACTTTAAGCGTTATGCACCATATGATTTTATGATAAAGTTACATTATATCATAATTAATATATTCAATATGATATATCTATTATAATATATTTTATTACTATATATTAAATTAATTGTTGTTATTGGGTTCAATGGAAGCTACTCTGCTCATTGCAACCTTAAAAGTTAGGTTTGCTAAGCTAAAAATTATATAAAGCATTAACTTGAAGGAAACACATACGTTACAATGGAAAAATAATTAATTAAAAAAATATATCGGGTCTTAACATGTCAACAAATATTCATTCTATGTTAATGTGTTGATATAATATAATTCGATATATCTATATTATGATATAATATAATATGATATATAAAATTTATTTACATGTAGGTAAATTACATTTTAAGACATAAAACAAAGATAAAAATATAAAATATACTAACTTTTTTAAAATGTACTATTTAGTAAAATTATAATAAAATACGATAATTTATAAATATTTATATTATTACAGTAATGATTCTATGATAAAATTACGCTATTTTATAATAATTTATCATAATATGTTATATATATTATGTCATATTAAAATATGATATATGTAATTAATTGATGTACTTAGGTTGAATGGAAGCAACTCTATCCATTGCAACAATAAAAGTTGTTTTTGCTAAACCTAAAGTTAAAAAAGCATCAACTTGAAGGAAACTTATAAGTTACAATGAGAAAAAATTATTTAAAAAAACAAGTCGGGTCTTAACATGTCAACTAAAAATCGTTCTTTGATAATTTTATGATATATTATAATAATATATATCTATATTATGATATATTTCAATATGATATATCACATTCAGATAGCAAGAAGGTGGTTATAATTTCATTTAAAACTGAAGGAATGAAAAGTCGTTGGAATTTTACTTTACATATATAATTTAAGGATTTTGTCGCGCAATAGGTTCATTTTGAGGAATCTACACCGTTTTCTTTATGTCAGTATTTCAGCACCAAATTAAGTGGATCTCATAGCTATCAAACTAACTATGTTTGTTATCGGTGTTTGATAAAATCTCACCTATCCTAATTGAATACCATCTTTATCTTTGGGACGTAAATCATACTCTTCAGATATAAACAGTTAACTACAGGGTTCAAGTTGTTTTTTTAATATTAATTTTTCATTTGTAAAAATAAAAACTAATACAATAATAGATATATGTAACTTGGACTTATAATTTACTACAATTTATTTTTTTACTATTTTCTAATATAGATATATCGTTTTTTTTTAAAAAATACATCTAAAAATATATAACAATTTTTATTTTATTTGGCTATTATTTTGTTTAATCAAGTAAATAATGTTAATAAATATAGCTGGGATTATCTTTAATAACAAAAATCAAAATCACAAAGTATATATATCTGATTTTGACTTGTAATTCTCTTCAATATATTTGTTTTTACTATTTTCCTAAAAGTGTTTGACATTTTTGTTTTGTTTAAGAAAAAATATAAATAAAATAGAGCATTTTGTATTAGCTCTTGGCTTCTCTTTTTTTTTAAAGCAAATAACGCCAATAGATATCGTCGTTACAGAATAGTATTGTGATATGTGACATTTTCAAAAAAATTGAGTTAGGCGTGCCAAAATATTTTTGCACATGTTCTTTATATATTTCTGAAAAAAAAATTGAAAAAAGTTGACTACATCTAATTTAATTTTATCTTAATGTTAATTAATTTAAGGTGCCAATTTTTTGTTCAGGTCATAATTTATCCCAAAATCACTTCACTAGAGGACATGTTTTTTGAACTCCCCTATGTATGGGATGAATTTTAGCAAATTATTTTTTCCCGAAAATTTTCAAAAAAGTTCAAAATCGAAAAACAAATTTTTGGTGGGAAAAAACCATCATTTTTTCAGCTATCTAGAAATTCTTCCCATGCATTGGAGAGTTAAAAAAAATATCTCCTGAGACGTTAATTTTTGTTTTTTCCAAAGGAAATTTATTTTGGGAGAAAGGGGGTGGGGCAAAAGAGGGGTGGTACAGGAATTCTGAATTTGTGAAAAACAGTCATAAGTTAGGTCCTTGAAAAAGTCCATATGGTTATTTGCATTGAAATACAAATATTTGAATTAATTGGCACATTTCACAATACTATTCTACAAACTTTTCAACTTTTAGTGATTTTTTGTTGTAAGTGCATATTTCAACCCCCAATTTGGGCGTAAAGGGGTTATTATTTTGCTTTCAGTTTTTGGGACAGAGTCAGAAATGACAAACTTTAAGTGTTCTAAAAAATATGACTCTAAAAAAAATACATTAGATGTATTCAAAATTTTGACTTTGAAGTTGATTTTCTCAGTTCTAACATTGTGGCTTATTTCACAATACTATTCTGGGCCGACGATTTAGCGGGGGTTTTCTTAACTAAAAATAAAGCACAAATTATGAAATAGATATATCTGTTTTGTAATAGTTTCGACAATCATCTTTTAATTTTCCAACACAGCTTTCCAACTAATTTTCAACACAATTTTTTTAAAGCAATTTTTAAGTTGTAAAAATAAAAACTAATTTTATTAAACAGATATATGTAACTTAACTTTGTCATTTTTTTTAATTATATTTTTTTACTTATTTCTAAAATGGATATGTCATTTTTATTTTCTTTAAAAAGAAATCTAAAAAACATAAAGTAATTTTTACTAGTTCTTGGCTACTATTTTTTTTAATCAAGTAATTATACTAAATGAATAATGCTAGGTTTCCCTTTAGCACAAAACAAAATAGATATATCTGATGTAATTTACTTAATATATTTTTTTAAATATTTCCAAAACAGATATATCATTTTTTCTTCTAATATCCATGCTTCTTCTTCTAATATCCATGCCATTATTTGTTTTTATTCATTTTAAATAATTTTATTAATTATTTAAAAAAACATATAATGAAATTGCTACTTTATTTTAAATTTCCATAAACAAAACACTATTTGCATATTTTCTTTTAATTTTGAAAATATGTATATTTTTAAATTGGATATATTAGTTCTTTACGTGCAAAAAACATTACCACTAATATAATAAAGATATATCTGATTCGGATAATTGCCTTTCCTCTTTTAAAGTATTTTCAAAAAGTTTTCTTTTTTCAGAATAATGCATTTCAAATATTTTCTCTATTCCAACTAACAAGTTTATTATTTTTAAAATTCAGTTTGAGATCAGTCACAGTTATGTTGACCTACGAAATCCATGTCACACTGATTAATTCTCACACGGAGAAACTTTGGTATCCCAATAAGATTAAATTTAAGTATAACATAGGATAAAAGTATTCAAAAGAAAAATATGATTAAAAGTTAGTTTGTACGTATGATTTAATTTTAGCAAAGAAAAATACTCAAAGTTTGCCAGAAATAAGATAAAAAGTTATCCGGTGGATATGATATGGTTTTAACCTAGCACTCGGCTTAGAAGTTATATTATTTCCTTCTTACATTTTAGCATGGCTACGATAAGAAATTAATAGCCAAATATGATAAGAAGTTATCCTATTTTTCAACTTACATGTTAGAAAATGGATGTGAAGAATAGTTATACTATTTATACTTAATTATTATAAGGCATTTCGTATTAAAAGTTATTCTATTTTTCTCATTAAATTTTAGAAGATGCTTATGATAAGAAGTTATCCTATTTCTACTAACATATAAGAAGAAATTTCTATGAAAAATCCTCTTCTTTTCGTACTTATATTTAAGGAGATGTTTATGATAAAGAGTTATCCTATTTTTCTACTTATATATAAGGAGGCTCATAATAAAATTAATCCTAATTATTTTCTATTCAAGGCCTACACAGCCATCCTATTTTATTTAATAGTAAATTTATTAGAAACAATTAGTTATTTTCATTGGATTAGAGTTGTCTCTCAGACAAATAAAATGTCTAATTTTCTCTAGTTTATTTATTTTACATAAATAGAGGCAGTTGTGTGGGCCCTAATGGAATATAATTACAATAGACAACTTGCATGCCATTTTTTTATGGTCCTAAAAAATTCTTTAGGAAAAATAAATAAGATTAGTGCATATAAAACTTCTTAAAAAATGCACCTTCATATTTAAAATAATTTTGGAAATTAAAATTTTATTTTAAGTAAAGACGGTGTACAGCTCTGGCCAAAAGTTTGAGAACGATATGAAATGCAACCCGCAACACAAATCATGTAAACAAGCAAATTTCCTTTTTCCTGACTATATCACTATAGCGATTACGATTATTTATCACGGCAGCAATCAAGCAGACCTGCGTCTCTCTTGCTAGCTTGCTGCATACACCTTTCTAGCTTTTCAATATTTCTGATGACTACAAAATATTTTAGTTTTGTTATGCATACCTGATGCTATTCGACATTGTAAAATGCTCTATCTCTTGGTTTTTTGTTAAAATGCAAGTTTTTTTTATATTATCATATTATAATATCTACCTTGGTAAAAATACTATATTATATAGATAGGCCTATATTTTTATTTATTATTATTATTTGCATTATTTGAAATTTTTTCTTTTTTTATTTAATCTACTAATTAATTTCTACAAATAATCGCTTTCATATATTATTTGTGTCATTAAATATTTTTCTATAATTCATTAACTAATTATTTATATGAAACAAATTTTATTCTATAATTTCAAGACGGAAAGGGATGATTGTTTATGCGGGGGAACAAAACAACAACAGATGATAAAATTAAATATAAAATCAATTTGTTTGAAAATTAATATTGTAATTAATAAATATGTTAATTAAAAAAATAGTGAAATATATATATTTTTTTTAATATAGGCCTATATCCCTTAAATATAAAGTAGCATAGATATCATATAAACTGTAATCAAATAATTATTGATTATTTGTAAATACTTTATAAAGAAATAGTTAACTTAATTATTGATATAAAACAACTTTTATTCTAGAATTCAAATGACGCAATAAAGGGGCGATTGTTTATGCGGGAGAAAAGAAGAACAAAAGATAAAATTTGATATTCAATCAAATTGTTTGAAAATTAAATATTATAGTTAATAAATAAGTTAATCAAAAAGAGATAAAATAATAAACAAAAAATTTTATTATATAAATACATTAAATAAAAAGTGGCATAAACACCGTAAACTGTAATCATATAATTATCGAATATTTTTAATAATTTATATAAAAAAAAAAAAAAAAAAAAAATCTTCCTTGCTTCGCATATAAGATATTATATTATATAAAAATAAAACTCAAGAAGACAATATTTTGTGAGTTTGATAGGTAAAAATAGAAATCACCACATTCTGTGTGATTGTTTGATCAAAAAACATGATAACAAAACTAGACACAACAGATAGCCAAACTTATAAGGAGGAGGTGAGGGGAAAGACTCACATACTATCGATATAGTCAGGAAAAAAGGAACCTGCATTGATGACTCATCTGTTTTGCCCGATCACTTTCATATCGTTCTCAAACTTTTGGCCAGAGCTGTACATTACGCTGAAAGACGGTTCGAGTTTCTTTTGCTTTTAATTGTTGAAATCGTTCAAACGAGTTCACCAACTGAAGAATTTTTTTTCAACGGCCGATTTTTTTAAAAAATCTGTATTTTCCCCAACAGAGCTGTTTAAAAAATTCAGCCGTTGAAAAAAATGCTTCAGTTGGCCAACTCGTTTGAACGATTTCAGCAATTAAAAAGCAAAAGAAACTCAAACCGTCTTTCGGCGTAATGGACACCGACTTTACTTGAAATAAAATTTGAATTTCAAAAATTATTTTTAATATGAAGGAGAATTTTTTAAGAAGTTTTATATGCACCAATATTATTTAATTTTCCTAAAGATTTTCTAAGACCATAAAAAAACAGCATGCAATTTGTCTATTCAAACTAATTTCCTATATTGATGGAATGGAATTTACATTGATAATACAATTTTTAACAAACACTATTTACATAAAATATAACAGAATAGAATAGTTATATAGAATAGTTAATAGAATTACAATTAACTGAAATTATGCATTATACATTAGTAATCAAAAATTGATAATTATATTTTTCATTTACCCTAGAAATATATTATGTATTATATCAAGAACCATGTAGATTTATTCTTTCTTACAACAACAAACTAACAAAGTTGCATAAAAAGTCACAGGATTATAATTTAAACAAATACATCCATTTTTTTTACTCAAAATGTCAATTTATTCAAAGTTCTACATACATTATTTAGTTTATTGTTGCAAAGCTGTAACCAATTATATTAATACATTCTTCATATTACTTAAACCTCATAAGTAATGAAAACCACATGTAAAAAGTAATAATAAAAAAAGTTATTATACATAACCAATAAAACGTAAAAATAAAATTCCATTATATTTATTATAGATATTGATGTTAGTAAGCAAACAAATAGGAATAAATACACGTATGTTTTATTTGATTATTGTTTTTTTTAATTCTTAAAATTTATTAATTTTTAAATTTTTCTAGAAAAACATGATAAACCGCTATCTATTATTAGCATTTTTTCTCATTTAAAATGCCATGAAAAATTATTACAGTAGCTTAATTCACGAACAATTTTAAATACATTTAAGTTGAAGCCTCACTCAAATTAAAATCAAGCGCTTTTCATAAATAGTAAATTAAATTGTGACAAAAATGTGATCTCACCATTTAAACTTAACCACCACGGGAAGTCTTAACTAATAAAAAAGGAGACTATTAATATTTTACGTGATTAATACTGAATTTTATTATTTTACATACACGACATAGAAACAAAAATTTATACTTTTTAAGTCATTCTTAAACCCATTTTTCGTTTTAAATTTTTTTTTTACTACTATAAAAAATAAAGACATACTATTTATGTACAAACTTAAAATACTACCAGCCATTTTTTTTTAATTTCAACATAATTTGATTATACGCTACGTTTTACAATCTAGAAGACATTTTTGGGTAACCAAAAAAGATACTAATGGTAAATACAGTAACTTGTTTTAACCTGTTGTGTGTTCCATAAAAATTAAAATAGACATGCAATAATGTCTTCACGGACAGTAAACAAAAAGTAATAATTACGTTAACTTTATGCAGCAACATAAATTAAAACGATTATACTAGAAAGCATAATTGTTTATACGTTAAGCAGAATTGCTTATAATTACTAAATAGCAAATATTTTTGCTCTCCAATTTGAAAATTATGAATGAAGTTAAATAACGTAACTATTTGACGCATATTTTTAAAGAAACATTGTTATAACTAAGAATATCTTAAGTGGTTGGTACTGACAATAAGGTCAAAAGGTCAAAAAAACGTGATCTATAAAGATCAGTTTTAAGGTTTCATTAAATATTTCTTACATAATTTTTTTAAAATATTTAAGGTTATTGGAAAATTATGTTTGTATAAAGAAAAAAAAAGCAGCTTTTTTATAAATTTATGTAACTACAAAAGTTACATAACAATATAACTAGAGTATCTTTAATTTTAATTAATACGATAAAGTATAATATATATAATTTTGTACATTTGATACGTATGTTGAAACATTTGTTCTTTTTAAACAGTGGAATGTTTGGCAATAAAATAAAAAAAATAAGTAATTTCAATGGAGGTTTTCAGCATTGTGCGTGGTGAAATTAAAGTGCCCACTAATTTAACATTAGTTGCTTATTAGCAAAGATATAATTTTTGCGAATTTTCAGCAATTACTCCATTGATTTTTTAGACAATAAAATGAGAGATACTATCATTGAATTTATAACTACTAGAAGTGGAAAGCTTATGAGAGTAACTGCACTACCCCCACTACCGATTTTAATGATTTAGGTATCTCGCCGAAACTGTCGCTAGTATCGGTGAAGAAAAAATATATACGGCAAGAGGGGAGGTTTTAGGGAGACGATCAAGGGGGCGAGGATAAGCGGCAGGTTGCAGCTTCGTAGGGTTGAGTTGGTTGACAGATAGACTTGAATGAATGAATCACTAGACAGAACGAGTAAAATACAATTTTCTTTGCTAGCTCGCTTTACTTCCGCGGCAGGTACAGTAAACCCCACTAATTTTGGCACAAAAAATGTAGAGCGGAGGTAGCGAGTTATGTTGGTAGCCTGCGCGCTAGAGAAGGGGGGAGGGGGGCGCGGCAGCGGAGATATCATAATAAGCACGTTTTTGCATATTTTAATCGGTTTGCAGCCACTTTTGAGAGCTTGTATCTCATAAAGTTATCATTTTAGAAGCTTGATCTATTATGTGCTTACAAAACGGTGACATATTGTTTTTTTAACTATATCACAAAGTTTTTTAACTTTATTATTTGAATCATTAAAAGTCTTCAAAAATGAGGAAAAGTCACTTTCGCTCATTAACACTACAAATATTTGTATTTTCTCGTTTTGGGAATTTTTTTTTATGATTCAACAAATTGTGTTAAAAAAACTTTGTAATGCAGATAACGAACACTACGATATATTTCTCTTGAAAAAAAATCAAGCGTCTTAACGATTACTTTGCGATATTTTGCTAGGTTCATGAAATAGCTCTATCTTGCTATCTTAAACGGCCCTTTGAAAGGGCCATATTTTTATCATTAATGAGCTGTCATGACCTAGTGAAATATCACAAAGTATTTGTTGTATAAGCTTGATATTTGATATGATAATTGAAACTGAGTATCCTGATTTTCGAAAAATTTTTAGTTTCATGCGCGTATCTATCGCCGTCTCTTTCCCGGGAATTGCACCCTCAGTGGCCGGCGAAGTTGTCCGCAGCCTGTCCGCGATGTATAAAATTTTTAAAATTTTATGCCATTCCAAATCAAATTAAACGAAAAAAATTACAAAAACTGGCTAGTATTTTCTGCACATACGTTTAGAAGTTAAATTTTCAATTTTTATCTTTTTTTTTTGGAAAATATGACGTGAGGAGCTCCCGTATCTTTCGCAGTAACTGCACCCTCGGTGGCCGGCAAAGTTGCCCACAGTCTCATTATTATTATATATATTTTTTTTTATTTTTTTATTTTTTTTTTAAGAACAAATTTAAATCATGGCTTAAAAATTGAGGAAACTCAGCTCTTATGCACTTAACAAACAAAGAATTAAAAAGGAAAAAGTTTGTTCTCTGCATTTTTATCCTTCACATTTATTAGAAAACTCAAGGAGACAAGAACTAATTAACACTGCTGTACCAACAGATTGGTACGAGTTTTATCATCCTAACTTCCAATTGCTAATGTTCCTGTTCAAGAAAAAAGTGTCACTGAAAATTCTACAATAAATATAAAATTAAATAACATTGAAAAAATTGTAAATATTAAACAATGAAACTAATTCAGTTGCTATCACAGCAATTTAATTTAAAGGACACTTTGCTAATTCCGAGGCTTCACTGCTACCTCAAAATAATATTATAAATACTGAAAATGCAAATTACAATTCTTTAAAATTAAATACTATAAACATCAAGACTCCTAAACCCAAGTTATTAGAGCGATTAATTAAAAAAAAATCCCCCGCCCCTGAAAAAAAGAAGTTAAAATTGCAGTTGCAGCACACAGCACGATTATTGAATAATGCAAGATGGCACATAAATTATAAAGACAAATTAAATCGGAGTAATAAACCTAAAATTTCAAAAGATGATATACTTGATGCACTGATTGAATATATTGATGGCCATTTACTTGATTTTGTAATTATGCAAATTAATCATTCAGATCTAAAAAAAGGATAGAATACACAGAAAAAGAACGTGAATTTGCAATTTCTTTTCATTATTCATCTCCTCGTTGTTACCGATTTTAACTGCGTTGCAATTTCAAATTTCCATCGGTTTCTAGTGTTAGAAAATGGAATAATATTGTTGATTTTAGTTGTGGCTACTCAGAGAGTGTGTTCGAGAAATTAAAACAAAAAATTGAGCGCTTGAACGCAAGAGAAAAATATGCGTTTGACTATTTGATGAAATGACCATAAATATTATTACAATATGATTCTAAAAGAGATGAGATTGCAGGATTTCAGGACTTAGGCCCATTGGGAAGAACATCGGGTATTGCAACTCACGCCATGATTTTTATGGTTACAGGACTCTTTTCAAACTGGAAGCAACCCATTTCATATTATTTATCAGCTGGTAATATAAAAAATCAAGACCTCACTAAACTCATAGAAAAAACAATAGAAGACCTGCTCAATATTGGATTGGACGTACGTGTGACTGTGTGCGACCAAGGAGCTAATAATAGAGCTGCTATTAGGTGTGACAATGGAAAATCCATATTTTTTTATCAATGGTAAAGAAATTTATTTTCGCTATGATTATCCACATTTATTTAAGTGTATTCGTAATATGCATAGTAAGCATGACTTCTTAGTTGATACAGATATAATTTCGTGGTCATTTATTAAAGAACTATACAATATAGACAATGAGTGTGATGACTGCAAGCTTGCTCTAAAACTTACTCAACATCACCTCGCAACTTCACCATTTTTAAAAATGAAAGTGAAATTAGCCGTACAAGTTTTTAGCTACAATGTAGCAACTGCAATTTGCGCGTTTATAGCACTTAAAGTAATGAAAATAATAGTAAAAGTACGACAGAATTAATTAAAAATTTAAATTAACTTTATGATTGTTTAAATAGCAAAACTCGTTACGATGCTAATCCTAACGTTGTGATATATCCGAAAATACGTCTCTGGTCTTAGAAAAGTTAGAATTTTGTTTTGAATGGATTAGTAAGTGGACGTTAGCAGAAGGACAACAAAATACACCTTGCTTTGAACGGATGCGGCTAGCTAATAACAGCACAATGCTGTTATGGGAAGATCTTAAAAAAGAGAAGTTTTCGTTCTTATTAACCGAGAAACTGAGTCAAGATCCTGCTGAAACGCTTGTGTGTGTGTTGCGAGCACGCTCTGGTTATAATCCTAATCCTAAATGTATTGAATTGCAGCAAAAGTTGCAAACTGCAATAATCACGCTGAAATTATATTATGCTGCCTCAGACAGTGCAAATTGTCTCCCTGGCGACACAACTACACTCGTACTTGCATCTGAACAGCCAAGCAACAGCTTGCAACCGTCTACAATTGCATCACATGGAGAACAAAACGGCACTAAGGACCGCAGCAACGATAACATCGTAATGCTTGATAAAGAAAAGAATCCGCCACCCCCTACCCCTCCGCCTCCCATATATGAGTATCACGGGTGCTGTGATGATTGTTGTGACGTCATCAAACAATACGCTGTTGTAGACAATTTCCCCGAGAAAGTGGAACCTCAAGATTTAGCTATTATTTATTTTGCTGGCTACCTTGCCACTATCAGTGTAAGAGATAATCCATGTGATGGATGCCGAAAACGATTAATTGATCCTTCACAAGAGCTCAAAGAAGAAAGAGAACTTTTGATTTACTACAAATCCTATGAAAGTGGAGATAAGACTTACCTCCAACAAAAGACATGTTTAAAATTACAAAATTGCAAATAATCGCTGCCACAAAGTTTATAAATAAACACAAGTATCTTAAATATTTAAAAGAAATGACAATGGCACATCTTATTAAACTTACAGAAATTAATTATATAGAGTGGTATAGCAGTAATCCTTTTGCTCGTCACCATCATGAAATTTTAGATCGACTGGCACAAACTAAATTACTAAGAGGCATGCAGTGGCTATGTAATTTATTAAAGAATTTGGAAAAAGCAGCAAAAAAGAAAAAAGCTGATGACAAGAAGAAAAAAGCCGATTAAAAGAAAAAGAAAGCAAATAATAACAAGCAGAAGATAGCTAATAACAAAAAAAGCAAAATATATAAAGAACTGCTGACCCCCCTCAAAAATCATCCCAGCCTCTTAAAAAAAATGGCGTCGCTCTTTATACAAGACAAAAAAAATTGCAAAACTTAAAAAATTGCAAGGCAGATAATTTTACAAAATGTATTTAATATAAATATTATGTAAATAATTAAGACAAATTAGCTTTTTTTAACGATATTTTTTAAAAGTAAATAATATAAACTATATATATATATATACATATATATATATATATATATATATATATATATATATATATATATATATATATATATATATATATATATATATATATATATATATATATATATTTATATATATATATATATATATATATGAAACGAAATTCGCCGTTCCAGCCACGACGGCACTAAATGCAAAATGTTTTCAGATTTTGATGAAATTTTTTTTGGTAATACACCTAAGTGTGGTACGTAACACAGCAAAATATTTTCAAAATATTCTTATTATTAAGGCCGCTAGAGCGCTTTGAACGTGCCGCGGACGCTTTTTAAGTGTCACATGGGCTCAACTTTGACGCGTGATAACTCTGCCTCTAGTTATTGAAATTTCGATGTTATTTTTTTAATGTAATGAACAATACTTATAATTATATTAACTGTTGTGAAATTATAAATTTGCAATTTTTATTATAGTTAAAAAAAATAAAGAAAATTTGAAATTTTAGCCTAAATAAGCTATTTTGAATGCTTAGTAAAAAATAGTAATTTTTAAAAAAAATTACTTTTTACGATCTTATGGGCTACTTTAGGTCTTGTTAAACACAAAAATTGAAAAAAAATTTTTTTGGGTGGTTTTGAGTATTTGCAGCAGTGGTTTTAAAAACACATGTTTCGAAAAATGACCCATATTGACATGCAAATAAGTCTATGACGCAACTTGATATCAATAAAAATAAGTATACTGCAAGAAAGCTCATTTCCTACTTAACAAATGTAAAAAATAAAAAAGTTGTGTATTGAATGTCTTCTGTAAGATATCGAGCACCTCGCAACATGCTATATTGCGCTGCGCGCTACGTCAGAAATATCCCACTTTTCACTTCCACGCCACTTGTAAACCCTTAAACTAGCCAAATTTTATATCCTTTTTTAAGCTCTAACCATAAATTACTATCCTGGAAAAAAAATCTAATTTTATCAATAATCGTTTTTTTTTTTTTTTTTTTTTTTTTTTGAATGAAGCTTTTTTATTAGTTTGAATATTATGTAGTTCAATATCTTTTATATTTAAATATACAATATTAGCATTTAGTCAAAAGGCAAAAAGTAATAATAAAAAATTGAATAAAAAAAAAAGAAAACAATAATAATAACTATAATTTAAAGTTTGTATTCAGATGACTTGTATCTCAAAATCTAAAAAGAAAACTTCAAATTTTTATGATGTCATTTAAAAGTTGATAGAAACAGCTACCTATGATACAATTTTCAGAACCCATCACCATCAGATAAGAGAGAAAATTATTATTGAAATTAACATGGGCGTTTATGGGAATAAAACTTCAAATATCATAATTCAAAATCTAGCATGGTGACCCCCTAATCTTTTGAAGTTTTTGAATAAGTCTTATCCTAATGTATCACTGTGCAAAATTTCAAATTTTTCTTTGTTTACAATTTTTTAGTCAAATCCCGCAGTACCTGATTTCCCGCCTTAATCTCTTTAGTTTAATTTTTTACATTTAAAATTTAAAATTTCCATCATTTAACTCAAAATGAATACTTTACCCGGATTAAAATATGCATTTTTTTTTTTTAGTTAGCTGCAAACATCAGCTTTTGATGGTTCTGTTATTGATTTTGTTGTTTTCGATTCAATCAAAAAAGAATAAACCATTTTAACAGCTTAACAATTTGATAGTATTCCAAAAAATAATAAGGGAATGCTAGGGGGCACTAAAATAGAATATTAATATATAAGGAAATATTTTTTTCCAGAACAATTAATTATTGTTCTACGTAATTATACATTTAATAAAGTTATTTTGAATCAAATTTTAATTAAATTTTAAAATAGAGGTCTCAATAAGATTTTTTCCCCTTTGCCTTTTGTCTATTGCTAATATTTTGTATTTAAATTAATGGATGCGAAAGATATTAAACAACAAATTATTCAAACTAATAAAAAAGATACATTCAAAAAAAAAAAAAAAAAAAAAAAAAAAAAAAAAAAAAAAAAAAAAACGATTATTGATAAAATTATATTTATATTTCCAGGATAGTAATTTATGGTTAGAGCTTAAAAAAGGATATAAAATTTGGCTAGTTTAGGGGTTTACAAGCGGCGTGGTAGTGAAAAGTGGGATATTTCTGACGTAGCGCGCAGTGCAATATAGCATGTTGCGAGGTGCTCGATATCTTACAGAAGACATTCAATACACAACTTTTTTATTTTTTACATTTGTTAAGTAGAAAATGCCCTTTCTTGCAGTATACTTATTTTTATTGATATCAAGTTGCGTCATAGACTTATTTGCATGTCAATATGGGTCATTTTTCGAAACATGTGTTTTTAAAACCACTGCTGCAAATACTCAAAACCACCCAAAAAAATTTTTTTTCAATTTTTGTGTTTAACAAGACCTAAAGTAGCCCATAAGATCGTAAAAAGTATTTTTTTTAAAAAATTACTATTTTTTACTAAGCATTCAAAATAGCTAATTTTGGCTAAAATTTCAAATTTTCTTTATTTTTTTTTACTATATTAAAAATTGCAAATTTATAATTTCACAACAGTTAATATAATTATAAGTATTGTTCATTACAATAAAAAAATAACATCGAAATTTCAATAACTAGAGGCAGAGTTATCGCGCGTCAAAGTTGAGCCCATGTGACACTTAAAAAGCGTCCGCGGCACGTTCAAAGCGCTCTAGCGGCCTTAATAATAAGAATATTTTAAAAATATTTTGCTGTGTTACGTACCACACTTAGGTGTATTACCAAAAAAAATTTCATCAAAATCTGAAAACATTTTGCATTTGGTGCCGTCGTGGCTGGAACGGCGAATTTCGTCTCATATATATATATATATATATATATATATATATATATATATATATATATATATATATATATATATATACACAAAATAAACTATATACTTTATATATATATATATATATATATATATATATATTAACACAAAATAAAAATATTTAAAAAATATAATATACTGTATATATATAGTAGGGAATAATAATAATGAATAATGTTAAAACGTTTGCATTGTAAATAATAATTATCACAAAAAACAGTAAATTATATAATATTATGCTTAAAGCAACTGACCAGACTACACACAAAATCATTTTATATGACTTCTATGTTATTACCAATGTCAAATATGCAAAATGTGTAAAAATAAAATCTAAAATCAAATTAAAATAATTATTAAAATAAGCTTCTCTTTATACATCAATTTGACATGGCAAACGCGCACCATTTGAGCGAAAAGAAAAGTGAGTAGCAGGCGAGGGGAGAGTGTGAGAGCGACAGAGGAAGCGAGAACATAAATATATCTATGTTTTTACTCGAAAGTAAAATAATAGAAGGTAATTGAAAAAAAAAAGAAAAAAAATAAATTTTATATACAATCTATCGATAGTCTATTAAATTGGGACTTTATATTTTATATTATAACTTTATTTATATTTTATATTACATGTTATTATGATATTTTATAATTCTTGTTATGGTTTTTTTTATAAATAATATTAAATCGACATATGAGGCCAAAAAAATTAAAATATAATTTTATTTTTTTGCGTTTTTTATTTAATATATTACAATTATCAATATTATTATGAATTATATTTACGATTTAAAAATACATGAAGCGATATAAACATATTTTATTGCAACCAACTTTTTAAAAACATAAAACTAAGAACATCATTGACATTTCCTGCGTTTATACATATGCCGATATGCGTGTGATTTTCTAATTACAAGTCACACTCATATAAACACAAATATGTTTATGTATTACCTTATTTAGTTAAATTTTATATGATTATTTGCGTGTAATTTATTAAGAAACTATATTTGTTAATCTTTTCTCTCTTTGTTTAAGCCCCGCGCAGCAATTTAATTTTATGTAATACCACGTGGAAAGAATAATTACGTAATTTATGCTGCATTTATGTCATTATAGCATAAATTGTGCTAAAATAGAATAACATAAATAATGATTCTATGCAACAATATTTATGCTATATAACATAACTATTATGCAGTATAGCACAGATTATGCTTTATTAAACAAATTGTGCTGAAATAAGCTAGCATTATTATTACGTCCTTATTTTTGTCCGTGAATATAAACAATTAAGAAAATAAGCCGCTGTTCTTAGCTTTTTTTTTAAAATTTATTTAATATTAAATAAAATAAGAAGGCTGCGTGGGCTTCTAGGTCCGAGAATTATACAAATTATATTCTAACAACTTAAAAAAAGAAATCTTTGACTTCGTTGTTACACATAAATTAATACAAATCTAGGAGAGAGAGCGAGAGAGAGAGAGAGAGAGACAAAGCAAATCTCATTAAAAACTGTCTTATTTTGTTGCCATACTAGAATTAATTTAATATTTAATCGTTTTATCATTAATTTGAAATATATGTGAAAAGAAATGTTGTTTTTCTTTCTTTCTTTTACTTATACCTATACCATACGGCTTGGGTGTAAGGGCACACACTCAGGTTCTAGTCGTGGTACTGGTGCTCTTCTGTCAGGGGATGGTAGAATAGAGAAGAGGATGTCAAATTTTTCACCGTAACTCTCATACACAGGCTGATTGTTAAGATCAGTGATCTTTTGGTGCAGTTCTAAGCGCCATGTTGGATCCTTTTCTTCGTAGATGTTTTGCCACTTCCAACGCTGGGTTTTCTTGGAGTAAACCATCTGTAAGCCAACAACTGAACGTCCAACATTGTAGTTATTGTCAAACACAGCAAGTATAGTACGGTCAATAATGCCTTCGTGTGAGAAGCTAGTATGTTTTGGCATGTACATTAGCATTAAGTTATAAAATGTCTCCAGGAGCCCAGTGTGCATATTATCAGCTGCCTCTTGCAGATCCTTTAGAAATGCTTTGTCATAAATCAGCTTATGGAGTGCTTTGTAGTCTGGATCACCAGGGATGAGGTAGCGTTTGCGTGGGTCATGTTGCTCATCTTTATCATTGTGGTATCAACCATATTTTTGAGGTCCCTCTTCATCCTTATCATACCAGACATGAATATCGCACATCTGATTTAGACTCGATGTAAATATTTTTTACTAATTTGGCGCCATCCCCATCACAATTAGCGCAACAAAACCATATATGACGTATTATATTGTACTTCCAATTCTCAATTTTTCCATGACTTTGCATTTTGAGAGAGCAGTGTATTTATAATTAAAAAATTTAGTGAGGTGCCAGACATCGTATGTGTGTTTTTGCCCTGTGTACTTCTACCTCATAAGTTTTTTCACACCAGTGTGTCGGTCTGTGCAAAAAACTTTGAAGTGTGGTAGTTCAGTAACCAGACGGTCGAGTAGTACGTCACAACGTTGCACTTCCAATGATGTACTGGTTTGATTAGGCTCCTTTTTTAATATCGTGAAGTCTAAAACTTTATTTGTTCGTGCACTCATTGTACTGTGTGTGTGGAGATAGGCATTAAATCCCGGTGAATCGTAACGTCCGTCAGATATAAGCTTGGTTCCACCACTCTCCTTACCTGCACGTGTGTTTTCTTCCTTTATATTCTCTTCCCTGTGTTTAACCCACTCACTACAAAGATTTGGTGACACAAACTCCCTAACATTGCTATAAAATGATGTTTTAGAGATAGTGGGAAGCTGCATCGAGCGAGCAAAACGATCCAGTGAGGCATAAGATAGCCCATTAAGATAGGCTGCGGACGTCAGCGCAACGTTTCCTCAGGTTTTTCATTAACAACAACCTGTGAATGCCAGACGTGAGTATGATGATTTAAACATTCACTGACTATTTCAATCATACTACCACACTCTCGCTTTACATTACTTTGAAAAACAGGGGACCCACATTCAGGACAACATTTAAACAGCTCTTTTAATTTAGGTTTTTGTAGTATAACAAATTCGCGTTTGCGTTTTTCCGCCACGTAGTACTAAATACTTCACTATTTTCAAATTCACTATCACTTTCAGTTTCAAAATCCGTAGTTTTTACTAGAGCTGTGGATTTAATCCAGTTTATTTTGAAAACCGGTTTCATGAAATAAGAAAATTGGTTTCGAGTTATTGCATAAAACCGAAAATCGAAAATTAAAAATCGAATTGCATATTAACGATTTTAAATTCGCAAAAACCTTAATTTAAAAAAAATCGATTAATATTATTTCTTATATATAAAAACCGTCAAACTAATTCGATTTTTTTTTAAAATACCCATTAAAAAATCAATAATTTTTTTTAGAAAAAATCAAGGATTAAAAGTTATTTTAGCTCAATAATTTAACAATATTAAGTTATTGTGTGAGTGTATGTGTGTATATATATGTATAATATATATATATATATATATAATTAATTATATATATATATAAATAAATAAATAAATTAATAAATAAATAAATAAATAAATAATCGTCTTTATTCAAAAATCATGCAGAAAAATACATATATATATATATATATATATATATATATATATATATATATATATATATATATATATATATATATATATATAGATATATATATTATATATTATATATATATATATATATATAATTATATTAATCATTCATATTATAATTTAATAACACGCAGCTTATATTTTCCCAAACAAATCTTAAAATCTTAGTTATCAATTATCATGTTTGTTTGCTCAATGACAATTTTTATATGGAAGTTGACTTTAGATTTAGACTCCTCTTATCGGGCAGTGCAAGACTGCAGGTGCAAAAATATTTTGACAAGATTCTGGACATATACCTGATGTTTATTTTTTTCTCTGTTCTTTATACCATTGAATATCCCTCGGGTGTCAACTAACCCGTCTATTATTTTCACAACTATACGGTAAATAGATTCTGAAGATTTTGTTTTAAGTATATTAAAATTTGATTTTAAAGGACCCTAATTTATTGCTATTTTAATAATACATTATTTTTCAATGTTTTTCTAAATTTATTATTAATTTTGCATTTATATTATTATATATGTACTATAATATTTAACTTAAAAACTATATATAAGCGTATCACTAAAAAAAAAAAAAAAAAAAAAAAAAAAAAAAAAAAAAAAAACATAAAAAGTAACTTGGTATTTTGATTTTGTATCGGTGGGTGCAAATGAAAACCTATTTTAGCAAACAAAAAGCTGAAAAAGCGTATGAATAATGTTTATCTGATCATACGACTGAAAGCTTTAATATCTTCAATTAGTAGGAAAAGTTAAAATAATTAAAAATGCATGCAGTTTTTTTTTCTTTTTTTAATACACGCATACACCTTTATTTTTTGTCGTTCTATAGCGTCTTTTTCAACAAGAAAAAAGACAAGCAAAATAATTCACAATTATTTTTATTAAATATTTAAAATAAGCTAGAACGACGATAAAAAAAGATATATATTTGTATTTTCATTAAGAAAACAACTGTGGTAATTATAATTCACTGTAATTGTTTCTTTGAGTGCTCAATATTAATTCATGCATAAAGTAATGAGGGTCTTCTGGTCAGGTAGCAAATGATCCCTCACCTAAAATAAAACGCAAATGTATGAGTAGAGGTAGTGTACAATACTGCATCTACTTTTACATTGACAATCTCTGAAAGAATGCATCAGGTATATGAGGTATTAGGGAGAAGGTAGAGAGGGAAAAAACAATATAATATTCTAACACTTTAAAATACCATTTTATTTTATTCTTCTGTTACGTAAAAGAATCGTAATAAAATACTGTTTATATACAAAATATGTTTTTACAATTTGCATATAAAAGGCCCGCGCAGCCGTCTTATTTTATTTAATATTAAATTAATTAAAATAATAAGTCGCTGTGATTGGCTGAGAGTCGACTCTCAGCCAATCACAGTGACCTATTTTCTTAAATTAATTTAATATTAAATAAAATAAGACGGCTGCGCGGGCCTAAAGAATGCATTTTTTATGTTCTTTAGAATACTCTCAAAACGAGATTACCTAAATAAATTAGCTTGCCTAGAATATGATCATTAAATTTGATAGTAAGATTTCTTCAAACACAATAAAAAATGAATTTCTGACTTACATTTTAGTCTCAACAAATTTTTATTTTGATATTCATGTACAGCAGTATGTTCTACTACATATTGAATACAAAATGATGTATGCATTATTAAATTAGATTTAAGAACGACCATTTTGCATACATGCAAAAATAGGTATTTTCCGTGATTCATACGAATTGCAGTAAAATTTAACCAATATATGTGACATCAGCATAAAATTTGCATTTAGGAATAATTTTTTACGATTTAAATTTTTAAATCGAGGAACGCCCATTTTTAATAATTGATGAATTTCTAAAAAACTATACGTTGCATCAAAAACTTTTAATGACAAGAAATGTGTAGAATTATATAATACAATCTGTGTATAAATTTTAGGCCATTTAAAATGTTTTTGACAATTTGCCAACGCTTTGAAAGTTTTCAAACAGAGAAATTTTAAAAGTGAAGTAAAACATCATAATAAAAACATTGCACTTTTAAAATTTCTCTGTTTAAAACTTTTCAAAGCGTTAGCAAATTGTCAATAACATTTCAAATAGCCTGAAATTTATACTCAAAGTGTATTATATAATTCTACACATTTCTTGTCATTAAAAGTTTTTGATGCAACGTATAGTTTTTTAGAAATTCATTAATTATTAAAAAGGGGCGTTCCTTGATTTTAAAATATTGAATCTTGAAAATTTATTCCGAAATGCAAATTTTATGCTGATGTCAAATATATTGGTTAAATTTTACTGCAATTTGTATGAAATACGGAAAATACCCATTTTTGCATGTATGCAAAATAGTTGTTCTTAAATCTAATTCAATAATGCATACATCATTTTGTATTCAATATGTAGAAGAAAATACTGCTGTACATGAATATCAAAATAAAAATTTGTTAAGACAAAAATGTAAGTCAGAAATTTAATTTTTTATTGTATTTTAACAAATCTTACTATAAAGTTTAACGTTCGTGTTCTAGGCAATTAAGCTAATTTATTAAGGTTACTTTATTTAAAAATATTTTAAGAAGAATAAAAAATGCAGTCTTATATAATCTGCAAATTTTAAACTGATATATTTATGTATATTTGCTTACAATTAGTAGTTTAGTATTATTTTTTTAATTATGAAAAAAAAATCAATTGTTTAAAAGTTTTAAAAAGTTTAAAATCATACCATTTCTAATCAAAGAAAGGTAATAATGATAAAAATTTGAATTTGAGGAGCAAAAATCATAGTTTTATAATTCTACCTCCAAAAAAATAAAAGAGAGAAAAAAAAGGAATATGTTTTGCACCATGATGTGTTTTGCACCTTTCTTCAGAACGCAAAACACAACCAGCTGGACACCTGAGGGCATGTAACTCCCTTTCAACCCCACGGCCGTTTATATACCTTATAATTTTTTTTTACCTCCGTATATCAATTGTAAGCCTGACGTTTCTTAAACAAAAAAATTATATATTATAAATTATACCCTGTTTGCAAAATGATTTTAGTTTAATATGAATATTATAGTTAACTATATTTCATACAAAAATTTAAGCAATACATTTTTAGGTTTTATCATATAATTTTTATATACTAATATTTTTTAAATGATGTCTTTAATATCCGCGGAAAAATAAAAAAACGGAATAAATGAATGAGAGAGAGAGAGAGAGAAAGAGAGAAAGAAAATAAGTTTTTCATTCATTCATTCATTCATTCATTCATTCATTCATTCATTCATTCATTCATTCATTCATTCATTCATTCATTCATTCATTCATTCATTCATTCATTCATTCATTCATTCATTCATTCATTCATTCATTCATTCATTCATTCATTCATTCATTCATTCATTCATTCATTCATTCATTCATTCATTCATTCATTCATTCATTCATTCATTCATTCATTCATTCATTCATTCATTCATTCATTCATTCATTCATTCATTCATTCATTCATTCATTCATTCATTCATTCATTCATTCATTCATTCATTCATTCATTCATTCATTCATTCATTCATTCATTCATTCATTCATTCAATTATTCATTCATTCATTCATTCATTCATTCATTCATTCATTCATTCATTCATTCATTCATTCATTCATTCATTCATTCATTCATTCATTCATTCATTCATTCATTCATTCATTCATTCATTCATTCATTCATTCATTCATTCATTCATTCATTCATTCATTCATTCATTCATTCATTCATTCATTCATTCATTCATTCATTCATTCATTCATTCATTCATTCATTCATTCATTCATTCATTCATTCATTCATTCATTCATTCATTCATTCATTCATTCATTCATTCATTCATTCATTCATTCATTCATTCATTCATTATATATATTCTATATAGTTATAATAGATAGATAACGATATAGAAAAAATGTAATAATGTTTTTTATGCAACTTTATATTACATCCTTGTTTAATTTGCTGCTAATAAATTGATAGTAAGAGCGATTTTGTTAATTTTTCTTTCCAAAACTTAAAACAAACTTTAATTGCTTTCTTTCTTTCTTTTATATTAAATTATTATTTCTTTTTTCACTTATGTAAAGAAAAAGAAAAAAAAAAAAAAAAAAGAGGAAGAAGAGTATAAAGAACATTCTATGATCATGCAGCTTTTAGTGCTTTTACTGACCAACCACTTCTTCATTTTTTTTACCTACCTGTACTCCAATACTTTTTAAACGGTACTCCATGAAAAGTACAATAGCCTGGCTTTCCTTTCTTTCTATACCTAATATAAGTCCATAATATATACAGAGTTTAATACGCATTTTTAAGATCTTCATTTTGCACAGGTGACGATTGATATACATTTTAAATAAAACATATAATATAATATAGTTGCAAAAAACTAAACAAGAATTATTTTAAAAATAATGGAATATAAAATATTGTGTGAATCATAAGAGCTATTTCAAAATATAAAATTGGTTTCAAATATAATTTAAGAAAAAAAGTGTTATTATTCAATATTTTTTTTTTGGACCGCTGTTTAAATATAAAACTTAATATAATTAAAGAAACTTAAAAATCGTATTAAAGATTTGCAAATCTAAGGATTCCAAGTAAATAATAATAAATAAAAAAAAATCGATTTTTAATTTTGTTATTCGGTTTATCATAAAAAAATATTCGATTTTTTATAACAAATGACCTTTACGATTCGATTTTTTATTTTTAGATGGTAAAAATCGAATTTTGTAAACCGAATTTTAAAGTCAAAATCATAATAATGACTGAAAAAACCGACAAAATCGAAAATCGAATCGTTCTGTTTTTAATCGATTTAATCGAACCGATAAAAAATAAAAACGATTATCCGGTTTCGCAATTTTTAGCGGTTTCCACAGCTCTAGTTTTTACTGTTATATCAGTATTGTTGCAATACGACGAATCCAATTTCCTCTCACATTCTGAATAAAACGAATCATTTTTTTCATTATCAATGCAACTAAAATTACGTACAACTGAGTCATGTCTATCATTAATAGTTATTTTATTTTTTCTTATTGGAGTTGACGTAACTGGTAATGAACTGTTAACAAAATCTACACCACTTACACTGCATAGACCACTGTCCATTGACTTTGCAATTTTTTTAGGAGGTTCTCCAAATTTATCAGGGGAGAAAAGAGTTGCATCATTTGGAGTGCTTGCAGTTCTCACACATTTTTCAGGGGTCACTGTGGTTACAAGGGAGAGAATATGAATCTCAGAGGTCACTGGGGATGCGCAACTTGAAAAACTGTTGTAACCACCTTCCATTTGAAATAGGTGACGAGAAGGAACTGCTGTGTTTGTAAGTCATAGTTGGTTAAAATTAATATCACAAAAACTTTCTCCATTTTGAACTTTAAACTGTCCATCACAAAAGTCTTCGTCAGCAAAGTGAATGGAGCATATGTTGCTCGTGCTTACAATATCATTCTCACTTCGTCCTGTAGCTTGCAGGAAGGAATTGTACCTAAAAATTATAAAATTTATTATACTATAAAAATTCATAAATTAAAGAAACGTAATTAAGTAATACACATTTAGAGCGTAAGAGAAAAATTGTATGGTAATGTAAAAATGAGGGAAAAAGGGTGAGAGAGAGAGAGAGAGAGAGAAGGAGGGATGATTTTTTATCCGTTTCGGAAACCAGTTATTTATTAAACGAATAATTTTTATCAGGTGATAATAAAATTAAACGCAACGCGCGTAAGTAAATAATTTTCATCTTCAGAAGTAAAGCATAAATACGTGAGATAATTATCCATGTTTATCCATTTTGAAAAGAAATAATAGGAATTACGTAACTGGAACGGTTACATATTATATCTTTGAGAAAAAAAATCTTCTATTTAAGAAATGGATACAAAATATGCGTTATCTAGATAAAAAAAACTCTCAAAACCGAAAAATAAATTTAAAAATATCCGCATCATTTATATTTGGACAATTTGTTAGAGCTATATAGCTATAACACACACAAACACACACACACACACACACACACACACACAGAAACACACACACACACACACACACACACACACACACACAACACACACACACACACACACACACACACACACACACACACACACACACACACACACACACACACACACACACAGAGAGAGAGAGAGACAGAGAGAGAGAGAAAGAGAGAGAGAGAGAAAGAGAGAGAGAAAGAAAAAGAAACAAAGAGAGATAGTATTGGAAGAATAATAGTTACGTAATTTAATGCCGCACATGTGCCTCATTGTTGCACATTTGTAGGTAAATTAGAAAATAATAATATTTTTACTGTTAATTTTATCCGATTTGAAATCGAATTATTTATTAAAGAAAAATTGTTATCATAATTAATAATAACAGTAAATATAACGCGTGAAACCAAATAAATTTTTATAAGTTCAGAAGTTAAGAAAAAAAACAACGAAGAAAATTATTCTTGTTTATCTATTTTAATAAAAAATATTCGGAGTTACGTTATTGAAACGGATACATATTAATTATCTCTTCAAGCCATAGACCACATAAAACAACATGTGCTTTTTAATGCATAATCACGAAATGGGATCTTCAAAACTGATGACAATTTTTACCGGAATGTTAATGTAGACCCATGAAAGAGCTTTAAAAAACTGTAAAGTATACAATTTACGTAAAAATTCATGTTTATGACGTGAGAAACATGCAACAATTATTATGAAAATGTTGTGAGAGTTGCATAAATCGACTTTTCTGATCACTGCGACGAGGCTACAATTTGGTTTTGTGAAAAAATAATGTTTTCTATGTTAATCCCATCAAGTGTTTTATTTTAAAAATGCTTATATTTTTCTCTGGTCAATTCCTTTAATAATAATAATAATAATAATGAATAATTAAATTATCTGTTTGAGTAAGGAATAAAAATTATTCTATCAGGATAACAAACTTTCTAAAAACCGGATAAACAGATTTAAAAATATCCGCAAAATATAAAGCTGTATAATTTATTAAAGCTCTAACACATACACACATATCAGAGAAAGAGAGGGAGCGAAAAAGAGAGAGAGAGAGAGAGAGAGATAAACACATGGATACAGATACCACTGAAGAATGAACTATATTTCATTTAAAGCTGCATGCATGCCTCATTGTTGTTGGCAAATTAGAACAAAATAATTAATTTACTGTACAGTACAACATAAAATTTTTGCTATATAACATTTTATTGTGAAGCATAATATGCTCTGCTATACAAAATTTTTAAAAAATTAGCAGATAATTATTACGTACAGAACAGTACATAAAACATTAATTTTCTTTAAAAGACAGAAAAGTAGAGGGAGGTTGTGGCGATGGGGGAGGAGAGAGAGAGAGAGAGAGAGAGAGAGCAATAAGGAGAAAGAGATAACGTAAAAATAGAGAGAAATAACAATGAAAATATTATTTAATTAATTAAAATACAGCATACTTTTTTTTAATATCAATTTTTAACTTATTTTTTTCTCTAATAGTTATGTATAACTATTTTTTTACAATTAATTGAAATATCAAATAAAATTGAATATATATATATATATATATATAAAATATGGAATACTTAAAAATAACTTACCTCGGTTCATCTTTTTTGGGGAATTTATGATGAGAGATCTTCTTTTCAATAAAATCTTCGTTGATTTTATCCACAGTTTTACAACCAAGGACTGAACACTTTCGTCGAGGTCGCATCTTCCAGCATGAATATTTTCATACAAATGATTCTAAATATAGATGATTTTTTTAATTGACTAAAATATTCAGGTAAATTATACTTACCTATACTTACCTTTCAATATTTTCTATTTTGTTAATATTTTTAGTATGATGACTAATTTTCAATTTGCACGTGCATTATAGTATGCTTCATTACCCTCATTAGTAAATTACCAATAGGCAGCTGACAAACTGGACGTTTATATTTTTCTCTACCGTTCTCTCTCTCTCTCTCTCTCTTTCAATTTTTTTTTGGGTTATTAAATTCTTGGGCACTAGTAACTGTGTACGTATCTGTGTACTGTGTACTGTGTATCTGTGTATCTGTGTATCTGTATCTGTGTACGCTTAAAATATTTTTAAAACGTTTTTGTTTACATTTCTGTTCTATTAATTATGAGTGGAGCATTAGGAACTTTACCAGAGCCACTAGCTAGCGAAGAAGAGTACCAAGAATATCAAGAACGACTGCAGCAAATTAACGAAATTGAAAAACAAAAAGAAGGACGTTCGGGTGATGTTGATAAGCTTTTGTGTGAATGTGGATTTTGTGTATCAATGACATCAGACGTTGAATGTTTTTGTTGCAAAGAAAGCAATTTATTGCAAGAAATAATTCGAGAGGAAGAAAATTTAAACTGCATTACTGAACATAATGAATTTGGTACTTTTGTTACTGGCGAAAGAATACTCAAAATTTTACGTGGTGACAAAATCAAGATAAATAAGACTAATTATATTCAAGATCAAAATTATAATAAAATGTGGCGTTATTTGTCTTACTCTGCATTTATTAAATTTGTTAGGTCCTCAGTGCAATTAGGTAAAAACAATGAGCGTCGCTTGCGATATGTTATCCCCGCTTGTGTTGTTGGAGAGATCAGACGCACGTTTCCTAGTGCCGACGGAACTTACAAAGGCTTCTCATTTAGATTTGGCACTAAATATCCCGCATAACTATTAAGTAAGTTTATATTTAAAAGTTTTATTTTTCTTGAAAAGTTGGTGAATGAATGATTTTTAATAAACTTTAATATTCAAAATAAAAATATAAAAAAATTATAAAGAATATTATAAAGATAATAATAAAAAGATTATTATTTTTAAATATAACAATGTAATAAGTGCATATTCCTGTACTTGTATTTATAATTAATTATATACTAATTTATCTATATTGTTTGTTGCAGTACTAAATCTTACTGATAAATGTGCAAGCAACTGCGGAGAACAAGGATTATCTACTTTTTATAGAATTCAGTGTCCATTCAACAGTTTTAAATACTTCTAGCTATAATAAAATCAGTGTACAAATAAAAAATAAAGGTTCTCTTTTGCTTGCTATATTGCTTAATTTTTATTTCTTTTTAATTTAGAATCCTTATTATGTTAAAATCTAAATATTTTGCATTTAAATATATATTTTTTAATATATAGTGAGTTAAAAGTTCCGTTTTATAAAAAGAAAGTGATTATGCACCTTGCCATTAAAGCTTCACTTCTCAAATTTATTCATTTTTGTATTATCCGCGCTTTGTTCCCTAACCAAGGTCATTAATCCTGACGTCAGAAAAAAGCGCTGCTCTTAATGGTCTGCAATTCTGACGTCAGAAATAAGCACTGCTCTTATTGGTCGTTATCTCCCACTTCTTTACTGCAGCTTATATAGCTGGAGAAGCGGGAGAGCAAGGTTGCCGCGACAACAATCCTGACGTCAGAAATGTTCATTTAAGGGATGGGCTCTATTTTTTTTCTCCCTAAGGGTGCGCCGCTTCCCCGCGACTAAGGTATTTTAAACAATTAAATATGATTTAAAATACTTTAAAAAATACTTGTCTTAAGCCTGGTCAGTTGCTTTAATTGCTTTACATATAAATAATCAAATGTAATTTATTTTGCATCTTGCAAATAGAAATATTTTTTTTGTAGCAGCAGTGTAAATAATATAATATAAATTCAAATTCATAAAAAAAACTTCCCTTCTCAATGATCCCTTTCCCAATATCCCTCCTAACGAGACATGCTTGACGCCTTCTTGTGGCTTTCGTTGAACACGTAGCAATACATTGGAGTTCGTGACCAGGGGCGAGCATTTATTTTAATATTTTAAAACCAATTGTATTTTTTAAAAAAAAATATTAATTATAGTACTTTTTATCATCAACAAATTTGCTAACAGGAATACAACATAATAGTAAGAAAAAGTTTATATCTCTATATTTTTTTTTAATTATATATATATATATATATATATATATATATATATATATATATATATATATATATATATATATATATATATATATATATATATATATATATATATATATAAAATATTTGAAAATATTTATCTTGCACTATATAACCATCTGAAACGAATCATACAAATGCAAATAAAGTCAAACATTTAAAAGGAACGACGGCGGCCGGTATCGAACCGACAACGTTTGGATTTGCGCTCCACTGCTCTGACCATTGAGCTACAGGACCGTCCAATTCAACCTTGATTCCTTACTTGCATTCACACAATTCTATGACGTAAACTGTCGCCTATTCGTTGCCTCAGGGGCACCTGTTTTTACAAACCAGCCTCTCTTTAAACAGCTGACTCCCTTCTTGCGAGGGGAAATTTACCCGTGCGGCGGGATTTATTTGTTTAAACAACCAATGATATCATTTGAAGTTTAAACCTATATATATATATATATATATATATATATATATATATATATATATATATATATATATATATATATATATATATATGTATATATATATATATATATATATCAAAGTATAATATATAAATATTTGAAAATATTTATCTAGCACTATAACACCATCTGAGACGAATCATATAAATGCAAATAAAGTCAAACAGTTAAAAGGGACGACGGCGGCCGGAATCGAACCGACAACCTTTGGATTTGCGCTCCACTGCTCTGACCATTGAGCTACAGCGGCGTCCAATTCTACCTTGATTCTTTACTTGCATTTACACAATTCTTATGACGACAACGGTCGCCTTATTCGCTGCCTGAGGGCACCTGTTTTTACAAACCAGCCTCTCTTTAAACAGCTGACTCCCCTCTTGCGAGGGGAAATTTACCCGTGCGGCGGGATTTATGTGTTTAATCTTCAAATGATATAGTTTTCCTTCACTACACATAGTGTAGATCAGAACTCCACGAGATGGCGATATTTGTATCAAAGTATAATATATAAATATTTGAAAATATTTATCTAGCACTATAACACCATCTGAGTTGTCGTCATAAGAATTGTGTAAATGCAAGTAAAGAATCAAGGTAGAATTGGACGCCGCTGTAGCTCAATGGTCAGAGCAGTGGAGCGCAAATCCAAAGGTTGTCGGTTCGATTCCGGCTGCCGTCGTCCCTTTTAACTGTTTGACTTTATTTGCATTTATATGATTCGTCTCAGATGGTGTTATAGTGCTAGATAAATATTTTCAAATATTTATATATTATACTTTGATACAAATATCGCCATCTCGTGGAGTTCTGATCTACACTATGTGTAGTGAAGGAAAACTATATCATTTGAAGTTTAAACATATATATATATATATATATATATATATATATATATATATATATATATATATATATATATATATATATATATATATATATATATGTATGTATATATATATATATATATATATATATATATATATATATATATATATGTATGTATGTATATATATATATATATAATAAAATGTCCTTATAAAATAATAAAGGGTAATATTGTTACAGAATAATCATAAATCATAATAGCCCATGTATCCTTATTTAATATTAATTTTCTTTCCATGCTCGATTGTTATTTTTATTGTCCATTCAGTGTTTGTGGTTATAAATTTTTATTAGGTGCTCGAACTAGAAAGGAGAGAAAGAGATAGGGCACAGAGAGAGCAAAGAGCCATGCACAAGAGAAAAAAATGCATTATTTTAACCACCGTCTCCCTTCTCTATCCCTGGTAGTTAAAAATCTCACTTCCCCTACACTGCTGCCTCTAAAAACCTGCCTCAGGGTAAAGCGATATTAGACACCTCTGTAGGCAAAACCCTATTAATAGCTAGAGATTTGTAGTGGGGATGGACGAAAATTTAACATTGTAATTCCACTTCCAGTAGTTATGAATTTAATGATACTATCTACATACTTTTACGTGATTTAAGACATATAATATTTTTAACAATATATTGCACTTTACCGGTAACCTCCATTACATGACTAAACAAGCAAGAATCACGAATTGTTATATATTTCAATTTTACTGAATAAATATTATAAATATTAATTATTTTAATTATTATAAATATTATTCTTTTTTACTCCATGCATAAATATTATGAATATTACAAATACTTATTTTTAAATGAATATACAAAATAATGATTATTTATTTAACTTAAATTTTAATTGATTTTTTGAAAAGAAATTATTTACTGCTATAGACAAGACATTGGGCAAGATTATAGACAAGAAAATAGTTGACATAATAATGGCAGGGAGACTCAACACTAGCGGATACGCCACGACAATATGATTATTATTTACACTTACGACATTATTAGTTTTCAATACTCGATACGACTGGAAGTGACTATCATAATTATTTACAACTAAATTTAGGCATATAAATTTTACAATTGTTTATCTTTGCTATACACGTATATACGATCTATATATACAAAAATTAGGGTTGATTTATCATCATATTTTGTCATAAGAGCGCACCATAAGGTTAATTTTAAACTATCAATATGTTTAAATTTTACGTTTCTGTAGTCTTTGGAATTTTCTATATTTTATTATCTACATCTAATATAAAAAACCATTTTTAAGGAAGACTAATACCCATACTAGACTGAAAACCTTCTTTCATACTTAAGCGATTGCAAAGCTGCATTTGATGTTTCCAAAACATTGAATGTAACATATTATTTCTGTTTGAATTGACTTAACAGTACAACTTAGAGACCTTATGCTTAGCTTCTTGTCTCATAGTCCAGTATGAGCCAACATGTATGATGGCTTTTAATCAGACTCTGCAAGTAGGATAAGCTATCTTTTACTATTTTTGGAGATGTATCAAAAAGAACTATATTACGCATTAATAAAAACAACTCCCAAGGTTTTGAATTTTTAAATACTGTATGTATAAAAAATGAATACTTTTAATTTTGTGAGTAAAGAGTGTAAATACATAATTAATCGGAAATATATATATATATAATATATATATATAATATATATATCTAATATATATATATAATATATATATATAATATATATATAATACATGTGTGTGTGTGTGTGTATATATATATATTTAAATAAACCGATGCATATTAAACAGATTTTTCTAGCACCTTACATTTATTAAATTAAAATAAGTTTGTTTTTTTTAACAACAGATTTCTATTCATTAATAAAATATTAAAGAAATTGTACTATTTTGAAATGTTTAATATTATAGTTTTGTTTACAATGTTGAAACTGAAAATTGAGAATTGTTTACTTTTTTAGTCATACAAATGAATAAGAGAGACAGAGAGAAGTTTTTGTTTTTTAAAATTTGCAAAATAATTTTGTATGTTAATTACAGAAAAGTAGTTTTAATTAAAAAGTATTTTTAATGTGACGATTATGTCTTCAACGATTTGTTGACGCATTTTGTGGATTTTTTTTTCTCTCCTAAACATTATGTCATTTCTTTTTCTTTATTATTATTATTAATCTCTACGTGAAATAAAAATATATACAATAAACGACCAAGAAAAGGCATGAGGAAAGTGGGATGATCATTCTTTGACTATATAGCTTTTACTTACGCACTGACAACCCCCCTTTTTTTTTTCTTTCTCCCTTTTTTTTTTTTTTTTTTTTTTTTTTTTTTTTTTTTTTTTTTCCACCTATTCTTCTCCAATAAATTTTTAACAGTACAAGAACAAGAGAAGTACAAAAGCCTACTCTCTTTCCTAATTCTATAACATCTAGTAAAATGTTAAAATGTTCTTCATTTTCAAAGATAATATATAACATTGTGCTTGTTTGTACTTTAAATAAAACAATCATGTAATTACATTTATTTACTAATAATTATTTTTAATAAGGGAACGCGCGCTGTTTAGTAATATTTAACAAGTTTTCATACAAATAATAAAAATAAAATAAAAACAATTCATCGTCGTCAGCAAAATGGCAAATTGTATTATAAAATTAAATGTGTTTTCTAATATAAATTAATACCAGTGCTTACGTCACATTTAAAACTAAACGGTATTAAAGCAAACTTAATTTCATTTAAGATTATATAATTAACCGATTACGAATTGTTAAGAAAAAATATAATTAAAAAAATCGAAGGTTATTAAATTATTATTGATTTTCGATTAATCGTTCATATTTTCGATTTTTCAAAACAATTTATTATTAAAATTTCAATTTTACATTTTTATTAAATGAAAATCGAAATTTATAAACCGATTTTTAAATTCTAAATAAAAATATCGATTGAAAAAACTGAAAATATAAAAAACCGAATCGTTTTGTTTTTTATCGATTTAATCGAACCGACAAAAAATAAAAACGATTTTCCGGTTTCGTGATTTTTAGCGATTTCCACAGCTCTATTTTGTACGATTTATTGCAATTTTTTAAATTCTAAAGCGATTCCATTAAAACTTGGAAGCCTCAATTATTCACTGTATAAATAAGCCTTTTTATGGCAAGCTAAAATTAACCTATTATTTAAAACATTCTATTTATAATATTATTAAAATAACAATAATAAAAAAAGAATCATTTAAGTTGATCATATTGCAACTACAATACAAGTAATATTAAGTTATTATACTATTATTATATATTTTATTTTCTATATATGAAGAATTTATATATAATTATTTATGGCGAATAATTTAAAAAATATAATATGCAATAAAAGATAATAAAAATATGATTGTCTATTATGCATTTAAAAAAATATAGGGCGCCATAACAGGTTAATCGTCGATAGATTTTCCAGTTTGTTATTTTTTTAATTGTTTTGTTTGCATTTTCATTTAAAAACTTATAGAAATATACTATATGTGTAAATTGTTTAGTGTGTTTATTGATTTAATTGTTTCCTTAGAATATTTTGCTAATCATCACATATCTATCAAACAATACTGTTAAATTGTGATAGTTAATTTTTTTCCCCGAATAAAAGAAGTACATAGTTCAAGATAAAAAAGGTTAATTAAATACACCTGCGTTATACACCCCTTAGGAATTCTCATTTATTTCAATAGACATGTATACATTGCAGTCTGTAAATAATAATCCTGTCATCTTTCTCACTTTCTTGCGATCAGAATCACAAAAAACGCAGATGAAATAAAATAATGGCAAAGAAAATTCTTATAAAATATTTTTTTATATGTATAATAATAAGCTGATCGCATCACTATTATACAGTGCAGTATATTGCCATTGAGTGGTATTATAAATATATATACTGCAAAAATATTTTTTTCCTTTAATTTACGTACTGTAAAAATAAAGAAATTTTATTATATTATAATACTTTATAATTGAAGATATATTAATAATCTTTTTTTTTCTTAATAATAGATAATTTTACTAAACAAATTTAGTAAAAGTATGTATATAATATAATAAATAGGATCAAATATTTATGTTATATTATATTATAATGTATTACATATCTTACGTTACGTATATTTATATTGTAATATTATTTCATTGTTATTACTTTTTGTAAAATATTTTTGCTTAAAACATATATTACTGTTTTTACATTAAACACAATAATATTTAACTACTTTATAATAATTATAATATCTGTTGCAATTCAAAATATAAGTCAACTAGTTTTAATTAACACTTATGTATGTCGGGCTTTAGATGAATTTAAAACGAGTGTATTGGAAATTAAAATTTATTTCTCAACATTTTAGAACTTTATATTAGTCTTCAATATAAAATTTTCAAGTTATTTTAAAATATAATGCATCTAACATAATTAAAAATTGAATTAAAAAACGCATTTTTTACATGGAAAACTGCTGCCATCAGGTAGCTGAGGTTTCTCAACTACGTCACGCTACCACGTGATCTTTTCAGCCAATCCCCGTCGATGTGCCCCTACGGACTAACCTGTCTCTATATAAACCTTGGTATTATTGCTTCTTTTTTTCCTGCCTTTCTAACTTTAAATTTAACCATCACGGTATATCTCAATTTTTTAAATTTTGAAAATGAAAATTTTGAATTGCATGTTTTTCTTCATTTTGTCCAAACGTATTTTTTCCCCCGTCAGTGAACTTTTTACTATAGTATATTTCATTTCATTTTCTTCAATTAACATGTTGCAGGCCCCTATTTTTTTGAAATTACTAGTAACTCAAAAAAATAAAATCGTACAAATAAAAAAAAAGTTTGCTAAAAGTATTTGAAAGTTGGAAAAAAAGTGAATATTAAATTGTTTATTGCATTATAGGATTGTATGTATAAAACTAAAAAGTTGACCACGTATTTTTTTTTTTAAACCATTTGAAAGTTAGTTTAAAGCAACAACTACTGATGATAAAAATTGCAGTACCCACGCGATCATCAGATAAGAAAGGTTATTCAAATTAAAATTAGCTCTATACTATATAAGTGAAACTTCGAAAATTTGTTTGTCATAATTTTGTATTGTGGTGTAACAAAATTTGTATCCTCGTACTTACAAGTTAGAATTTCATTTCTTTACATATGTTTAATAAATTCAAAATGATTTATGATTATTGTTTATTTCTCCTTATAAATTTATGGTTAAATTAAATCCCACCAATACCTCATTTTCATCCTCATTTTCAGTAAAAACATTAAAAAAAATTACTTATTGATTTTAAAAAATCTACTTCTAATTCGCATTCAGTTATAAATTAAAATATGTACAAATAATAATTTAGAGAAATTGATCTTTTATATTAACCAAAAACGAGCCGAGTTACTTATTTATTTTAAAATTTTCAAACAACTCAATTACTTGAAGGAAATAAAAAATAAATTCTAGAGTATGAAATGTTATGTTGTTGTAATACCGTATGAAAATGCTATAATATTTGATGGAGCAATGCGTTTAATAAGGATACAGTATTTTCATATGACAATGATTAAAATTTTGTATCACGCATTATTGTCTGTATTTGCACCATTCTATGACTAAAAATATACTAAAAAGGGGTACCAAATCACGTATTTTTACATTTAAATTTCAAAAATTTCTTGCGGGGGTATCCCCTGCACCCTCAGCAGGGGGGTGTCCCCCCCTGCACCCCCCCTCAGTATGGTGGGCTTGGACCCCCCCCCCCGTAACAAAATCCTGCGTACGTAACAAGCCATTCCTGATGTAAGTATTATGACGTTATGAACTGCATATTCCCTTAAACTAAAATGAAAAAAATGTTGAACCCCTTACTATTTTTTGAAGTTTGAAAGCCATAATGGTAACAACTACCGATGATAAAAAATATACATTGCATTTGACCAGTTCATTAAATTAAAATTAAATCAATTAATTCGTCATGTCCGGTCATGTCATTATTCAAAAACAAAAAACATTGAATTTAAATAATTGGGGGATCACGCTCAAAAATTTCTCTGATATAAAGTCTATACAATTTGATTATCATAGAGTTTGTCGCCTATTTTACACGGGAAGATTTAATGAAAGTGTTGAGTGGTCTGGGAAACCAAAGATCCGGGATCGAGTCTCGGTCGAGCCGAATTCCTTTTCAATAACAGTTTGCTGCTTATTATAACACGGTGTAACACGAAAGCCAAACACTTTCAATTTGATTATCAATATATTATATTTTTTTAGGGTACGTTACCTTACCTGATCACTAATAATATTTAATTTACTGATAATCAAATTGTATAGGCTTTGAATCAGAGAAATATTTTGAGCGTGGTTATGAAATAAATAAAAAAATTATATTATTTATTTATTTTTGATCTGTTTTACCTTTGAAAAATATTGTATTATTGCAAGGTTTATATAGAGACAGGTTAGTCCGTAGCGCCCTCTTTAGAAAAAAAAAACTTCTCGCATCCCCACTCCTACCCTTTAGCTCGTGACGTCAGTGAGAAACCTTCAGCGGCATCTCTGGCTACTTACTCCCCTGTATAAGGGACTAAGTTTATCTTTCTCTATTCGCTCTCTCTATCAAAAATAAAAATTAAATAATGATAAGTTAATTATTTATAGGGCACATTATTATTTGTTAATTTAACACAGCACCTAACATTTTTGAAACAAAATAAATGGTCTAAGCTAGTTCATTTCAAAGTTGTTGTTTTTTTTATTGTTTTTTTTTCTTTTCTTTTTACATATGAGTAAGATAAATGTGGTTATTAGTTATAACTAAGTATACGCCTAATTGTGATTGTATTTTTTTCCATTTAAAAACCTGCCCTTAATATGCAAGTTATCCTAAAAAAAAAACTGAATTTTAAGAGTTAATATAATACCATCACAATCGTGTATCTTTTTTTTCTCCTTTTATTACTGCAATTTATGGCCACTTTTTTTATGTTAAAATTATATTCATGTAAAAATTAAGTTTATTATGAAATATAGACAACTTTACATATGTTACTTATGTTATTAAAACACGTTAAATTGCACCAGAAAAACTGCACAGAAAATTTTGCGAAATTATATATGGTGCATTTTTGTCATTATTTTTAGCATAAATATTTTTTTGCTAAATTAGAACATAAATAATAATGCTATACGCATAAAGATATTATAAAATTTATGCTTATATATGAACGGGAAGAATTAGTTACTTAATTTATGCTGCATTGATGTCATTATAATGACATAGCTATAGCATAAATGATGCCTAATTAGAGCAACATAAATAATTATGCTTTGCAATATATTATTTAAAATTCTACGTAGTTATTACACAGTACAGCATAAATTATGCTGTATTGAACAAATTGTGCTAAAAATGAGTTATCATAATTTAAAAAATATTAATAATAATAATTGCGCGAAGTAAAATTCATAACTTATAACGTATTTATAGGACGTGAACGAGCGGTGAACAAATCTGAAAAATGTGCGCAATTTTGATAACAAATTTAAGGATTGGGTTGCTTTATATAAAAACTGAAAGTTTTTTAAAACTTGGCTATTAAAACATGGATCAAAATTATATGTTATCAGTGTTATCACCATATCAAAGAGAGAAAGAGGGAGATATCTGCAATCATAACAACTTTGAAATTTACAGCAATGCCTAACTCCGTCTTTGGAGTCATCGTTTTATAAATTATAACCTTTATTTACTTTTGACTATATAACAAGTAAGAGGCTCGTTCACCGCGCCCTGAATACTTTTTGAGTTGACCTTTTTATTTTTTTACTTTTTTGTACTAGAGCTGTGGATTTAATCCGGTTTATTTTTAAAACCGGTTTCATGAAATATAAAAACCGGTTTCGAGTTATTACATATAACCGAAAATCGAAAATTAAAAATCGAATTGAAGATTAACGATTTAAAACCATCAAAAACCGTACTTTAAAAATATCGATTTATCGTATTTCTTATATATGAAAACCGTCAAAATAATTCGATTTTTTTAAAAAAAAAACCTTTAAAAAATCGATAAAAAATAAAAAAAAAATAAAAAAATGAAAGTCATTTTAGATAAACAATTTAACAATATTAAGTAGAGCTGTGGATTTCATCCGGGTTGTTTTCGAAACTGGTTTCATTACATTAAAAAATCGGTTTCAACTTTTTAAAAAAAAAATAGAAATTGTATTAAATATTAACCGTTTAAAACCACCTAAAACTGTATTTCAAAGAATATCGATTAATTGTATTTCTTTTATAAAAAAAAAACGTAAAAATAATTCTATTTTTTTTAAGGGAGTAGGGTACTAACCTTTTATCTCCAAACGTACAAGTGTTTTGAGACTAAATTTGGTGTCATTGTGTAGCTAAGGGTTACAACTAGCCGTGTTAAAAATTTCATGATGTTTGACCGTATCGAAAAAAAGAAAAAAAATATTGAAATTAACATTGGGTCTTATGGGCTTAAAATTTCAAAAAATCATATATAATTAATTTGCGCGGTGACCCCCCAAAATTTTTACATATTTGAAATTGTTTCAAGCTTTAGTTTATTGTGCACAATTTCAAATTTTTTTGACGAGAAAAGGTTGAGGCTAATGGCCGACGTCGGTCCTCTACTCCCTTAAAAGAAGAAAATTTATAAGATTAAAAAATCGAAAAATTATTTAATCATTTTAGCTAAATATTTAAAATATTCAATGGCAATTTTAAATATTTGTAAATCAAAATATTATAATAAGAAACTATCATTTATAATTAATTTATTATTATTGAGCTATGAAATTTATCAGGTTTGTTTATTTTATTTATTCGGCTTATTTGCTTTGACTATTGAGCACAGGATATATTCGCCAAAATTTTATTTAAATTAAGTGACGTGCTTGCTCTCATGACTAAAATATTATTCTCGGAAAATGACTTTTGACTCCTCTTGTGCTCTGCTACAAAACTGCAAGTTCGAAAATATTGTTATATTTCTATACCTGATATACCTTTTTTTCTATTTCTTCTTCCCTTCTATACGGTAAATTGTTTCTAAAATTATCTACGTTAGTGTGTATAGGTCCCTTATTTTCTAACTTTAACTTCTTTTTTTTTTTTTACTCTACTTTTTTAAATCAATTATAGTTTTTTTTTGGCGAAACAACGAATAAACAAACAAAAATAAATTAGAGTAGTATAATATCTTATTGATCATTAAATTTAAACACAAAAATATTTGTATTTTATTTTAGTCTATTAATTATTGTTAAGGTCTGTTCACAATGAAGCGTAAATTTACATAACTCTTACTTAAAGCTACGACCATGTTATTTGGATTCTTACGTGAAAGTTACGTGAATTTACGCGTGATTGGGAATACATACAGTATAATAATACAGTATATATTTATACTGTATTTTATATTGTATTCATTTGCTCAAAATTTTACATAAGAAAAATGTTTTGTGTCTGAGTGGGTATCCCGGGGTCTACGGTCTGAGGGTGCGGATAAAGTTTGTAAGCGCACATAAAGCATACTTATACCTGAACAGACGAATCCCAATTTCATTATGCGTGAATAAATATCTATAATAAGTATAACAAATTTCATTGATTATAAATTATTGCAGTTGTTTTATTAATGAAAAAATACGCATACATCTTTTTTGGTTGTCGTTCTAGTGTCATTTTTAAGCGAAAATGCTACGCAAAAAAATTACAGAATATTAATCATGAAATAGTAAAAATGAGGTTAGAGCGACGATAAAAAAAGATATATTTGTGTATTTTCATTAAAATGATAGCTGTATCAATTTTAAGTGGCTGTACTGGCTTCTAATAATTCTCAATATTTACTGATGCATAACGTAATGAGGGTCTTCTAGACAGGTCAAAGACATGTCTATGAGACAGGTAGCAGTTAATCCTTTACGTAGTAATATAAAAAAGGGAGGGGTACAATAGTATACAATACTTTTAGACTTTTATATAGTGACAAATGAAAAAGTGGTATGGGGGTTGAAAAAGCCCAGTATTTTAACAATTTCTTTCTAGTTTTTTTTCTCTGTTTTTAAAAACGTAAAAAAATTGATATAAAATATTATTTTAAAATATTTAATGCAAATATTTTTTAAATAGGTATTTAAGATTTTGCATACAAGTATGAATTTATTTATTATCATTGTAAATTGTAACATTATTGTCGAGGAGAAAGCACTTTAATAATGTAACCCTCTTAAAAAATAAAAGTTAAATATAATAATTAGATTAAATATAAAAAAATAAAAATGATTTTTTTATTATATTTTGACTTATCAAACTTGTATTATTTTGCTATTTATGTTTCGCAGTTTGCGCTATATACATTTAGGATACAAAATCATATCATACTAGGATATTTTGCATACAAGCCAAAATATGTGTTTTCCGTGTCTTAAACTCATTGTAGTACTATTTTAGCCAAATAATTAGAATCAACATAAAATTTGCATTTAGAAATGATTTTTCAAGACTCAAAATTTTGAAATCGAGAAACGCCCCTTTTTAATTACTGTGTATTTTATCATGAACTATACGTCGCATCAAAAATTTGTAATGACAAGAAATACGTAGAATTATGTAATACACCATGTGTAGAAATTTCAGATCATTTGAACTGGTTTTGACGAATCGCCATCGTTTTGAAAAAAAATTAAATGAGAAATTTTAAAAATGATGTCAAATATCATATACAATAACATTATATTTAGAATTTCGCACTATTTTTTTTTCAAAACGATGGCAATTCGTCATAACCAGTTCAAATGATCTGAAATTTCTACACATGGTGTATTACATAATTCTACGTATTTCTTGTCATTACAAATTTTTGATGCGACGTATAGTTCATGATAAAATACACAGTAATTAAAAAGGGGCGTTTGTCGATTTCAAAATTTTGAGTCTTGAAAAATCATTTCTAAATGCGAATTTTATGCTGATTCTAAATATGTGGCTAAAATTGTACTACAATGAGTATAAAACACGGAAACATATATTTTTGCATGTATGCAAACTAGCCTAGTATGATGTTTTCAACGTGAATCTGAACCTTAAATGTAGCGCAAAAAAAAACTGGTAAACATAAATAGTAAAATGCAAGTTAGATACGATAAAAAAAAATACAGAAAATAATTTTTATTGTTTTAAAATTAATCTACGTATTTATCAAATTTAACATTTAATTTTGAAGAAAGTTAAATTATTTAAGTGCTTTTTTTTTACCGAATACTGCCCAAATAGGGGACAACAATATAGTATTATAAAGTTTTTTAAACATAGAATTTATAATCAGGTTATTTTAGTATTTATTATTTAAACTGAATAAGAAAATTCCTATTTTTAAAATACTACCACCAATTTTTGTAAAGGAATACATTTTTAACCTTCCTTCAGAAAGCATAAAGCAACCAGCTGAATGCCTGAGGGTTTGAAACTCCCTTACAATTCCCCTCCCACCTCCTGCCATACCTTTTCTCCTTTTTTTTTTATTCCTCTGTGTGTGTATAAAACCAATATACTGTGTTTTTTTAGGCATGACATCACCGAATATTAACGGTGCATATCGCTCAAATGTGTGCATTTCTGATGCCAACATTTTAACATTTAATTTTTTTAGTTTTTTTATGTGAAAACATGTTGGTTTGTTACGTTTATCATTGGGTCCGTAATTAAAATATAAAATTGCATCATTTATTTCTTCAATTGATATTATTTTTTGGATGCAAATTAAGTCCAACAGTGCATGAGCTGTATCATACTCGCAGACACTCTCTAATAAATCTGGTACAACATCAGCAACCATATTTTTTGTTACGTCAAAATCAATTTCCTTGTCATAAAATAAGCATGATGTCTTAACGCCAGTACAAGAGGGATTAATATAATTTACAGCATCATTTTAATTATTAATATTTCTGAAATATTTAAGATCCTCTATACACATTATTTTTTCTCATGTCCTGGTGCTAAAAAGCGACAATAATGTTTAGATCGAAATGATTCTACGAAACCTAAAAAATTATTTAAGCCAAGATTGTCGCCATGATTGTATGCAAGACAGAAATATACAAAGTATATTAAATATATAAAGGTCTAAGGGACTTTTCTAAGCTATCTGCTTTGCGATCATCAGTAAAATGAAGTGAAGTTACAAAATTATTTTTTAATTCAGTAAATTAATGTAGAGGAAGTGCGGGTATGGTAAAATAAACTCTATAAGTTTTATATAACGTACTATGACTGCCGAAACTGTTATTAGGTTCAAGATCATCTAAAAATAGACAAATTAGTATCACTACAAGTCCCACAAATTTTTCATTTTTTTCCGACCAATTTTCATTAGTAAGATATGAGGTAAGGATGTGATTGTTTGCAAAGTTACTATTGGTTTCTTCAATGAAACTAGTTACAGTGTCATAAACATTTGATAATTTGAATAATCGTTGAAGTATAGTTTCAATTTTAAAGTAGTATCCATTACTAACAGTTTGAACCTGCATTTGTTGCCTATTTGGTTACGTATAGTAAACCCAACTAATTTTGGCAAATCAATATAGAGCGCATGTAGCGAGTTATGTTGGTAGCCGGCGCGCTAGAGAATGGGGGGGGGAGAGGGGGGCGTGGCCATGAAAATATCATAATAAGCACCCTTTTGCATATTTTTAAAGGTTTGCAGCCACTTTTGATAGCTTAAATCTCATTAAGTTATCGTTTAAGAAGCTTGATCTTTTTTGTGCTTACAAAACGGTGTCATATTGTTCTTTATTTATATCACAAAGTTTTTTTAACTTTATTAGTTGAATCATGAAAAATCTTCAAAAATGAGGAAAAGTCACTTTCGCTCATTAACACTACAAATATTCGTTTTTTCTCGTTTTAGGAATTTTTATTTATTTCTTCAACAAATTGTTTTAAAAAACTTTGTGATGCAGATGTCGAACAATATTATATATTTCTGTGAACAAAACAATTAAGCGTCTTCAACGATTACTTTGCGATATTTTGCTAGGTTTATGACAGCTCTAGCTTGCTATTTAAAACGGCCATACTTTTATCATTAACGAGCTGTCATATCGTAGGAAATTTTGGCAAAGTTGTTAAATCTTGATATTTGATATAATAATTAAAACTAAAGATCCAGATTTCCGAAAAAATTTTATTTTAGTGCGCGTAGCTATCGCAGTCTCTTTCTCGCGAATTGCACCCTTAGTGGCCGGCGAAATTGTCCGCAGCCTGACCGCGACGTGTAAAATTTTTATATTTTTACGCCGTGAGCCAAAATACATTAAACGTAAAACAAAAATTATAAAAGTTGTCTAGTGCTTTCTGCACATACGTTTTCAAGTCAAATTTTAATTTTTTTTTTTTGGAAAATATGACCTAAGGAGCTTCCGTTTCTTTCGCGGAAACTGCAACCTTGGCGGCCGGCAAAGTTGCCCGCAGTCTCACTCCGTTTTTGCATATTTTGAACGGTTTGCAGCCACTTTTGAGTGCTTGTATCTTGCAAAGAGTTTGTTGTAGAATCTTGAATTTTTTGGGCCAACAGAACTATTTTACATTGTTTGTTATCTGCGTAGCCAAGTTTTTTTATGCAATTAGTTGAATCAAAAAAAATCTTTAAAAATGTGTAAAAGTCTCTTTTGCGCATTAACACTAGAAATTGTGTTTAAAACTTTGTGATGCACATAACGAACAATATGAAATATTTCTCTGGACAAAAAAAATCAAGCATCTACAACGAATAATATGTTTCTATAGGTCATGAAGGCTTCCCGACAATAAAAGTATAGCCCTTAGAAGGGCCGTTTTTTTCGGTGCCACACGTTAATAACTGCACCAAGAACCTTCATTCTGGACGACTTCGGACAGGCGACGGCGCATCGAGCCTACAACATTATTTAAGAACTGGGGAGTGATGACCTCTGCCCATGAGAGCTGCACAGCTTGCAAAAGGTAGTCAGCAGTCTCAAAGGATCCCGGATACCTCTCTCGAATGAACTGCATCGATCTTGCCAAAGCGTTCTCGATGGGTCTAAGGTCGGGACTCTTTGCAGGCCAGTTGAGGGTGTGTAAATCTTCTTCTTGTTCATCTAACCAAGCATTTACAACGTTGGCTGTATGAATAGCCGCGTTATCTTGCAGAAAAATGAATGGTCCTTCCGGTATTTCTTCTCGCACCGTCGGAACCATGTCAGTTTGGAGGAGTTGAAGATATGCGAAGCGGTCGTAGCGACCTTGAATCCGCTCCAGACGGTAACGTTCGGGCTTCATCATCATAGCCCAAACATGGACTGCTACTCAGCCGCTCTTCTTCATCTCCAAGACATATCGGGGGTCAAACTGCGTTCTAGGAGGTCTCCAAACTTTAACTAGTCCGTCGTTGACAGAAGAGTTAACCTTCTCATCAGACAACGCAACCTCGTCCCATATATTTTCATCAAGCCCAAGTCACCTTAAAGCAACTGCTAGCTTCATGTCTTTGTGTCACTGGGTCAATAACTCTTTCTTAGCTGCTACATGGCTTTCCAAACCAGCAGCTTTGAGACGTCTTCGGGCAGTTTCCAGTAAAGCAGAAAACCTGGTAGTAATTACGGCTTGTCGTGTGGTCGCAAAGGGGGTGCCCCTTCACATACTGGATAAGTGCAGCGTCTTCTTCCTCGACGCTGGCTCGCATCCTTCGGACACCTCGACGCCGCTCCCAAACTCCGTCGTCTTCATACTGCTTCTTCCAGTGGTAAACGGTCCTGAAGCCCACTTCTAGCTGTGCAGCATTTTATTTCAAAGTTTAGTTATATTAAATACATGTAAACACGATTCAAGTTATTAAGCTTTTACGATAACATGTAATTGAGACAAATCAAATTTTATCTAATACATTTTAAAAATTATAATAGTTTGCAGTTAAAAAAAAATTTAATATTTAAAAAAAATACTAATTATATAATTTTATATTGCATATATATAGATACATATACTGTATATCTGTATATGTATAAACTATTGTGAAACTAAGTAGCTTGTTTTAATTGTAAATCGGTCACCCTTTTAGTTAATGGAAATATCAGAGCAAAGAATTATTTCTGTACAATCTTATTCATTTATATTATAATAAGTACTTAGAAAGACAATCCACTCACTTATTGCATGAATTCTTGGACAGCATTCCACAAAATAGCAACATTGTGAGTTGGTTAAGGTAGAACGTTGGTCATTTTAAAAACAAAATGTTGAATGTACAGCCACACATACTGGTTAACAGGAGGATACTGTGCACCCAATGCCAAGCAGATCTTGTAGCATGTGGATAATACGTCCAAGAAGTCTGTCTCTGCCGCTTTGAATGAGTATCTGGACTCATCTACTTTAATTTTATATGATGAAGGAGCAGATAAATCCCCAACAACAATAACGAATGGCGGCAGAGTTTATTTGTGATTGAGGCACGATTTGCGAATATCTCCAACAATCTTGTTGACATTTTCACTTGTCGATAAAACATAAAATGTTCGTTGTGATCAAAATTTACACGTAGCTAAAAAATTTATATAAATAAAAAAAAGTGAAACAATAAAATTAATAAATATGCTTTGTCTAAACAAAAATTTCCTATTGAGCAAATTCATACTTAAACACTTCTCATTGCTACCTATCAAAGTAACCAACTGTAAAGTAAAAAAAAAGTTCAATGGTTGCATATAAAAAATTATATAATCTTTTTATTTAACACCACGGTGTACATACACGTCACCTAAAGATGGCCTGCAGAAAGGACATAGATAAACAATATTTGAAAACATATTACATATAATTTTTACATTCAAGATATAAGGAGCAAGGAATTTTAAATATTCAATACTTCTTTATTATACAGAACTAACATAATAATTATTAACTATCAATTATTACTATTATTATCTTATGGGTATGAGATATATAAAATAAATATTATATATTATGGACGAATGGTTAACAAGAGCACCATAACTAATAATCAATATATCGATGTTTACCCGTCGAAGTGAACGTACTACACTTAACAAATTTTACTCAAAATGAATGATCTGCGTTTGTCGCTTCTACGCGTTTTATCATGAGAACTAGATGGGGGAAATTGGAACTTGTAAAGTGTAGAACGTTCATTGTTCCCCAAATTTGTTAAGTGTAGTTCGTTCACTTCGACGGGTAAGCATCGATATAAATAGGACAGGTGTACATACATTTTCAGTCAGCCGTTCTTAGCATACTCTGCTATACAGTCAACATGTTAGCAGGTCAATACTCTGTTAGTTCTAGCTATACATGTATTAATATGGTAAATGCTGCAGTGTTGACTACAGAGTGAACACACGCAATTTGTATAGTCTGTATGATATTTCCTATTTGTACAAAGTCAGTGGTGAAAAGCCGTGAACAGTGAGCCTTGTTAGTACTTGTCTACTATCCGCTGCTAATGGTGTTTCTATTCCTCTGTTTTGAATACGTCACAACTGTAAAATTCTCGATCTATCTGTCTTTTTTTTCTTCCAGTTATTATTAAAGTAGCTTATATATATGGTTCGGTAGGACCCAAATGAAATTTAAATTTTAATTTCTACTACGAACATTGGAGTATATATCAGTTCATATACCAGCCTTGATCTAGTATATTTTGACAGGCATAATATTTTTTTTGATATAAATTGTCTTGACTCTCTCAAGAGTGTCAAGATCTGACGATTTAAGCTTATCTAATATTACTTCAATGCCATACGATGCAATGGGTGCGATTTTAATTTCCAACAATTTGAATGTTCAGTTAACTGATAAATTTGATAGTTTTCGAAGCAGATGTATAGCTTTAATCGCCACGGTACATCTGTTCTTTATATGTTTAGTCAAGCCTCCCCTATATTGAAACGTTACTCCAAGGTATTTAATTTCGTTAACAAATTCGAGCACTACATTATTGAACATTATAATATCACTTTTTGCTAAGTTACCCCCCTTCCTAAACTTTATTATTTTTGTTTTGCTTACATTTAAAAATAAGTTATTCACGTCATACCAACTTTTCAACTTATTTAAAGTGTATTGTAGTTGGTTAAGATTTTTTGAGTATAGCACTAAGTCGTCTGCATACATTAAAATTTTTACTTCTTAAAAATTATTATTAAACAACGCTTCTTTTATATCTGAGGTTAACAGGTTAAAGAGGAGCGGACTCATTGGGTCTATCTGTAATACACTGTTTGATTGATTGTGCAATTTTTGGAGACAGCTGTATGCCGTCGTTGATTTGAATTGTATTCACATTTAACAAAGTAAATCTAAAATTTTACAATTTAAGGGTTATTAAATTTAAGTTTTCGAGTTTATCTCTAAGAATATGTCTATTGACCTTATCAAATGCTGATTTGAAATTTACAAATACCGAGTACAATTTCCCCCCCGTTTCTTCAAGTGCCGCGTCGATTTCATCGCTTAGATTTTTACCACTTGTAAGGTTCCTTTCTTAGGTTGGAACCCCAACTGTTCGTCAGGAATTACTGGTATAAAGAATTTAAATCGCCACCTATGACGTAAATTCAATAAAAGTTAATATGCACACGAGCAGAGGAATGCATGTGAAGCACCACCACGTCGCTAGATTTTCTTTGTTGTTTCATCCTATAGCATCAAGAAAATAAAAATAAATTGTTTAAAAATGACGAAGCATGGATCTATAAGGAATTCTTAGTTTTCAGATAAAAATAGTTTTGAGGTCAATACATGGAGTGTGGGAGCTGTCAATCATATATAAACTAAGGACACCATATCCCCTTAGATTCACTTGCGAATAGATATACCTGAGAGTAGGAACTTTAAGAGCTAACTTCTAGCAATCACTGCAATACTTAGTCATTTTATCTCCATTCAAATCTCAGTATTTGATTGTTAAATATTAACTTAGTAAGTTGTGATTATACTCCATGTCTTGCCTTATTATTGTACTGTAAGTACAGCAATATATTTATTCATTTAGATATTATAATTCTTGGCTGATTCGTTATTTTATAGAATTAAGTCGCTTTCATAAATTATTAAAATAGGAGAAAATTGATTAACTGCAATTTCGTTTTCCGTTAAATTAACCCAGGTATAAATTTATTATATTGTTCAATAATATCAAAATGTATTGTAATTAATAAATTTGCATAATAATAAATTAAAGGTATTTAAATAATTAAGGGTTAATAGAAGTTAAGAAATTAGTTAATATACTATATAAAGTTTGTATAATTTTATTGTAAACTAAGTTTGGAGATATTAAATACTTTATATTTGAAAATAAAATTATAAGTGTTGTTTGAAAGTTATAAATGAATTTAATATTTTGATTCTAATGCCCCGTGTAAGAACTCACGTCTAGTAGAATTTTACACATCTTGTTAAAATAATACTCTTACATCCTAGAAAAATAAAACCAAATTGCCATTTAGTAGCTTATGTAGCAGAACATTAACTTGTCAAGATCAACAAAATGTGAAGGGGAGAATCTTCACACACCTGCATACCGCAGACACAGTTTCTTGCAGAGATTTTCTTCTCTAGCTAGACAATACGTGTTTAAGCACGCCTATTGTGCGTTCAAAACTCTCGCCTTTATATAATTTTAACGATCGAAATTTTATGTATGATTACTAGCTTATTTTATAGGCAGGTAGTCTTTAATTGAAAGATCATTGTAGAGAACTTTATTACGCGTTCTTACAATAATATACGTAAGAGACAATGATTGATATTAGAGGTAATTTTTACTTGTTCGTTTTTAACATTATCGAGCCCCGAGGCTTTGTTATTTTTCAATATATGAATGGCTTATTGCACCTCCTCATCGTAAATCATAAGAAATTCGGCTGGGCTAACATAAAATTTGAAATGATCGTGTAAATTTATAGAATCAAAGTTTGTATGGTTTGTCTCATTTAGGAGATTATTGAAATATGGAACCCACTCGCTAATGGGAATAGGCGGCTTGATTTGTTTATCACTAATATGTTTGTATTTATATGGCGTCAGTTTAGCTTCCTTGATTCTTTTTATTTCTTCTGCCATTTTGAATTCTAGTCTTTTCTCTTGTAAAAGAATACAATACTCTTTGCGCAATATTATATAACATATACGTTTAATTTTGCCTTTTTTAAATTTATTCTATACTTTTAACGCGTGTATAAGTTTCTTTCTTGCTACATAACAGTCTTTGTCAAACCATGGCTTTACAATTCTATTGGAGTTAGTTTTTAAAACAGCAGATGTGTGAATTGACTTCTCATACAATTGAGAAAGCCCATTTACGTCTTTACTTTCTACAAATTGCTGGAATTTCTTACTATTATTATTTACGAAGTTTCCTAATAAGTCGTGATCAATTAGATTTTTATACGGATTTATTGGTTAGGGTTGGAAGTTTTTAATATTTGACTCACTTGTGCTAAAGTTACATTATACAGGGAGATTATTTTAATGCTTGTAGAGATTGATTCATAGTTAATATCACACTTTAAGCATTTAAGAGATTTAGCGCTATTGAATACCAGGTCTATTGTACTTGACCCATGCGCATCCACAAACGTTCGGTTTTCTGGGGTGTTACACAGTGAAAAGAAAAATTAAGTGCATAGTTCTATTAACGTTTGTGATTTGTCAGAGTCGTTGTCGATTCTACTGTAATGTCCCCTAATAACAATACATGCATTCCAAACTACACATACCTTAGTTAAACACAACTTAATGGCTATGGATCACGTCTGCAATCTATGGTTACATCCGCACAGCAAGGTAGGCTAACTCCTGAAGTCATATCACCCTAGTCCTTTTTCCCTATCCTGGTGGAGATTTTCCAGCATCTACCCCAAGGTTATTCCCTACTTGGCCAGCCTAGCAAGGATGGTTTACCTCTAATAGACTCATCAGCTGCGGTCCATTTCTCTAAAACATCAGACAGCTTCAGATTCATTATCGTGCTGCCCATCAGAAGTGAGTCCCGTGATTTTCAAATTTATGAGGTGCACTCCATCTTTCAAAAGTATCCGGGGCTAGCAGGGGCTGTTGAAATTTCACCTGATACGACTCTGCTAGCTGTATCTGCAGATCAGATGCACTACATCCTTATGACGCAGTCGTTTTTACAGAAATGTCAAACAGGTGCTGTACCGGTGTGTCCACCTGACCTACCAGTAAGAGGAATCGAGTTTCCGTCCTGCTCGATCGCAGCTTTCCGGGGTTTGAGAACAACTGCGGCCGAGTTGTGCCACAAAAGGATAACACACGAGCCATACTCTATCTTTGTAACAACAGCAAATAAGGGAGAGTGGCTTTACAGCGTGAGCAAACCTCTTAAGTTGTCTTTAAAGTGCCAGCAGATACATTCCAGCCCGGGGGTCACCACGTCGGACTGGTTAACTGTGGATGGTCATGGTTTTCGGTCGCTGGAACCAGGATGTACTGCGTACCATACTAAGCATACCCTGCTGTCACGTGCCATCTTCAGCAAACCTCATAACATAGCGTTTGGCGGAAGAGCTTACATCAACCGAGATAACTTCTCGATACCTCTGCTTCCCAGTGAACATCAAGCTGCTAAGGTAACATTATTGAGTAAATGGGAACCAATGTTACAGACCCTGATTGCTCTAGATACTCAGCATACTCCGGGTATACCTCTGCACCTGGTGGAGCAGGAGCAAAAGCTGTACGACCCCTCGACCCTGGACCTGGCGCAGACCAAATCCATCTTGTGGAGCGTGGTGGGGACCATTACGACTGGTATTGTGCTGTTTTTGGCAGTCAGAGGTGTGGCAAAATTACTTAAGTATTTTTGGCAGCTTAAGTACTCCAGACGATCACAACCTGCAGAGCCACCAATCCCAATGGCCCCCTTAAACAACACTCTCTATGTTCCCCGACCACCTGTCATCATAATGGAAGAACCCGCTCGCATAGAACCATCTGCTCCCATGCAAAATCAGGTCCCAAACCCAAGTGTGATTGTCCCTAACTGATTCTACGGACCAATTCTAGAAGATTAATGTAACCCTAAGTGACCCTGGCAACAAAACTATATGTGTGTGAAAGAAGAAACAAAGTATGGACTTATTACGTACTTTGAGTGATATAATAAATTGTTGTTATTGTCGTGTTCACATAATGAAAAGAAGAAGCAACCTACTTTGAGTGAAATTTGTGGTTAATAAATATGTGCTAGAAGATAATAAAAAAAAATTATACTAATAATAATTATCTTTAAACTATTATTTTCTATTTTGGATAGCTTGTTTGTTTTTTTTTATATTTTGGATAATTTAGATAAATATATATATTATTTTCATTTATTTTGTTTCTGTACTGCATGAAAAGACTAAGAATTGAGTCGATTAAAGAAACAAAATAATTTAAGATGTTATTAAAATAATATCACATCCTTGAGACTGAGTAAACTCAACAAATGTTTTTTTATTTTGGTTTTAACATGTCTTATGTCAACTTAACTATGTTATTAAAAAAAAAATCAAACATTCTTAAGTAACTACCCTGAGCTCAGCACTATTATGATTTGTTTATTTTTTGTCTCATTTTATCCCCTTACACCTTCACCCCACCCGTTGGTCTATTTCGTGGGAAGGTAATGTCACGTGCAATTATGTGTAGCAATAATTGCACGTGACATTACCTTCCCCCGAAATAGACCAACGGGTGGGGTGAAGGCGTAAGGGGATGATATGAGACAAAAAATAAACAAATCATAATAGTGCTGAGCTTAGGGTAGTTACTTAAGAATCTTTGATTTTTTTTCCCAGCCTACTCACCAATACTTAGAGGTAAACTTCTTAAAATCAATTACCACGTGAGTAAAAACTTAAGGGTTCTCTTTAGTTAACTTGTATCTAGAAATAAAAAAAATGATTTTTTTTTATTTATTTTAAAGGCTAAAGATACGCCTACACTCGATAAAATGTCAGCATCCGTGACCATCCGATAAGAGAGATAATAATAATTGAAATTAGCACGAGCTTTTGTGGGACCAAAAATTCAAGAAATCGTAATTCTTATTCTAGCCTGGCAACCTCCCAAAATTTTAACGTTTCTTTGGTAAGACTTTGTCCGCCAGAACGCATTTCCGGTAAAAAAATTTTGAGCTAAAACAATTTATTTCAATTTTATTAAACTTTTAGATCATTCACAAATTTAAAATGTAGAACGAAGATTTTTTTATAAATTTATAGGGTATTAAAAAAATAATTTATAATTTCTATGAGCAGAGAGAACTGTTTCTTACGAATTTATTTACGTCAAATATGTGAAATCACGAGGGTTAATATCCAAAGCTATCAATTTAAACTGTGTCCCCGCCCCCCGTTAATGTTTGGAAGGTGTTTAATAACTAGGTAACCTGTTATTTTACGCGGTAAACCGCGAAAAGTAATCGAAAAGAAAAAATAAGAAGAAGAAAGATAATTATTCCCAGTCTTCCATAACAAAAATTTGAACAATTTTTCACTTTAAAATAAATCTAGAAATAGCTAATACCTAAATGAACAATTAAAAAAAAACGTGCGAGGTAAAAAAAAAATACAACAAAATAATAACAACATAGTTTATGTATTGTACCGTGTTTAAGGGGTTAAACTGATTTCCTATAGAAGATAAAAAATGTTAAATGCTAATAATCTCTTCACTGACAGAATAATAACAATAACAATGTGCATTAACAGTAAAAGAAGTAATGTAACGTAGGCGATTTTAAAAAAATTAAAAAACAAGATATTTATTTTTCACGTTGGTACTACTCAGTTACCTTTTCTTATCTCCATCCACTAACTTTACATAAACAAAATTTATTTAAAAATTAAAGGAATAGACCGGAGAAAAATATACGCATTTATATCACAAAACGTTTGATGGGAGTTACAAAAGTAACTTTATTTTGTCTCAGGCACAACTGTATATCCGTAGCAGTTATAAAAAATTCCGATTAATTCAACCTGCACAACATTTTCATACTAATTTTTGCATGTTTCTGACGTAATAAACATGAATAGTCACTTAAATTGCATACTTTTCAAAATATTTATGTCATATAAGGTCTATTCATTCATATTGAAGAGACGCCATGTTGGAAAAGTCAATAACATAGGTGGCACAGGAAAATAACAAATTTTGGCTTTTTAAAAATACTATACAATATTTTTGAGCGCATTGATGCTGTAAATATGCTGAATTTGTATCTCAAGTACGTGAGAAAAATAACAATGAACAAAAAAAAACTGGCAGATTTCTTAAAGAAAATTGCCTGAAACGAAGTTTGTCCTATGCTGAGCAATGTTGTTGATTATTCCAGTATGGCCTCCAAGCGCAATAAATATAACGTCATCCGCATACACCCTATAGTTTCTTGTTTGCATGTTTTTGACGTTAAACAAACATTTCACTGAAATTGCATATTTTAAATCATTTTCACACCCAATCGTGTGGCTGCAATAACGTTTTGGTAGGAATGGATAGTAGTTTTAAAGATCTTAATTTGTATTTATTCATTAAAAGCACTAGTTATTTTATGTGGTCTATGGCTTTAATATTAAAAAAAAAAACTTATAAAATTCTGGAAAGAAAAAAAAAGAATCACAAAAGTACAACAAAATGCTCTAACATCTGCTTTTTCTATGTCTGTTGTGCAAATAACGGACATTTTTACGTTATATTTAAGAAAACTGAAACTCCATTTAACCCTTGTTACAATATAATATATACTTATGTATCTAATATTTTAATTTTTAACTTATCTTTATTCCTACACTGATACAAAAACAAAATGAGTATACAATATGTCTATGCCTTTATAAGTGAACCCTAAAAATTCAAAAGCGGGTAACGGACATATCAGCCGCCATTTACATCTAAAATAACCCTTTGCGTCCACACACTTTAAAGATAACACGTAATTGTTATAAATTTTACTTAAGCGGGAAAATTCCATTAACTGAGAACCCTTTTTACATTAAAAAAAAATTTATTAAATATTCGCCGTAATTTACATTTAGGAAAACTCCTTTATGTTATTACATTTTAAAGTGAACATGCAAATGTGAAAATTTTTTATTAGAACGGAAATTTTAATAAAATTGAGGTTATCGGTTTAAAAAATGATTAAAATGACTCTAGCTTAAAACACGTAAAATTATCTCTAGTATTTCTCATTTAATTTTTTCCGAAATCAGAGGAGTAGTTTTCTCAAAAATCGCAAAAAAATAAACTTTTTTTTTTTATGCACAAAAGTTATTGTAAAATATAGTCCTTCATTTAGTTATTTTTTGACTAAATAGGTCCCCCACCGCCTCAATAAGATTACGCAACGCGAAATTTAGGTGCCATATACACGGAAAGAATAAATTACGTATTTTATGCTGGTATTCATTATAATGTCATTATAACACAATTTACGCTAAATTAGAACAACATAAATAATAAAGCTGTACAATATAATATTTATGTTATATAACATAGTTAGATTTTTTTTTATTTATTAAATAAAGAAAGATGGCCGAAAAGAAAGATCGAAGTGATTGTCTATACTGTGAAGAACAAGTAATTACTCCAGATGAAGGTGTAAAGTGCTCAGGAAAATGTGAAAAAACGTTCCATTATAAGTGCATGAAGATAAGTCAGAGGAAAATGAGATATATTAGGAAGTTAAAGGATTGGGAATGCCAAAACTGTATTCTTATTGGCAGGGATACGCCCACTGATACTCCTGAAGATGAAGAACTTTCTGATTCACAAATGCTAAAAGCTTTACTCACCAAAGTCACTAAAATAGAAAAGACAGTAAGTAAGTTTGAACATTTGGAAGTAAGACTTACTGATGTAGAAAAAACTGTGTCGTGCTTAGCAGATAGGGCCGGTGAATTCGAACAAAAACAAGGGGGCGGGGACCTACAGCTGATCACTGAAAATAATGATTTGAAAGAGGAACTAAAAGAGATCAAGTGGAAACTCAACAACAATGACTAATTAGCTCTGGGTAACCAATTAATTATTGAAGGTATACCTGAATACTAAAATGAAAATCTTCTTGATCTAGTTTTGGAAGTATGTAAAGTTATAAATGTAGATGAGCCCAATGACCTCATTTCTAAATAGGACATTACTCAAGTCATAAGGATGAAACCATAATCATATTCTGAAGCGGCTAAGGCACAACCAGCAACCAAATTTATACCTCCACCAATACTAATTGAAAATCTATTGAACTGAGAGACAAGATCCTAAACCAAAAGAAGAAAAACTACCCCATGTTACTAGCAAACCAAATTAAACAACTAGACCCAAAAGGGGGGCAAATTTATCTAAATCCGATGCTGACTAGAGACAACGAAGAGCTACTTAACTATGCAAGAAGACAGCTTAAGCCCAAAGAAAGAACTTTATACAAATTTGTTTGGTATAAATATGGGAAAGTACTTGCTAGGAAAGACAATGGATCAAAAGTAGTATGGTGTAGAGACAAAGAAGCTGTGGACAAAGTATTATCATTAAAATAATTAAATGTATGCTATTAAACCTTAACTATCATATCATATGAACTTTAATTGTAACACTACTGTAAAACATAAGAAATCTAATAATATAAATAATATAGCAATAAATCAATTCAATGGATATTCTATTTTGTATTTAAATATAGTAACATGTTGAAATAAGAATGATGAACTTGAAATTTTAATTGACTCAATAAAACAAAATATAGATATAATAATACTAACTGAAATAAGATTTAAGGAAAATGAAAGTAAATTTTATAACATAAAAGAGCACATTACTATTTGCTCCTGTACAAAATGTACTGTTAAAAAAAGTGGAGGAGGGTAGCTATATTGATAAAAAATGGTATACATATTGTTGAAATCTTAAACAAAGGGAATAATTTTGATAATGTACTATTGATTAATTTACCCTCACAAAATATTAATATTGGTGGATTGTATAGGCCTCCAGGAGACAATAATAATAATGAGTTTCTGAATTTATTTCAAGAAATATTAAAAAATAATTAAACTATTATATTTGGAGACTTTAATCTTAATTTGCTTAATGATGGGGAATTTATAAATGATTATAAGGAAATGATAACAAGTTCAGGATATTTTATTGTAAATAAATTTCAAAAAAGGTTTGCAACTAGGATTTCTAATAATGGTAATACCAAAACAATAATTGATCATTGTATTAGCAATATGTATAATTTGGAAGCTCAGTTGACCTTGATTGATAATGACATAAGTGATCATAAACTAATCCTATGCAACATTAATAACTTAAAGATAAATGAAAAATTTGAAAATATAATTAAAATAACTGATTATTACAATTTACAAAGTAGCTTATATAATGATCCAATTAAACTAAATTCTGATGAAAATGTTAATCTCATGTAAATATAATTTATTGATAGTCTACAACAAAGAATAAAGAAATTTACAATTAATAAAACAAAATGTAAAAAAAATATAAATGTTTAAAAAATTGGATGACTGTAGAAATTATTGAGCAAATTAGGATTAAAAATAAATTATATGCACTATCAAAAAAATATCCTACAAATAATAACTATTTAATTAAATATAAAAAACAACTAAATATTGTAACTAAACTAAAAAGGGAAACCAAAACTAAGTACTTTAAAAATAAATGTTTAAATATAAAACAACCCAAAGAATTATGGTCCAATATCAACAATATCTTATATAATAAAAGTAAAGAAAATATACATAAATTAGTAAGAGAAAATGATGGTAGTATTATTACAGATGCATTAAATAAAGCTAATTATCTTAATGAATATTTTTGTACTGTTGGTGAGAAATTAGCAAAAAATGTGCCATATCAGAAGGATCTGAAAACTCTTCCTACTAATTTTCTAAATTCTTTTTATTTTTATAAAACTGATACAAATGAAATAAAAAATATAATAACACATTTAAAATCAAATTCATCTCCTGGATATGACGGGATAATTACAAAAATTGTTCAAGAATGTAAACATGAAATTACTCCCCTACTAACCATAATTATGAATAAAATAATAAAAACTGGTGAATATCCAGACGCATTGAAAATTGCAAAAGTGATACCAATATATAAAAATGGGGATAAATCAAAATGTAATAATTATAGGCCAATTTCTATTCTTTCTATTATTGCTAAAATTTTTGACAAGATCTTTGATGACAGACTTATGAAATATATTGAAATTAATAATGTTTTCTCTAAAGATCAATATACATTTACAAAAAAATCCAGTACTGAGGCGACTGCTTCCTCTGTTATTAACAGATTACAACTACACTTGGATAAGAGTCAGAATAGCAAGGCTGCTCTGTTGTTCATTGATCTGTCAAAAGCATTTGATACAGTTAAAATTAGTTACCTTATTGACAAACTACAAAAAACTGGTATTAAAGGAAAAGTTCTAAAATTGTTCATATCTTATTTATCATCCAGGAAGCAAACTGTTTATGTTGATGGACAATATAGCGATATCAAAGTACTAAATTTTGGAATCCAACAGGGAGGGACCACTTCCTCAAAATTTTTTATCCTTTATATTAATGACTTATGTAAATTAAAACTAAAAGGAAAATTAGTAATATATACTGATGATATATGTTTGATATATGAAAATAATGATGAAAACTCTATAATTCAAGATATAGAATTTGATCTAAACTTACTGAAGCAATGGCTTAATGTAAACTTCTTGACCATGAATGTTGATAAAACTAAATATATGATAATAACCAGATCTGAGGATCAAAAATTATATCCTTCTCCTAAAGTAAATAATATCTATCTTGAAAAAGTGTATGAATATAAATATTTGGGTTTGATAATTGAATCAAAATTGAAATTCAGGAAACACATTGCAAATATAAAAATGAAAATTGCTCCAATTATTGGTTTGCTGTGGAGGATTAAGAATTTTGTACCTCAAATTGTAAAAAATCATATATACAATGCATTTATACACGCTCATCTAAATTATCTTGTAGGAATTTGGGGTAATACATATGAAAATGAACTTATTAGCATTAAAAGAATGCAAAATAAGGCTCTCAAAATAGTATATAATTTTTCATACAGGAAAAATACAATTGATTTATATAAAGAAACTAATAAACTAAATATAAATAGCATGAACATTGTGGCACTATGCACCTTAATATATAGGATAGTTCATAAATTAATAAAAAATGATTTTGAAATTGTATATAATAATGAAATTCATAAGTATTACACAAGACAAGCTTAAGATGTTCACATTGATTTCCAACGAACTAATATGGGACGAATGTCAATCTTAACCAAAGGTACTCAGTTATATAATGATCTACCAGATCAAATAAAGAATAAAAATTATATAACCTTCAAAAATTTATTAAAAAACAATGTTTTCAAAAAACAGTAATAAATATCCTAAAAAAAAAAAAAAAGCATTTACTACTATTCAAATGGATAATAAATAAATATATTTTTGTTTATACAACTGTGTGAAAAGACAATCACCTAATCTTTCTAACCTGTTTTTTTTATAATCTCTAACTATGATATTGCTTCGACACGAGCGAATAGCTCTCTGAAGCGGATTAATATATAATGACCTCAAAAACTGTATAATATGTATGCTATATGAGTTAAATAAAAAAAAAATATAAAAAAAAAATTAAATATGCAGCACAGCATAAATTCTGCTGTTTCGAATAAATTGTGCTAAAAATAAGCTAGCACAATTACTACGTATTTATTTCTGTCCGTGCACATTTCTATATACGCCGGGAGAGAGAGAGAAAAAAAAGTGATTTTAAACGCACGTTTTTTTTTTTTTTGTGCCTGTCCTGTTAACCATCTTTGGTTGACATAACAGGTATACACATTATTTCTACCGTGTTTGGGCCAGCTTTGTCAGCCATCATTGGTTGACATAGCAGGGATACCCATTTGTGGTTATTTATTTGTTTAGGCCCAAGCATTGTCAACCACCATTGAATGACATAACATGAAACCCACCCCTTTTCCGTTTTTTTTTTTTTTTTATATATATATGACTTATTCCTTGCTATTTCCCGGGGCTGTCTACTCACCCTCCTAGAATCTTGTGAAAAAAATATATGTTATTCGGGGACTCATTTTAACTACAAAAATCAAGTTATAGATCAATCTGATAAATTTTCGAATTTTGGGAGCAATTTAAAAAAAGTCATTGTAGTCGCACCAAAAGTATGAGGACGATTTTTAACGTTTTTGAAGGCAATTTTCTCTGAAAATGTACATTGCATGCTCTCATTTGTATTTTTTGTGCATTGTATACTGTTATGAGAGTAAACTGGCGTGGTTTAATTTTTTTAAAAAGTACGGTTTTTTCATAAAAAAATCCCCAAAATGGCCCGCGGGACGATTTTTTCGACTTTTGATTTTGCTATAACTGACTCAAATTTTAATATTTTTTCAACACATTTAATCAGAGTTAAAAGAGTGTATTAGCAAGCATACTGAGCAGAAAAAATATTTCTATACTAAAAACTATCCTGGTGGCGGGGTCCCGAACTTGTCACCAACCCGAAAAGGTGGGTATGTAAAACCGCAAAAATAAAAAAGTCGCTACAAACATTTTTTCTCAATTTTGATGGAAAAGTGTAGCCTAGGATGTAAGAATAATGCTATTATGGTAGACTTAATGTATATTTTGTTTTGAGTATTTTTTACGCTAAGTTGAAAATTGTGATATTTTTACCTTTTTACGTGCATTACTGAGACACCTCAAATAGGATTTAAATAAATGTTTGAACTTTTTCTTTTGCACCTTTGACTCAAATTGAACGATGAAGTGTGTGCAATTATATAAAAAAAAGTTTAAGTCGCAAAAATGTTGCTCAATGATAAAAAAAATCGGAAAATTGTAGCAAGAAATGAAAAAAATCGATTAAAAATCATATAACAGATATGACATTTTTTATACCATTGTAACAGCGCTAAATGTTATTCAAAAGTTATAATAGCATATAAATAAAGAGGTGCCGGGATAGCTGAGACCACGTGGTATCGGGGGGTGGGGGTAGGAACGGGCGACAAATGTAACTTTTGTAAAAGTTATTAGCGTTTTGATGTTAGATTTTTATAACTTAATTAAAAAAAAATGTTCCAATTAAATATTTTTTTGTTTTTTGCTCTTATGAAGACAAATATATCAGTGATTTATGCTAGCCCAATGTAACAACATTTATACACTATTACATAATTTATGCTATAGTAAATAAAATACCACATAACATGATAGTTTTGATGTTACTATAATTATGTTCCTAGAAAAAAAAAAGTTCACTATAATCTAGTAATTTTTTTCCTATATAGAAAATTAACGTCCCACATGAGGTGACAACGACAAAGAAAAAAATAGTAGAGCCGAGCAGAGAATCGAATCTTTTTATTAGCAACGTTATTTTATATTTAATGCCACAAGCTCTGCTGTTATTATGCACTATAAAATGTATTATTAATTAATTACAAATTTAAATTTTTGAGCTTTATAATTATTTTTTTTTAATTCTGACAGAATCAATAGAATCAATGTAATAATAATAAAATATACCTAGGCAAGAACTGAAAATCCAATTGATTAAAAAATTCTCTTGCATCTAGGAATCACAACAAACTTGCAAAAAGAAGTCTAAAAACTTAAAAACAATAAAAAATTACAAAAATTTTACGTGTTATCAGTGTCTTGCTTTCTTCTTGTTCTTCTTGCCCCCCCCCTCTCTCTCTCTCTAATTGTAATTGAAATCACATAATTTATATAATAAAACCCAAAACTCTAAAAAAAAAAAAAAAAAAAAAAGCCCATGATGGAATGCTAAAAATTTTTAAAGTACAAATAATATCACAAAAAGAGCGTTTCAAATTTTCATCCTTATATGTCAAATTAACTTAAGTCACTTGTGCCATATCCTGTACTTACAGCATAAAATATTTAATTTGGACATAGTACTTTTTAAATTGGGTTATATAAAATCTAACATCAAAAATCTAAATTACTTTTACAAAGGTTACATTTGTCGTCCGTTCCTACCCCCACCCCCCGATACCACGTGGTCTCAGCTATCCCGGCACCTCTTTATTTTTATGCTATTATAACTTTTGAATAACATTTAGCGCTGTTACAATGGTATAAAAAATGTCATATCTGTAATATGATTTTTAATCGATTTTTTTTCATTTCTTGCTACAATTTTCCGATTTTTTTAATCATTGAGCAACATTTTTGCGACTTAAACTTTTTTTTATATAATTGCACACACTTCATCGTTCAATTTGAGTCAAATGTGCAAAAGAAAAAGTTCAAACATTTATTTAAATCCTATTTGAGGTGTCTCAGTAATGCACGTAAAAAGGTAAAAATATCACAATTTTCAACTTAGCGTAAAAAATACTCAAAACAAAATATACATTAAGTCTACCATAATAGCATTATTCTTATATCCTAGGCTACACTTTTCCATCAAAATTGAGAAAAAATGTTTGTAGCGACTTTTTTATTTTTGCGGTTTTACATACCCACCTTTTCGGGTTGGTGACAAGTTCGGGACCCCGCCACCAGGATAGTTTTTAGTATAGAAATATTTTTTCTGCTCAGTATGCTTGCTAATACACTCTTTTAACTCTGATTAAATGTGTTGAAAAAATATTAAAATTTGAGTCAGTTATAGCAAAATCAAAAGTCGAAAAAATCGTCCCGCGGGCCATTTTGGGGATTTTTTTATGAAAAAACCGTACTTTTTAAAAAAAATTAAACCACGCCAGTTTACTCTCATAACAGTATACAATGCACAAAAAATACAAATGAGAGCATGCAATGTACATTTTCAGAGAAAATTGCCTTCAAAAACGTTAAAAATCGTCCTCATACTTTTGGTGCGACTACAATGACTTTTTTTTAAATTGCTCCCAAAATTCGAAAATTTATCAGATTGATCTATAACTTGATTTTTGTAGTTAAAATGAGTCCCCGAATAACATATATTTTTTTCACAAGATTCTAGGAGGGTGAGTAGACAGCCCCGGGAAATAGCAAGGAATAAGTCATATATATATTTAAACTACCTGTCTTGTCGGCCGAAACGGCAGACATAACAGGCATAACGCTATGTTGTTATTAAAATGGAGCTCTTGTTTTGTCAGCCTCATGGAAGACAAATCAGGTAACTCCCTAAATTTTTAACTGCCTCCCCCCATATGTTTTACTTTGCGCGAAGTGTTCCGCAGCACTCGGGTGGAAGCCGGAAAAATGTGGAAAATTAACTACTGTTTCCACCACAACCAGAAGAAAACCAACACCACTATTTAATTTTTAATCATTTTTTTTTTTTTTTTTTTTTTGCAATCTGAGACACAAACACTACAATTTTGACCAGCGGAAGGGCATTAAAAATTAAAAAAAACGAAACCAATGTCACGGGGTTCGTTTCTTATTGGTCCCGATTCTGACCTACCTTAACTACCTTAACTGGTTCCTAATATGTGCCAAATTATAACACTAAGTGAGAGGGAAACGAAGATAATAAAGCAATGCCGTTCTGTAGTCTCAATTGCAGTGTATTGTGTACCCAAAATGCAATGACAACTATTATAATTAATTAATATTAAAGAATATTGATTAAACTTTCATGTTGTGGGTTCTGATATTCCGGCTTCCACCCTAGCGCACGCACTTTCTCTCGCACCCGTCCGCGAGAGAGAGAAGATTGATAATGATAACGGCGTATGCATCGCCCCGGCCCGCAAGTGATGAGCTCGTGACCTCACACGCACTTTGACCTGTAGTGCGTGCGAGCGCCTCGCCACTCATCCCTTGCTTAGTCACTTTATTTTGTCACTTGTGCAAATATGTGTAACAATAATATAAAGTATTGCTACACATAATTGCACGTGAAAAAAAAAAAAAATTCTTAAGTAACTACCCTAAGATCAGCACTATTATGATTAGTTTCAGAAAGTAAGTCATCAATGCGTTTAGTCTGGTATTCAAAATATCAGTGCTAGTAAGAAAACAAATTTTTATTGACACACATAAAATATTTTCTTGGTTGCCAAGAAAATATTTTATATGCAGATACCATAATTTTTAAAATCATGGTTTCTAAACTTTTTAATGTTTATTTACCAAAAATTTTAAATTCTTGATAACCCAGTAAAAATATTTTTTGTTTAGCAACTATTTTTTTAATTTGGTAACCAAAAAAATTGGAAACATGTTTTCGTTTTTCATGGTTAGCATGGTTTTTTTAATACCTAGCAATCCCTATTTTTTTGGGTGAAAAATTTCTTAGAGTGATATATATATATATATATATATATATATATATATATATATATATATATATATATATATATATATATATATGTATATGTATATATATATATATATATATATGGAGATAAAAATAAAACAAATAAAGAAATACGTTTTAAAAAATGATACGTGTGTGTGCAATATTCCTAATTTATTTTAAATCTACAGTCCAAATAATATTTATTATTTATGTATAAAATATTTATTTATAATACCGTTATTAATAAAATAATTATAAGTATCGCTTTCTTCATAAAAATGCAGCAGATCATAGTTTTAAAAAATAAATTCAGTATTAAAATATTATTAAAAATGACTACCTTGCACGTTTTGTAAAGCCCGAAGTCTCGTTTCCTTGCTTTCTGCTAGCTCCTTGCGCCTCTTTTTAGTTGCTGCTGCTCTTTAGGTTTTTACTTTAAAAGGTAAAATCCCAATAAAACAGCCTTTATCGCCCTTTGATAACAAAGTACCAGGCTGTTCATTCGGAAAAAGCACAAGTATTTCGTCACGAAGTTTGAGATAAAAAGTAAAGTCTCTCCTGAAAAAATACAATTGAATAAATTAAGAAATAAATCAAAAAATAAATAATCAATGAAGTAATAGCTAGATAAAATATACTAGCTCGTTCTGCAAAGTCAGACTTCCGGCGCAACTGTTGTGTCGATATGTTCCTTTGTTATAACAGCTGATTATGACTTCGTTACCTGTTTACTTCGTTTATACATATGGTCGATCATTGTTATTTCTTCGTTTAGAACTTTGAACTTGATAAGAATGAAAGAAACTCCACACAAAAAAGTTCCATGCTCTTCATGTGACTTAATATTTGTCAATTTCATTAGCTCAAAAAACAAGATCAAGCAATGAATGTGTCGTATTTTGTTGGTCAGCCAATCACTGTTGTTGAGATTTACTTTACTTTACAGAACAAGCTAGAATGTGCATAAGTGAACAGAACACGCACACAAATCTTGCATATCATGCACTGCAATCAAGACAAAAATAAAACATAATAAAACTAATTTAAAAGATGTCCTAGGGCTGTAAGCTGCAACCTCTAGTTAAACCTTAGTTATAATTTTTTAATTGTTGCAACAATCAAAATAACAACTTAACTACGGATTAACTAGTTAGTTAGCGTCGCAGCTTACGGGGGTAAGTGTTATATTTAAAATATTCTTTGCATTATTTTTAATTTTATTTTTTTAATGTTTTATAAGCGTACAAAGGAAGGCGTTTAATTAAGATTTTCAAATGCATTGCATGTATAGATTTTACTTTTAAAATATTTAAAAAAAACTTGCAGTATAAAAAAAATTATTTTTAAAAGGACAAACACACACAGTCACGCAAAATAATGAATTTAAATTGTGTTTATTTTTAATCTTTTAAAGATACAATTGTAATAGTATCATATTAACAATAAAAAAGTAAAGAGTTACAAAATTACACACAGAAACAATTCTACTAAAACACTTAAGGGTTTTCTTTAGTTGGCTTGTATCTCAAAATCTAAAATGAAAATTTCCTAATTTTTTGATGTCACTTCAAAGTTATTGATAACAGCTACCCATGATACAAATTGCATTACCCGTGACCATCAGATAAGAGAGAAAATAATTTTTGAAATTTACTAAAATTAACATGGCCTCTTATGGGACAAAAACTTCAAAAAATCATAATTCAAAATCTAGCATGGTGACCCCTCAAAATTTTTACATTTTTGAAGTTGTCTTAACCTAATGTATCACCGTGCAAAATTTCAGATTTTTCCTTCTTTATGACTTTTTAGTCAAATCCCGCAGTAGCTGATTTCCCGCCTTAAAGCGCAATTTATTTTAATAACGTTTACATGCAAACTAGGCGTGTACTTTACACTCCCCCCGAATAAATTTGACCACAGCATTTATTCTCCAAATGTTAAATATATATGAGGAAACTTTAACGCGACCGGTCAGTTTTATTCGGTGGGGGGGGGGAGTGTACATTACATCCATCACCACATTAAAATTTATATATAATACAAATTTGTCTATAAATTAAGGGTGTATGCATTCATGTTAAAGTCGACGCCATGTTGGATAACTCAATAACATGGGTGGCATAAAAGAAAAATCACTTTGTCAGTTTAAAACCACTATGTAATATTTTTGAGAGCATTGATGTTGTAAATATGTTGAATTAGTATCTCAAGTATATGAGAAAAATAATAATAACAAAAAATTACCCGATTTCTCAAAGAAAATTGGCTTTAATGAAGTTTGTCCTATGTTGAGCAATGTTATGCACTACTCCAATATGGCCTCCAAGCGCAATAAATATGACACCATTCGCATACACCCTATATATTATATATTACAGGGGCGGATGCAGCACAAAATTGGGGAGGGTGCATTATATATATATATATTTATATATATATATATATATATATATACAGAGTGTCCCAAAAGTACTGAAAGAAACTAAAATTGAATATCTCCGTGAATTTTTGGGCTATTTGGATGAAACCACCACCCACCGATAGGAAAAATGTGCAACATTTTTGCCATACCTATATAATTAGCAACCCCTATATTTTTCATCCCTTTAGGGGGTGAAAACCAAAAATTCGGTTTTCAATATATCCTTTTCAATGTTATTTCTCAAAAAAAAAAAGTTTTTAAAAAAATTCTTTCTGGTGGCTTTTGAAAGTCACTTAGCCCCACCTAGTAAAAAAATGCAAAAATTAATTTTGAAAAACCACCCCTTTAGGAATTAGGGGGTAAAAACGATTTTTGACTTTCCAAAAATCACGAAAGTGCAAAGTGTACCAAAAATAAATTTTAAATGCTGTATTCTACGAAAACTTATTGCCTGGACCTTCTTTATTAGGTTTCTAGCGTTTTAGCCCTATCCAACCCCCTGGGGGGTGTGGGGGGTGGGGTTATCCACCCCATTATGATTACAAAAACTTAAGCAAAAGTTGTCGTGTAAGATATCGTTCTAGACTAATTCAACCCCGCTGACCTCAAATCCGTTGTCAGATTTTCGATAGGTGCCACCCCTGACGCGCTAGGGGTGGTTTTTTATCCCTAAAAGAGGGAAATTATTGGAAAATAAAGTCAATTTAAATTTCAATAAAAAACAATAATTTCGATTTTCTTTTTGCATATTACAGTATCTGGTTATGTTTTAACATGGACCCTATGCATATCCGGTCCAAATTACCTTAATGGGGGTGGATAGGGTGCCATTTTCACCCCCTTTTTGATTTTTTAAAATTCTATGATTGGTGTCGAGTAAGGTATTGCGCTAGACTAAATCGACCCCGCTGAACCCAAATTTGTTGTCAGATTTTAAATAAATGCCACCCCTGACGCGCTAGGGGTGTTTTTTTATCCCCAAAAGAGGGAAAATTTAAGAAAATTAAGCAAATTTAAATATCAATAAAATACATTATTGTCGATTTTCTTTTTGCATAGTACAGTGCCTGGTATGGTTTTAACGCGGACCCTATGCATTTCCGGTCTTAATTACCTTAATAGGGGTGGCTAGGGCGCAGTTTTCACCCCCATTATGATCATTTAAAATTACATGATTTATGTCGAGTGAAGTATTGCTCTAGGCTAAATCGACCACGCTGATCTCAAATCCGTTGTCAGAATTTCAATAAGTGCCACCCCTAAGGCGCTAAGGGTGGTTTTTTATCCCTGGAATGGGGTATTTTTGAATAAGTTAGGTAGTAACAAAACACACTTAAACAAAATATAGGAAATATCCAATGAATGTTTTCTTGTACCTGGACATCTTTTAACACGTGTTGTAGGCATTTCCGGTTTAAATCTCTAATTAGGGGTTGTTTAGATTTAAGTTCCACCCCTAATACAAATTTTAAAAATATTGCGATTGGTGTCAAGTTAGGTATCGTTCTTGGGTAAATCGACCCCACTGAGTCCAAATCTGTTGTCGAAAATTTGTTTTCTTCAACCCTTAAGTTGTTAGGGGTTGATTTTTAAATAATAAATAAAAATAAATTTATGGTAGGAGCAATAAAAAAATTTAAATCATTTAAAAATCAACCCCTAACGACTTGAGGGTTGAAGAAAACAAATTTTCGACAACAGATTTGGACTCAGTGGGGTCGATTTACCCAAGAACGATACCTAACTTGACACCAATCGCAATATTTTTAAAATTTGTATTAGGGATGGAACTTAAATATAAACAATCCCTAATTAGAGATTTAAACCGGAAATGCCTACAACACGTGTTAAAAGATGTCCAGGTACAAGAAAACATTCATTGGATATTTCCTATATTTTGTTTAAGTGTGTTTTGTTACTACCTAATTAATTCCAAAATGCCCCATTCCAGGGATAAAAAACCACCCTTAGCGCCTTAGGGGTGGCACTTATTGAAATTCTGACAACGGATTTGAGAACAGCGTGGTCGATTTAGCCTAGAGCAATACTTCACTCGACACCAATCATAGAATTTTAAAAAATCAAAAAGGGGGTGAAAATGGCACCCTAGCCACCCCCATTAAGGTAATTTGGACCGGATATGCATAGGGTCCATGTTAAAACATAACCAGATACTGTAATATGCAAAAAGAAAATCGAAATTAATGTTTTTTATTGATATTTAAATTTGCTTAATTTTCTTAAATTTTCCCTCTTTTGGGGATAAAAAAACACCCCTAGCGCGTCAGGGGTGGCACTTATTTAAAATCTGACAACGGATTTGGGTTCAGCGGGGTCGATTTAGTCTAGAGCAATACCTTACTCGACACCAATCATAGAATTTTAAAAAATCAAAAAGGGGGTGAAAATGGCACCCTAGCCACCCCCATTAAGGTAATTTGGACAAGATATGCATAGGGTCCATGTTAAAACATAACCAGATACTGTAATATGCAAAAAGAAAATCGAAATTAATGTTTTTTATTGAAATTTAAATTGACTTTATTTTCCAATAATTTCCCTCTTTTAGGGATAAAAAACCACCCCTAGCGCGTCAGGGGTGGCACTTATCAAAAATCTGACAACGGATTTGGGTTCAGCGGGGTCGATTTAGTCTAGAGCAATACCTAACTCGACACCAATCACAGAATTTTAAAAAATCAAAAAGGGGGTGAAAATGGCACCCTAGCCACCCCCATTAAGGTAATTTAGATTGGATATGCATAGGGTCCATGTTAAAACATAACCAGATACTGTAATATGCAAAAAGAAAATCGAAATTAATGTTTTTTATTGAAATTTAAATTGACTTTATTTTCCAATAATTTCCCTCTTTTGGGGTTCAAAAACTACCCCTAGTGCGTCATGGGTGTAACCTATCGAAAATCTGACAACGGATTTGAGGTCAGCGGGGTTGAATTAGTCTAGAACGATATCTTACACGACAACTTTTGCTTAAGTTTTTGTAATCATAATGGGGTGGATAACCCCACCCCCCACACCCCCCAGGGGGTTGGATAGGGCTAAAACGCTAGAAACCTAATAAAGAAGGTCCAGGCAATAAGTTTTCGTAGAATACAGCATTTAAAATTTATTTTTGGTACACTTTGCACTTTCGTGATTTTTGGAAAGTCAAAAATCGTTTTTACCCCCTAATTCCTAAAGGGGTGGTTTTTCAAAATTAATTTTTGCATTTTTTTACTAGGTGGGGCTAAGTGACTTTCAAAAGCCACCAGAAAGAATTTTTTTAAAAACTTTTTTTTTTGAGAAATAACATTGAAAAGGATATATTGAAAACCGAATTTTTGGTTTTCACCCCCTAAAGGGATGAAAAATATAGGGGTTGCTAATTATATAGGTATGGCAAAAATGTTGCACATTTTTCCTATCGGTGGGTGGTGGTTTCATCCAAATAGCCCAAAAATTCACGGAGATATTCAATTTTAGTTTCTTTCAGTACTTTTGGGACACTCTGTATATATATATATATATATATATATACATATATATATATATAAATATATATATGTATATACTATATATTAAAGGGGCGGATGCATTACAAAATCGGGAGGAGGGTGCGAATTCAAATATTAAAATGTTAATCTCGGGGGGTAGTCTGTGGTGGCAGGTAATACCTGTAGTGTATATTGACTGTTTTAAAGGGAACAGTTTCCCCACCGCCCTGCTCTGGATCCGGCGCTGATATATTAAAACACTTCCAGTAACAGGGAAAATAAAGTTACTTGTTATGGTGTTTAGCAGGCTCGTGAGCTCCTGTGTTATGGCCCTATACTAAAAACGAACCGTTGTTGATGTAGTTCCAATTTTCGCCGCAACAATCAACATGTAAAATGTAAGTGGCGCTGTAGTCTGCGTGTGAATTTTAAAATTCACACGCAGACTACAGCGCCACTTTTATACGTAATTTTGTATTCTTGCATTTTTGCGGCGAAAATTTGAATTACATCATTAAGGGATCATTTTTTCAACAATAGCTTCCTATGCTGTTTATATATCCATGGTGTTTAGTCATTTTTGTTTAAAATATATAACAATTTTATGTGCAAATATTACATTACATTATATTACATTTTATTAATTATATTTTATTATTATTATTATGAGTTCTTTTCTTTCTTCTTGTGTAACACCAACACCGGAATCCTACTTGATTCAAGGTGAAGGTGAGAATAATCCAGTACCAATTATGTCAGAAACTGCAGATATGGTATACAGAGGGGTCACAAACTAAGCACTTTGCGCACGATGTTAGCTGTGCCAAGAACTGCAGCTTTCTGCATGACACGTATAAATGCCTGTGCTCGAGGTTTAACTTTTCTCTTCCTTTTAACCAATCCTTGCTAACCAGACCATTCACAGAAACCACAACAGGGACAATTTCATCATTTCTCAGCCGATACATATCCTTCAACTCAATGGAAAGCGGCTGATACTTCCTCTTCTTCTCAGCAACTGTAGTAACTACATGATTGTCCAGAGGAACAGCAACATCAATGATTATCGCTGTTTGAGCTTGTCTGTCAAACAAAACCAAATCTGGCCTGTTTGCCTCTACTGCTCTGTCTGTTACAATAACGGAGTCCCACAATAGCTTAGCGTGCCGGTTACGCAGCACTTGCTCGGGCTTGCAGTTGTAATATGGAAGCTCCTTCTCCACCAGACCGAATCTCTTGGCCAGCGCTTGGTGTAACACTTTAGCCAATGCATTGTGCCGCTCCAAGTACTCCTTGGGCGCAAGTACAGGGCATCCACCTGTGATATGCTGGATAGACTCACTCGTAGTCTTGCAGAGACGGCAACGATCATCGATTCTAGCTTTAAGAATATAACGCTCATAATTCTTTGTGCGCACCACCTGGTCCTGGATGGCAAGTTTATCGTAAAGCAAACTGTATTCTTGCTGTCGCTAGACAAGCAAGCGCGACCCATAAGAAGAAATACGGCTCTGTGATTGGTTGTTGTGCGGCTCTGTGATTGGTTGATAAGCATTGTTGACAGCCAATCAAATTAAAAAGGTTTTTCCGCGCATGCGCACAAAGTAAAGAATTATTTTCAAAAAACTTTGTTTGAAAAATATACTACACTAAAAAATGTATTATTATTATTATATAAAATATATTTACAGTAAGATATTAATACCAAATATGTTGCAGAGCAACATAATACAAGATAATATAGCGATCCCTCCTACCTCCATAATCATACATCAATTTATTTACTATTTTTAATTTATTCAGTAAGAGCGTAGGAATCTCTACCATAATACAAATATGCAATGCTTCGATCAGTACAGAGAAATGACAGATGCAGCAGACAGTCAACCCTACCTTAGTAGTGGCATTGTCTTGAGAGAGAGAGAGAGAGAAATAGCAGTGAGTGAGCTAAGAGAAAAAATCCTACCAGCAAACAGATACTGTCATGAAACAATGAAAAATTAGGCTTTAAATATTAACACAGAACTCCCTATAGCTGTAACATAAAGCCACAATAATGAAAAAATAAAATAAAGTTCCACCTAAAAGCACTATTTCAATAATCTCAACTTAAAATAGGTAAATATAAAGGAAAATTATTGTAACTTGACACCTCCATGGCACAATTAATTTAGGTTATTTGTAATTACATATCTTAACGAATACATGAAAAAAAAAAAGTAAAAACAATTTGCACATTTTTTCCCTATTATTTTCATTGTAATTATTATTATTATTTTTTTAATACAAGATCTTAACAATTTATGCAGCAACTCGGAAGATACATTTTTTTTTTATAATAAAAACACTATGGAGAAACACAGAAAAAAAGCACTTGATACATAAAAAAGAAATCATATTTTTTATCATTTCGTTAATAATGAAAGCTTGTTTTTGAAAAATAACAATAATAAAAATATCATTTATTATTAAAACCCTAGTAGTTGTATACATTATTATAACAATAATGAGAAAATAAAGCCAAGACAAATTTCTCCATGCAAACTTGCAGATCATGTTGTTGTGAGCTTGCTTTGCCGCAGGACCTTTCTTTTGTTTCTCAGCCTCAACTCCTGCAATTCCACTCTGTCGATGTAATTAAGATGTGAGATGTCAGCCAAAGTTTCTTCCTGGCGACCCTCCTCGGTCTCTGCTGTGTTCGCTGTCAATTAAATCAATTAATTAATATTATAATTTATTATTATTATTATTGAAATATTATGCTGAAGTTGGTTTTCTTGGCCATACTATTAAAGCTTGAGGACTTATTGTTATAATAAGGTTTTACTAGAATACAAAAAATTAAGAACTATTTTCAAAAAAAGTGACAATTGTAGCTATATATTTATTTTATTTTTGACGAGTTTAAAAAAAATGGAAAAAAAATTAATAAATACTAGGTTCATTGGTCGATGAGCACAGCACAGATATATAAATGTTGAAAAAGTACCTTCCTTCTGGTACTGCTGTGGTTTGCTGTAGATCAAAGTCAGAGTCAAGAGCAATCTCATGGGCCAACAACATGTTTTTTCAAACTGTCTTCATCACCTCTGCCAGTGACAGAAACTGAGGGGACTTAATACAAGAAAGAGATGTATTTGTATCACTGGCCACAACTCACCATTGCATAAGGTTTCCACTCTCTGCTGAGCAAAATGTATGCGTACAGGTATGTCTGGATTGGGAATGTCAGCTCTTCTGCTCTTGATTCTTTGCAAGTGTCTCATGATAGTTCTATAACAAGAAGGTCCACTTGGTTAATTTCATTCTAAAGACTCGACATGCAGGACTTACTTTTTGCTCCAGAGCAGGGCAAGATCTGAGCCTGCATCTAACTGAGTAGACACAGAAGCAATGCAGTGGTCGGTGAGGCGCGTAAGTTGTTGTAACGTAGTTCTTTTTTCTTGTAAAGTACGCTGCTTGTTCTCACACACTTCAGTTAGACGTTGTACCAGCTGCTTACCTCTGCTATTGATAGCGTTAGTCAATCTAGATAACCATATGAGAAAATTAATAAAATTACAATGCAGAACAGCATTTTTTATCTTATTTGACAACAAGTCTTGTGAGAGTTGAGAAAGATGTTATTTAATTGACATTGTTTCTATCAGTGGCGTAACTACCAGGGGGGAAGAGGGGGAAGTTCCCCCAGGCCCGTTGACTTCTGGGGGCCCGTCGGCTTCTGGGGGGGCCCGTTGATGCTTGGCGCAAAAAAAAAAAAAAAAAAAAAATGATAATATTAAATTTTATGTTGAAAAACAGTATTTGAAAGTTAAAGTGGATAAATCAAATAATATGCATTTTGTGACAGAGGGTATTAATATGAACTACATTTTTTAACTGTCACCACCTTCTAATTAAATTTTCTATAAATGTCTTCTTCAAATATCATATGTGTTTTTTCTATTTATAGCAAAAATTAATTATTGACAAAAATTAATATCATGTATAATAGGCCATTTGAACAAGTTTTTTTTTTTTTTTTTCATGTTACTGACACTTTTTAATTTTCATTATAAAAAATAGCTTAAAATTTCAGTGCCACGCCCCCTTTTTTTAAAAATTTTCGCCTGCGGCGCGCATCCGCCCCTCCACCCTGGCACTGTCGCCCTTTCGGGGGGCCCATGTCAGACACTTCCCCCTGGTCAAAATTTTGAAGTTACGCCACTGGTTTCTATTATATGTTGACTTACAGGATAACTAGACGAGTGATCTCCTGTACAACTTGCTGCCTCTTTTCATTGATTGCTGCCTGACGTTTGTCTATCACTTTCACGGCACTCTCCAGCAGACCTCGCTTGTACCTATAATAACAATGCAATAAACAACTTCATCAAATAATTAAGGAAAAAGGTAGCTTGGATATTGACAATTGTTTGATAATAAAAACAATATTGTACAGAATATTAAATTATGATTTTTGTTGTTGTTGTAAAATGTGCCCAATTTTTTGTTTTTCCTTTTAAATAGGCTATATTTTATTATTTAGATTTTAATCAATTAATTTCTTATTTGTGATTATTTAAAGAAGAAAGGAAGAAATAATAATACCTAACAATAACAAAATAAACAAAAATTGAACTAAAATAATACCAATAACCATGATGGTAGATTAATTTACAGAAATGTCAGTGGTTAATTCCACTGAAAACTTTAAACTTCATTCTGATCAAATTGCAGCATACATACTGGGCACATCAGTATCCAGTATTAAATGTAAATAGTTAATAGACATACAGTCCTGCATTGTTGAATACAGAATGAAGTATTACTTACGTGACTTCATTGAGCAAGGTAGTTAGACTTTGCCGAGCATCGCTTGCTATCTCGTTGACAAACTTGTATTTATGCTCCCTGTGTTCCGTCAACTGACAATCTCTGCATGTCAGTCTGTCACATTTCTCACAAAACAAGGAGAGCAGCTCTTGTACATAAAATCATGTTATCCTTTAAATAATAATAATGTTTACTGGTTTGTAAGTGCAATCGTAAGTGTAATCGCTAGAAAATAATTGTCACAACAACAGTTAGGTGTGTCTACTGCTGCATTTCTCCGCCTTCTTACATCACTCGTATGTGTGAGCACCAAAATATTTATGCTTGCTTGCTTGACCAGCCGACTGGTGCATCTCTCTAATGTAAGTAGATAACCTATGTAATCCAGAGAGGATTCCCGCTGAAAAGTACTGGTCAGCTGGAGACGTGTATTGCGGGTCAAAATTACATTGATCAAATGGCCAACAAAATATAGCTTTCAGGATAAAATAAAATTAAAGGCAACAGAAAATTGAATAACGATATTCTCTTTGGATTACCTATCTATAGAAATACCTTACATCTCTCTCTCTCTCTCTCTCTTTCTCTCTGAGTGTGTCTGTTTACTCTAAAAAACGGAAAGGAAGTGCTGGAAAAGGAAACCATGTGTGCTTCTGTATAGGGTGGTTTCATTCATGTTAAAGTCGAGGTCATAAGTGAGTACTAAATAACTTTAGACTGGTATAGGAAAATGGCACATTTTGCCAGTTTAAAAATACTTCCCAATTTTTTTGAGAGCATTGATGCTGTTAAAAAATTGAATTAGTACCTCAAGTATGCAAGAAAAATAATAATGACCAAAAAATAGCTAATTTTCCAAAGAAAATAGCCAAAAACTACGTTTGTCCTTTGCTGAGCAATGTTATTCATTGCTCAAGATGAGCAGCAAAAAGCACTTAAAATGACGTCATGCGCACACACCCTATACTCAAAATGCGGAAAAGGAAGTGGCCGGAAGAGGAAACCACGTGACAGTAAAAGTGGGAGAAAACTTCGTGCCAGCAGCAAGCTAACCTTGAACTACCTTCCACCTTTACCATCACGTGGTTTTCTCTTCCGGCCACTTCCTTTTCCGCATTTTGAGTAAACAGAAGAACACCATGTGACGGTAAAAGTGGGAGAAAACTTGATGCCAGCAGCAAGCTAACCTTGAGCTACCTGGATCTACTTCCCACTTTTACCATCACGTGGTATCCTCTTCCGGCTACTTCCTTTTCCGCAATTTGAGTAAACAGAAGCTGTCACTGTCTCACTTCCTGTGTGAGTATCATGCAAAACCAAACTAGACGGCAAACTATCACCTTCATTTCTCTCTCTCTCTCTCATTTTATTATTACCTACTGTTTATTTATGTTGAAATTGATTATATATTTTATGGTTGTCAAATTTTAGTAATTGTGTTTTCTTTCTTTCTCTCTCTTTCTCTCTCTCTCTCTCTTATCCTGTCTTGAAAAAAATATCATGCAATGACAGCAGAGAGAGAGAGAGAGAGAACAAAGGTGTGCGCTAGCGTGCACCAGACGGCTGGTCAAGCAGGCAAGCAAATTTTGGTGCTCACATAGTATAATACTGTATACCAATCATATAGGAAGGCGGAGAAATACAGCAGTAGACACACCTAACTGTTGTTGTGACAATTATTTTCTAGCGATTTCATTCGCGCGGCATATTCGGAAAAAAAATTGTAGTGTACAGTACAGAGCTTAAAAATTGTTAAAGAGACACTATTGGTCCACGAAATTACAATAGCAAAGGGTGTCTGCTGCTGCATTTCTCCGTCTTCTCAGACTGGTTGTGATTGTAGTGGCCAATGACATAAATATACGCACACCTACTTGACTATGCACACCTTCTCTCTCTTTTTTAAGAATCAGTGCTTGCTTGCTCGCCGAACACGCGTCTGGTGCATATCTCTCTCTCTCTCTCTCTCTCTCTCTCTCTCTCTCTCTCTCTCTCTCTCTCTCTCTCTCTCTCTCTCTCTCTCTCTCTCTTGCTTTCTTTAAGAACCAAACTATTAAACCTGCCTGCTAGACCTGCCGTGTGTTGTTCTCTCTCTAATTTCTCGTTCAAACAAAATATTTATTATAATATGCTTCCTCTAAACTTGTTTGCTTTTTCTCCAGAAAAAATACAATAGTAAGCGATATCATAGATCATAGATCATAGATAATCGGACAAGCAGGCAAGCGTATTATTTATTCTGAGAGTGAGAGAGAGACGTGGTGCGTGCTCCAGACGACTGGTCGGCAGCAAGCAAGCATGATACTCTGATTCTGAGAGAGAGAGAGAGAGAGAGAGAGAGAGAGAGAGAGAGAGAGAGAGAGAGAGAGAGAGAGAGAGAGAGAGAGAGAGAAGATGTGCATAGTCAAGGAGGTGTGCTTATATTTATGTCGTTGACCACTGCAATGACAACTAGCCTGAGAAGGCGGAGAATGCAGAAGTAGACACACCTTGCTATTGTAATTTTGTGGAGCTATATCTCCTTTGTTAACATTTTATCTGCTCCCTACTGTACAGTATGGAGCTCAATAAATGTTAAAGAGATACTATTGGTCCACGAAGTTACAATAGCAAAGTATATCTGCTGCAACAGTTCTCCGCCTTCTAAAGGCTGGTTGTCATTGCAGTGGCCAACGACATGAATATAAGCACACCTCCTTGAGTAGGCACGGTACACACCTTCTCTCTCTCTCTCTCTCAGAATCAGAGTATGGTGCTTGCTTGCCCGCCGTCCACCCGTCTGGTGCACAACATATCTCTCTCTCTCTCTCTCTCGCAGAACTAAAATAATATACTGCTTGCCTGCTTGACCAAACAATTAAAAGACATTTTCTATAAACATGTTTGTTTTTGCATGTGATTTTGTTCTTTTCACAGGATGTAAAATATCATAGAGAAAGAGAAGGTGTGCACCGTGCATAGTCAAGGAGGTGTGCTTATATTTATGTCATTGGCCACTGCAATGACAGACAGCCTGAGAAGGCGGAGAACTGCTGCAGCAGACACACTTTTCTATTGTAATTTTGTGGACTAATAGTATCTCTTTAACATTTATTGTGCTTCCTACTGTACCGTACATATGTATATACATACTTTTCTATGCATGTACCGACATGAATTGAATAACCAGCAATTTTAGTAATGCTTTTCAGTCTATATGTAGTTGTGCAGGTTTTTCATTTCCTTGCGGTACATCATACTTAAATGTACATAATTTGTGAAAGCTCCGAATACACATAAATATACAAACACTGTAAAACAAGTAAAATAAGAAATTACCTAAACGTTTCGAAAAATGCGATATAAATATACGACGTCCTTTTCATGTTTGGTTTCTGTTCGATTTCTTTGGTTTGGTTTCTGTTCGGAGATGCTTGTTTGCTTGTATACGATGATGATGATGGATGATGTCGATGATGCATGACGCGATGATAGCGATAAATTAATGGTTGTGATAAAAACTGGTACTAAAATTTTAATTTTTTACCATCGAAATTATAAATTGGCGCGTTCATTGAAAATACATACGACGAGCTTGAAATTGCGTGCAAAATAATTAATTAACAAGTATTTTAATTGATTAATATAGTACATGTCGATGACACGTGATGATAGTTGTTTATTAATTTTTCATTGTTGTCCTATAAGCCAATGAATGCCGTCGATTTGAGTGAAATTTTACAGAAGAAATTCAATATTTTACGACACGGTGGGGGTTTTGAATTCTATTTGAGTAATGAAATGAAAACGTGATTTACATAAAAAACATAATCTTATGAAATGACAATTTTATGGAGAATTGTGAATTATGTCCAAAGTCGTTATTTTCCCCATTACTTACGGCTCAAAAAAGTCGTTAAAAACCTTTTCGAGACGTCGATCTTGCTTGTAGTAGGAACGACCGTTAATATAGTTTGCTTTAGTTTATCGTTGCTCATTACATGAATTTAAATAGGGCAAAATTTTGAATTTAAAACTACGCGCTCAAAAGTGAGATTTTTAGAAAAATTCTTCCATAATCGTCTTTTTCGTGTTTAAATTGACCTATAAACATGTATAATAATGTATTTTGAGACAAAAAGTTTTTTACTCAAAAAATCGAGTCTCGGAGGGTGAAAAAATGATTTTTTTTTCGCTATAGAGAAAAAATAAATAAAATATCAGTTTTTCATTGACAATAATCACAAAGAGCGTATAAATAACCCCATGTTAAATCGTCGATTTTTCATTAGCCGGCCACGCCCCCAAATCAACTTCTCTGCCGATTTTGACAACGATTCCTTACTTAGGGTCGAAAAATCTACCTATGTACCAAATTTCTGCTCAAAATCTTTCTGAAGAGTCACAAACGTACCTTGTTAGAGATAAAATAATATGTGGGATAAATAAAAGGGATAAATTAAATTATTTTTTTATGAGTTATATTACTATAAATTATATTATGAATTTGTACAATTGCACAAAAATTAACAGCATTTATGTGTTTGTTTTTTAAGCATAATTGAATTCTTATTGTTAAGGATTGTATATAGATGGCTTGTATCTCAAAATCTAAAAAGAAAACTTCCAAATTTTATGATGACATTTGAAAGTTAACAGTAACAGCTACCTATAATAAAATTTTTAGAGCCCGTGACCATCAGATAAGAGAGAAATTATTTATTGAAATTAACATGGGCTCTTATGGAACTAAAACTTTAAAAAATCATAATTAAAAATCTAGCATGGTGACCCCCCAAAATTTTTACATTTTTGAAGATACGTAATCCTAATGTATCACTGTACGAAATTTCAGATTTTTCTGTCTTTACAATTTTTTAGTCAAATCTCGCAGTAGCTGATTTCACGCCTTAAACCGTATTGCTAATTAAAAGAATTGAATATAAAAATATCAATATTATAGATTTTTTATTTAATCAATAAATGCTTATATTATTACCAGGGATAGATCCAGAGGGGTACAATAGAGGGCGACCACCACCCCCAAAATTATTAAAAAATATATTACAGGAATTACGACGTTGCAATGTAATTGCTCCCTCCAAAATTTTGATATATTTCCGCCCCTGGTTATTAGTCAATTAATAATTATTTAATCAGAATTGTATTGTATTTTTAATTTAGTGTAAATAGGATCAAAGCTAGTTTAATTGATATAAATATGAAATGAAAAACCTTATTTTTTAATTAAGAAAAAATCATATAAAAATAAATTATTAAATAAATTATCCCTCAATATTTAAAACTATAAAAATAATGTAAATAACTCTATAATACTTAAAAGACAAAAAAACTAATATCTAATAATAATAATAGTAGTAATAGTTATGATAATAGTAATAATAATATTAATAATAGAGTATGCAGATGACGTCATATTTATTGCGCATGGAGGCCATACTGGAGTAGTGAATAACATTGCTCAGCATAGGACAAACTTCATTTTAGCCAATTTTCTTTGGGAAATCTGTTAGTTTTTTGGTATATGTTATTTTTCTCACATACTTGAGATACTAATTCAACATATTTACAACATCAATGCTCTCAAAAATATTGCATAGTGGTTTTAAACTGGCAAAATGAGTTATTTTCCTATGCCACCCATGTTATTGAGTTATCCAACATGGCGTCGACTTTAACATGAATGCAAACATCCTATAACCAATAATATGCAACAAATAAGTTTATACGGAATTCAATATATTTATTAACCCCTCTCCTTTTTTTAAGATGTGTTCCACTAGTTGAGTGCATAATAAACTTCTATCCTTCGTTGAAAGATTCTTAGCAAGCAAAATGTGAGTACCACAAATTCCGAGCCCCTAATTATATTTTCTACATATTTTTGAAGCATTATATCATCTTTTTTATACTGTGGAGGTTGGTGGGTGGTTTTTCTTTTAGATAAACGAGTATTTGTAGGAGTAGGCTGGGGTTGGTTTTGATTTTGATCATTAAAGCCATAGACCACATAAAAAACATGTGCTTTTTAATAAATAAACACGCAATGGGATCTTCAAAACTAGATGACAATTTTTACCAGAATGTTAATGTAGCCCTATCAGAGATCGTGAAAATACTGTGAAGTATGCAATTTGCGTGAAAATTCATGTTTATGACGTCAGAAACATGTAAAAGTTAGTATGAAAATGTTGTGAGGGTTGCATAAATCAAATTTTCTGATCACTGCTACGGGGCTATTGTTGGGTTTTGAGACAAACTAAAGTTATTTATGTAAATCCCATCAAGTATTTTGTGATATAAATGCTAATGTTTTTCTCTGGTCTATGTCTTTAACTATGAAAGGATCATTCTCCGTGTCTTTATGTAAGGAAAAATCTGAATTTAGTGATTCTGGTTGTAATGAATGATTGGAAAATGAATGAGATTCTGGTATATAGGTAGGGGGTAAAGTAATGGGAATGGCATTGAAGGGAATTTCCACTAAACACTGTGAACTATTGATATAATTTGTATATAAATTTAAAAACTGTTGTGTTGATTCTTTATTTGTTTCAAAATGTGTTTCTTGCGAATCTATTTCTGGAGTATTAGGTTGTGCATTTTGTGTCTGTAAGAAAAAAAAAATAATTTTTTTTTTCAAAAAAACCTAATAATATAAATTTTTCCTAGCAAAAGTGTATCCATGGGGAAAATGTCGAAATCCCCATGGATATCATACTATCCATGGGAAAATTATTCAATATTCCATGGATAGTGGTGGCAAACACCAACTGTCCATGGGAAAAATGATAATATCCATGGGAAAAACAATATTATCCATGGGGAATTGGACTATCCATGGACTATTTTCGCCAGGGTTTTATAACATAATAAAATAAAAATAAGAAGGTACTTTTTTTTATTCCAAATAATCTTATGCTATTCTGCATAATAACAACATTTTGTTACCAAAAAATGATGTTTCGCAGCATAATTATTTATGTTGTCGCCATTAGGCATTTATTTTATGCTTTATATACACGCAAGCTATTCTTCTTATGCAGGCGTACAAACATAAACAAATTTTATTAATATTATATATAATAATAATAATATATAATATAATATGTAATTTGTATTATATATATATATATATATATATATATATATATATATATATATATATATATATATATATATATATTGTTACTGCACACTTAAAGGAATAGACCAGAGAAAATCATAAGGCTTTATATCACAAAACACTTGATGGGACTTACATAAATAACTTTAGTTTGTCTCAAAACCCAACAGTAGCTCTGTAAAAGTGTTTAGAAAATTCAATTTATGCCACCCGCACAGCAATTTTATACTAATTTTTGCATGTTTCTGACGTCATAAGCATGAATTTTCACGCAAATTGCATACTTTACAGTTTTTTCACGTTCTCTCGTGGGGCTACATTAACATTCTGGTAAAAATTGTCAACAGTTTTGAAGATCCCATTTCGTGTTTATTCATTAAAAAGCACATGTTTTATGTGGGGTTATGGCTTTAAAGAATTGTACTGCGCTATATAATGCCTAATGTTAACATTTCTTATTATATATATTAATAATAGTAATAAATAAAAAAAACGGCATCTTGGTTAGGTGGATAAAAGTTAAGAGAGAGAGAGAGAGAGAGAGAGGAAAAGAAGAGAAAGTTTTTTGTTTTTTTTTTTTGCTTGAAGAGTAGAGAATAGAGATTTCAATGCTTGCTGCATGAAAAGTCAAGGTGAACAAAAAATATTCTAGAGACATATAGAGGGAGGATAGAGGGAAGGAGGGGGGGGGGTGGGGTGGAGAAGAGATATTTTAGCGCTAGATTTTAGCGGGAAAATATATTGCGACAAAATTGAAATTAATGACAAAATAACATTTATATATATGCAGAAAAATTGTAGTTTTGTTACCTATTAAATTTTTATAATTAGACTGCTATGTACAGGTGTAAATCGTTATTTAATTTCTTTGTACTCTGCACGTAAAACATAAATTTAATAAAATATTCCGATACATATCAATAACTCTTTAGTACTAAACAATAACTCTCTTGCAAAAAGTTTAAAGAGTAACTCGTTAGTACAAACGCAATTTCTTTAGCGGTAAATAGTTAACTCTTTAGATTCTAAAAAAATTAGTATGTATCTAAAGAATTTATTATGAAAAAATTCTAAATAGTAACTCTTTAAATATTTCTTCCGTTTGCATATTTGGTAGTAAAAGTAAGGAATTTTTATTTTTAATTGTTTACAAAGATATTGTATAATACACTCATGACTCATGATACACAATACAAAAAATATTACAATATAAAAGAGATATAACGATAACCTAAATCAAGTTAGCACACTGTTATATAAGAAATATTAAAACTTAAAAAATACTTACATAAATATTGAAGCTGCTGTGCGTGGGTGGTTGAGACTGCTTCCTGTTGTATTTTAAAGTATAACTGCAATTTAATTCACAATAAACACTTAAAGGCGTAGAACACCTTGAACAAAAAAGTTAAGTAATATCCTAACAAACCTGAAAATCAACGTTGATTTTGCCGGAGTCATTGATTTCTAATTTATTTTCCATTCACAAAATGCGACTGCCGGTCACTGACGTCACAGCTCGTGCCTGGTCCAGGCGCAAGTAAACCGGGCGAGCTGTGACGTCAGTGACCGGCAGCGGCATTTTGTGAATGGAAAATAAATGAGAAATCAATGATTTCGGCCAAATCAACGTTGATTTTCAGGTTTGTTAGGATATTACTCAACTTTTTTGTTCAAGGTGTTCTACGCCTTTAAGGGTTGTATATAGATGGCTTGTATAAATAAATAAATAAATAAATAAATAAATAATCGTCTTTATTCAAAAAAATGCAAGGAAAAAAAATTTACAAATTTTTGAAAGGGCGAGGTTTAAGCCTGACAATATGTCTGGCCCACTCTTACACCTAACCCCAACAGAAAAACATTCATGAAATCATTTAATTAATTATTTCAAAATTTCGATCAGAGGAAATATTAATACTACGTAATAAGAAAAAAATTAATAATAGAAAGAAAAAAATATATAAATATTAGAAAAAAAAATAAAAGTTTTGTATCACTTTATAGAAAAAGATGCATAACAAAGGTGTTGAAGAGAAAAAAAAAATAAAAAAAAATACTACAAGCGGAGCTGTTTGGCACTCAGATATGTACGCCTATAATCACTTTTAAATATTGATACTGTCTTAGAGTTTCTTAATCTACATGGCAGAGTATTCCATAGACGAGCTGATGTTACAGTGAAAGAATTTTTAAATGGCAAAAGGTTATATGAGGGAAGTTTTAATGTGTAGTTTTTACCAGATCTTGTGTTACGACCATGTGAATCGGCTAACGTGATGAAACGGTTTTTTAAATACGATGGAAATAAATCATCCTGGAGGCAGCGAAATAGAAGTGTGAGAATATGAAATTTGCGTAATTCATCAAGTTTTACCCAATTAAGAATATTGTAACCATTAGAAATTCCCCGATCATATTTTTTCATTCCCAAAACAAACCTTACACACGCGTTTTGTAGTAATTGTAATTTAGAAACATATTCTGCTTTAAGGTCTGTTAAAAGAACGTCACAGTAATAAAAATGCGGAAATATAAGAGCCTGCACCAAGTGTTTCTTAAGATCAACTGGTACAAAATTTTTAAACCTATTTAATGAAAAAATGCCCCCCATCACTTTACGGCTTATGTCAGCTAATTGTTTCCTCCAAGTAAGATTAGAATCAATATAAACTCCTAAATCTTTTACATTTTTACTGTACATAATTGGAATTCCACACGCAAAAATTTTAGGAATTGAGTTTAAATCTATTTTACTTACTAAATTAGGGTGACCAATTATAATAGCTTGTGTTTTATCAGGATTAACTTTCATGAAACGCGAGGCAGCAAACTCATCAACACTCTGAATGTCTTGATTAACACAGTTAATTGCATGAATAATATCATCAACTACAAAATGATAATACATTTGAAAATCATCAGCATAACCTCCAGAGTAACAAAAAGTTGGCACAGAAAATATTTTATTTATATATTCATTAAAAATTCTCGGCCCTAAAACACTGCCTTGTGGAACGCCAGATTTAATTGGTAACCATTCAGACTGATCGCCTTTTAAGAAAACTGATTGTTTACGATTTGAAAAATAATCATTAAAAAAGGCTACTGCAGAGTCAGAGAAATTGAATTCAAATTTCATTATATTTAAAATAAGATCAAAATTTACAGAAGTGAAAGCATTGCTAAAATCAATGAGAACTAAAATTGTTAATTGATGAGAATCTATTGCTTGCCTAATCGAGTCCACTATATCAACCAAAGCAGTCGAAGTGCTATATTTATCTCAAATTCTGAACAGAAAACTTCTAATTTATGATGCCATTTCAAAGTTAACAGTAACAGCTATCTATGATAAAAGTTTCAGAACCCGTGATCATCAGATCAGAGAGAAAATGTAAACCAAATACTATACAATGTAAATGTAAACCAAATACTATACAATAAACCAACAAACAAAAATGATAAACAAAAAATTAATAAAATAGTAAGAGAAAATGATGGAAGCATTATCTCTGAAACTCAGGATATGGCTGAGTTATTCAATGAATATTTTTGCAATGTGGGGGAAAATCTTGCAAGAAAGATTAAATTTACTAAAGACTTGGATACTCTCAAAATAAACACTGAGAATAATTTTTATTTTTATCAAACTAATGAACATGAAATTAAACAAATAATAAGTAATTTAAAAATCAATTCTTCCCCAGGGTATGATAATATAACTACAAAGATTATACAGTCTTGTGTGAATGAATTAGCATTTCCATTGGTTTTGATAATGAATAAAATTATAAAATCAGGTGATTATCCAAGTGAATTAAAAATAGCCAAAGTCATTCCAATCTTTAAAGCTGGAGATAGAAGCAAAACTTCTAACTACAGACCAATTTCTATTTTATCCATCATAGCAAAAATTTTTGATAAAATTTTTGATAGCAGACTAATGAATTATTTAAATATTAATAATATTATTGCTCCTCAACAATATGCTTTCTTAAAAAACTCTGGTACTGATACAACAGTGTCAAGTGTTATAAATAAACTACAATTACATCTAGACAAAGTAAATAATAGTAAAGCAGGAATGCTCTTTATTGATCTAAGTAAAGCTTTTGACACTGTTAAGATCAGTAACCTGCTAGACAAGCTTCAAAAAATGGGATTTACAGACAAATACTTCAAGCTATTTAGATCATATCTGATGGGGAGAAAGCAGACAGTTTTTATTGATGGAAAATATAGCTCTATTAAAAATTTAAAATTTGGAATCCAACAAGGAGGGACAACTTCACCAAAATTTTTTATATTATATATCAATGACTTACCCAAATTAAAATTAAAGGGTAAACTAATAATATATGCTGATGATATTTGTCTAATTTATGAAAATAACAATGAAGACATTATTATTCAGGAAATGCAACATGATTTAGACTTATTATACAAGTGGTTCAATGCAAATTATCTAACCATGAATGTTGAAAAAACAAAATACTTAATAATCACTAGAATGAATAATGATTATAATATATATCCTTGCCCTAAGATAGCAAATGTGTATATTGAAAAAGTCTATCAGTATAAATACTTAGGTTTTATAATTGACTCTAAACTTAAATTTAATCAACAAATTTATCATATAAAAAAAAAAAATTGCTCCAATTGTAGGAATTTTATGGAGGGTTAAAAATATTATGCCACAAATAGTCAAAAATAATATCTACTATGCATTTATAAACTCCCATCTAAATTATTTAGTTGGTATCTGGGGAAATGCTTACCAAACAGCATTAACCAGTATTAAAATCATCCAAAACAAAGCAATTAAAATAATTCATAATTTTCATATGAGGAAAAATACTGTTGAATTATATAAAGAAACTAAAATACTGAACATAAATAACTTAAATATCACTGCTCTATGTACCTTAATCTATAAAATTATTAATAAATGTATGAAAAATGACTTTGAGTTAGTATTCAATAAAGATGTACATGAATACAATACTAGACAGGCAGTTAACATACATATTGATTTTAAAAGGACCAATATTGGTAAAATGTCCATTCTAACTAAAGGGATAAATTTATTCAATGATCTACCAGCAGGAATAAAAAATTTGGACACACTACCTAAATTTAAAAAAGCTCTAAAGCAGCATTTATTAGCTCAATAACAAGTTGAAAATATTTATAATGTAATTATGTGTATGCTTATATATATGCATGTTCACATGTATGTACAATATATATTGTGTGTGTAAATGTATTATTCTTCATTATCTTATTGTCTCTGATTTTCTCTTTTATTCAACTAAGAAAAAAAAATATATATATATATATGTGTATGTATGTGTGTATGTATGTATGTATGTGTGTATGTATATGTATATGTATATATATATATATATATATATATATATATATATATATATATATATATGTATGTATATATATATATGTGTATAATAACATATACCTTGTAATTCTTTAGAATTGATTTCAAAATATACTGCAATAATATTGTTTATTAATATTTCTCACATTATTTGTCATAGTGATTCTATGACAGTTATACTTAAAATTCTATGTCTAGTCTTTTCTGTGAAATATATATGGAGTAAAAAAAAAAAAAAAAAAAAAAAAAAAATAATAATAATAATAATAATAATAATAATAATAATAATAAAAAAAAAAAAAAATAATAATAATAAATAAATAAATAAAAAAAAAATAAATAAATAAAATATATATATATATATATATATATATATATATGTATATACGTGTATATATATATGTATATATATGTGTATGTTGATATAATTTTGAAATTTTGCAAAATAACATTATATTATATTGTTCTTGTTTTTCATTTAATAGATTGTCGATTTTTCCTGATAATTCTTTGGCTAAGTCTAAGTTGTTTTCTTATACAGTTTCTTATTTTTTAATTAATTTTAAGCTTCAAATATGTAAGCTTGAATATTGTAAGTATTACAAAAAATATAATGTAATATGTAAAAAAAAAAAAAAAAAAAAAAAAAAAAAAAAAAAAAGTCCTATATATCCATATATGGGTATGTGAGACATATGTACATAACATAAAAGTATATCCATGAATACAGTTAAACATTTTCTTTCTTTGAAATATTATCTTTCTTTACTTTGCCTTCGTATGAGCCTAGCTCGCTGATCGCAAGAAATTATAGCGACCAATTGTACTCGAAATATGTATAACCTATGTGAAATAAATAAAAAAAAAAAAAAAAAAAAAAATGGCTATTGAAATTAACATGGGCTCTTATGAAACCAAAACTTCAAAAAATCATAATTTAAAATCTAAATTGTGAACCCTTAAATTTTTTACATTTTTGAAGATACCTAATCCTAATGTATCACTGTGCAAAATTTAAAATTTTTCTGTCTTTACAACTTTTTAGTCAAATCCCGCAGTACCTGATTTCACGCCTCAATTTATTATTCAATTTGTAGCACACATCCGATCAATGTATAAAATGAATTTTAAATATCGATAAATTCAGCTTTTTTTACAATATTTAGCTAAAAAGTACTGACCTACACTAGAGCGATGAACACTTCACAATGTCCACGCAGCTAGGGGAGGGCTACTTGTCGAACATCGAGCTTCTCGGATTAGCAATGTTGTAAAGTCAAATTAACGTTGGTGCAATAGAATGATTATAAAATATTCAACGTAATATTTTTATTGCTACACACTAAAAAATTTCGTTAGTAATCAACGGAATAAGTGTTTTTTCAACGGTTATAATGAGTGTTGATAATTAACGTTTCAAAACTCAACTCTTATTGTATTGAAAACTCAAAGCTTAAGTACCATTTCACTTTAAATGTTGATTTATTAGCATAAATGGAGTTGATAAAAACCGTCAATTTTCAACGGAATAAACGTTCTTCTTCACCTAATTAGAAATAATATAAAAACTTACTTCACACAATTTCCTGTGTTCTATGCGAAAAATCAAAATATGCATAAGAATAAATAGTGTTCATTTTTTATTCTGTAACTAGAATCAACGAAAAAAAATTGAGTTTTCTTATTTCTGCCCAAAAAGTGCTTTTCTTTTTACAAAAGTTACCAACCCGTTAGAAATTTTATTGCATTTTTGGATGTAACTCAATTTTTCATACCCAAATCGGTCATTCAAAAACTTTATAATAGAGTATAATATATGAATTACCAGATGAGTTTTGTTCTTTTTTATCTAATTGTAATTAAGCGTTGATTATAAACGTTTGTGACGTCACACGTAAGCGTTAAATATAGGCTGACCATCCGTCCCGGATTAGCCGGGACAGTCCCGGTTTCAACACTTAAGTCCCGGCAAGATTTTGCAAAAATCGTCAATGTCCCGGTTTTATATTTTGCAGGAATTTTAATAAAAAGTATACAATTAAAAGCTCGCCGAGAAAAAAAAAAAAAAAAAAAATAACGTCAAAAGATAGTTGATGCTTTTTCGTAATATTTTTCGTAGCATATTAAAATTATACACCATAGTTACGCCAAATTTTTATTTATTTATTAATTTTTTTTTTGAGAGTGGGTGTTTCGGCTCAAATAGGACGTACACATCACATATACCATACGTTATACGTCGGTTACAGTGGCAGCCCAATAGAGGGGGATGAGGGGACATTTCCCCCGGGCGCAGGAGTAAAAAGGGCGCACAGGCGAGAGTAATGACTAATGAGTGACCAATCATTAAAAATTACAATAAAACAGCCTAAAAAACTAAAGCATATGAAAATAATACTGGCTCTCACTCTGCTCTCACTACACTCACGACAGGAAGTGGCATGATAAGGGAGAGAAATGTTTTTCCCAGCTTATAATCTCTTTGGCGTTTCCCACTCGGAAATCGAACATGACTAAATAATAATTTTAATGAATTTGATTTGTTTTTTCGATGGGTAAATCCTAGATACGATTACAATGATAACAATGATGTTAAATAAATAAATTCTTCATTATGAAAAATAAGGGAGAAGAAGCACCTATATAATGTCAGCATTTTATGTGCAAAATATTATTTGATCAACTTTAAACAAAAATACTATAGTGTGTTCTATACAGGTCAATTTTTTTTGAATTTGAGTTTTAAAACAATTTTTACAAAATTTGAAATTTGCTTTTTTTTTTTTTTTTTTTTTTTTTTAATTTTTTTTAGGAAGAAAAAAAAATTGTAAATTGCATTATTTGAATTAGCATGCGTGGCAATTGCCGAGAATTTTTGCCTTACAAATTCGTTCTGGAAAAAATTGAAACCTGGAAAGCAAGTTTTGTTCTCTTTTTTTTTTACCGCTAAAAAATATTCAGACATTAAGAATCCGTTTCTTATATTTAAAAAAAAAAAAAAAAAAAAAAAAGTCAAAATTTTCCTCAATTTTATATACTCAAACAGTGTAAAAAATATTAAATGTGAAGTTATTGAATTGTAATAGCAAATATTTTGAAGTATACTAATTTTGCATTTCCATCCAAAAAGGAGCGTGCCCCCTCCCCCCAAAAAAAACGCGCCTACGGCGCAATTAAGGGGCTTCGCCCCATTCATTTCATTATGCTATTTCTAGAGGGATGGGGGCGCACTTCAGGTCAATCCCCCGGGTGCCCAATTTGACAGGCCGCCACTGGTCGGTTACGTATGTTATTTGTGATATAACTATTATTAATTATTAAAAAATGGTTTCATACTTTTTTATTATTATTATTATTATTTTTTTTTGCAGGGAAAAGTTTAAAAATAGACGACAGAAAGAATTGAAAAAAATCCATGTACTTTTAAATAAACTGTTGCAAAAAGACACAAAACTGATGAAATTTCGGAGGCCACGCCCCCTTTTCTGAAAAATTTTCGCCTCCGGCGGGGACCACCGGCCGCGCTTCGCGCGGGCCTCTTGGTCTCTTCTGTGCATTGCTCTGCAGTGTCCCGGGTTGCACACTTTTAATTATGGTCAGCCTAGTTAAATATCAACGTTTAAAGCATGAAGAAACTGTGTACAAGCTTTTCAACGTTTAGAACGTCGATTATACACGTCTATTTTTTAGTGTGTATACAATATGTATTTCATACATATTGGTTCCTTGTTTTATTATATATAAAAAAAATGTAATTTCTATTTCCTTATAAGTTTGTTTTGTAAAAGGAACGTTTGTTAATTAAAAAATAAAAATTTTGTATCCATCTTGCATTACTGCGGGGAGAGGGGGTGACAATCACTTGGCTAAATTATCGGATGTACGGCACACAAGTGGTAGGCGAACAGCGCAATATGTTAGCTTATACACTCTAAAAAAAAGACGTGTAAAATCAACGTTCTAAACGTTGAAAAGCTTGTACACAGTTTCGTCATGCTTTAAACGTCGATATTTAACGCTTACGTGTGACGTCACAAACGTTTATAATCAACGCTTAATTACAATTAGATAAAAAAGAACCAATTTCATTAGGTAATTATTATATACTACATAATAAATTAATTGAATGCCTGATTTGGGTATAAAAAATCGAGTTACATCCAAAAATGCAATAAAATTTCTAACGTGTTGGTAACTTTTAGAGAAAAACGCACGTTCTGGGCAGAAATAAAAAAAGCTCAAAATTTTTTTTTCGTTGATTCTAGTTAGAGAATAAAAAATAAACACTATTTATTCTTATGCATTTTTTAATTTTTCGCATAGAACACAGGAAATTGTGAAAAATAAGTTTCATATTTTTTCTAATTAGGCGCGGAGAAGAACGTTTATTCCGTTGAAAATTGAGGATTTTTATCAACTCCTATGATGCTAATAAATCAACGTTTAAAGTGAAATTGTACTTAAGCGTTGAGTTTTCAATACAATAAGAGTTGAGATTTTAAACGTTAAATATCAACACTTATTATAACCGTTGAAAAAACACTTATTCCGTTGATTGCTAACGAAATTTTTTAGTGTGTACCTGATACAAAGTTATCCAAAGCTTCAGCTAACTTTTTATCTTATTTTTTAGACTTAAAAGTCATACTACAAAAGCTAAAATTCAATACTTTAATATATTTATATTTAATAAGAAAAATAAGATAAAAAGTAATGACTGATTTCTACTTACATTTTAGTAGAAAAATTATATTATTTAAAGGCGTAGAACACCTTGAACAAAAAAGTTGCGTAATATCCTAACAAACCTGAAAATCAACATTGATTTCGCCGGAGACATTGATTTCTGATTTATTTTCCATTCAATAAATACCGCTGCTGGTCACTGACGTCACAACTCGCCTGGTCAACGCGCAAGTAAACCGGGCGAGCTGTGACGTCAGTGATTGGCAGTGGCATTTTGTGAATGAAAAATCAATTAGAAATAAATGATTCCAGCCAAATCAAATAGTATTACGATCTATGTAATACTAGATTGATAATTACCATACCTTAATATCCATGAATTAGACACCAACACCTTGATTTTGTATTTATTTTCATTAATTTTATTTTTAACTGTTATTTCACGTATCTGACGTCACAATGTACCGCCGCCAATCACAGTCACTGCTCTGGTAACGTGATAAATTTAAGCCCCTCCCTCAAGTTTTTTACCTCTATCACAACCCCATCTGTACATTGTGACGTCAGATACGTGATATAACAGTCAAAATAAATACAAAATCAACATGTTGGTGTCTAAATCATGGATAATAAGGTATGGTAATTATCAATCTAGTATTCTAAATGTTAAAAATAAGTTGATAAGGGATTTAAGTCAGGAAATCAGGTGAGCGCGATTTGACTAAAAATTTGTAAAAAAAACAAAAGAAAACTCTGAAATTTTGCACAGTGATACATTAGAATAAGGAATCTGCAAAAATGTAAAAAAAAAAAGGAAAGTAATAATGCTAAATTTTATATTATGATTTTTAGAAGTTTTAGTCCCATAAGAGCCCATGTTAATTTCAATAAATAATTTCTCTCTTATCTGATGGTCACGCGTTATGAAATCAAAGGTAACTGTTACTGTTAACTTTTAAATTTCTTCATAAATTTGGCAAGTTTTCTTTTGAAATTTTGAGATAAAAGAACATAAACTATTTATATGCATCCCTTAAAGGCATAGACAACATAAAAACATTTGCATTTATATCACAAAACACTTGATGGGACTTACATAAATAACTTTAGTTTGTCTCAAAACCCAACTGTAGCTCCGTAGCAGTGATCAGAACATTTAGATTTATGCAACCCGCACAACATTTACATACTAATTTTTGCATGTTTCTGACGTCATAAACATGAATAGTCACGCAAATTGCAAAATTTACAGTTTTTTCTCGCTCTCTCGTGGGGCTACATTTACATTCTGGTAAAAATTGTCACCAGTTTTGTAGATACCATTTCGTGTTTAGAACATGTTGTTTTAATGTTGTCTATGCCTTTAATTTATATATGGTCCATATTTCAGTAATGCTATATGAACTGCATTATGGGTTTGATTATCGTATTTAACTATAGGATAATTAGTTATCTATCAAGCATACGGCAAGAATAAACAACGCGATTTATGCTGCCTTTATGTTACTATTGCATAAATTATGCTAGATTTATGCTATGCTATGCTACCAAATTGTTATGCAGTATAGCATAAATTAAGCCGTATTAAACAAAGTGTTCTAACAAGTAGCTGGCATAATTATTATGCAGTTTTTTTTTATCTGCGCGTGTTTGCATTAAATATTGAAGTTGCAAAATAATAACAAAAAAGTTGCAAAAATAACATGCAAATATAAAAGTTTAAATTTAAGTGGCCGTTTTACTCTCTGAAAAGTATAAATGTAAACAAACTGTCTAAAAGATTAAAATCTAAGATAAGACAGGAAACTTAAATGACTGAAATCGAGTGGTCATAAGTCATCAGAGTGACCAATAATCACAGGAAACGAATACAATAGATTGGTATGTAAGGCAGTGATAACAGGTTTCAAATCAAGCTAAGATTCTTGCAATGAAGGAAGAAATTATTTTTCATGATATTGAATATAAGAAAAGTTAGTAGCTTTTTGTTCTGTAAAGTAAAGTGAATCTCAACAACAGTGATTGGCTGACCAACAAAATACGACACATTCATTGGTTGATCTTGTTTTTTGAGCTAACAAAATTGACAAAAATTGAGTCACATGAAGAGCATGGAACTTTTTTGTGTGGAGTTCCTTTCATTCTTATCAAGTTCAAAGATCTAAACGAAGAAATAACAATGATCGACCATATGTATAAACGAAGTAAACAGGTAACGAAGTCATAATCAGCTGTTATAACAAAGGAACATATCGACACAAAAGTTGCGCCGGAAGTCTGACTTTGCAGAACGAGCTAGTGAAAATTCTTATAATCACATAATGCATTAGCTATTTTATTTAATAGCAAATAGGGAAAGAAATCGCATAAAAATATTCAATATGCACGGACAAAAATAATACGTAATAATTATGCTATAGTTTAATTTCAGCACCATTTGTTCGATACAACATAATTTATGATTTACTGCATAATTACTGTGTTAAAATAGCATAACTATTATATTGTACAGTATACTAATTTGTGTTGTTCTAATTTATTATTATTTTTGCTATAATTACATAATTAGACCATCAATTTCATAATTTATTTTTTCCGTGTGCTTTTCGTCAAAAATGATAATGTGTATATTACAATAAAAAATTATCAAAAAAGCATTTTTTTTTATAGTTATTTATGTGCAACTGTAAATAATACAATTCCAATAATAATAATTAATAAATAATACCATATAAATTTAAATAATAATAATAATAAAATTGGTGTTGATCTCCGAAATGTAACGGACGCACTTTATTTCATAGCAAAAGCAATATAAAAATAATTAAAAAAAAGTGATATTGCTTTCAAATAATTTATATGTCCCTTTCCTTTTATAATAAGTGTGTCGATCGCCCTTTGGAGATCGGTTTCGAATTATTTCCTTTTAAGTTTTTATTTTAGTTCATATCATATTATTTTTTGTAATTTTAATTTGATTTATGGCACGTAAATATAAAAATATCGTGAAAATACTTTTTACTCTGCGTTTTTTAATGAAATGACTAATTTTATATTATATAATGATAGCACAATATTAATTATTAAACAATTAGGTAACAAAATGCTGAATCCTTTCAATCAATTCCATTTTTAGTTTTAGTTTTTTTTTTTTTGCCAAACTTTTTTTATCATTTTATTATAATTATATTTTAAATTAATAAGAAATTTCAAATAAATATTCGTAAAGATAAAAGCATTGCTTGACCATAACTCGTAATTATTAATCATAATATATGGATAATAATTATATAAGGTCCCAACATTGAGGATTATTGAATAAGCTTCTTTGCCTAGCCAGCAACTCGAAGCTACTTTTTCTCATTCACCTTTATAATAGAACTCTGATATCAAACGTGATTGATTAATTGATTGATTGATTGATTGATTGATTGATTGATTGATAGATAAACGTTTTTTACTGGCCCACGCTTTCATGTGCCGTGGGACGTGGGGTCACATGCACATGAATGTAATTCAGTCGCGGCACTGCCCTATTAGCAATTTTACCAGTCAAGGCTCCTCCTCGAGATGTAAACTGTTCCGTCTTTCTGGGCGGAACAGTAACCGATTATGAAGAAGTCCGGGCCGAAGACGTCCACATCCAAGGTCCGTGGTAAATGTGTGCAGACGAGCCCCGGAGCGAAACTATGTCGCCCAATCGGCCTCTACACTATTTCCACTTCACTTCAACTATGACCTATGGTCAGTATGTCCTCCTCTACACGCACTCCACGTGGTGAACGATTATGAAGATGGATTTAATGACTATGAAGCCGGTGCCTGGTAGTAACAAATTAGTGGAAAACGAAGACAATAGGTTTACAAAGGAGTAGTGGTTAAAAGGAAGACGGAAAGACAAGAATTAACGTCACAATAGGAAAGTTTACAGGCACCCGGCATAGGTTCCAATGCATAATACTCGCCATCTTGCGCGGAACCCCCATATCATACGCGATAATATTTTATATAACATCCGCTATTTACTGACCTGACCTTCATACACTTCTTGACAATAATATAGAAGCATAGAAAATATTGAGCAATTACTCAACTCTAAGTTATTCTTCAAGTGACCAGCAGAGGCGCATCAATACTCATATAAAAAAAATCAAATTATAAAATAAAATATATCAATTGACTTCCGCTGTAATGCATTAATTAAACATCGAATTGAAACAATTCTTACATCATTGGAAAGCTTATAACAAAACAAAGGTGCCAAAATTAAAAAAGCAAAAAATTAATTACGTAAAAACAGAACGGGGTAAAAATATTAAAAAGTTCTATGATGGGCACCTATAGATATGTTGAAAATTTGACACCTCTATGTTAAGGCGGTGGGGGACCGACTTGGACCGGAAATCGCTAAAAGAAAAACTATATTTTCCCAATAATTCGTAATACATGATTTAATTCCAATAAAACAAACACTATAATTTTCAAATAAAATCAAGTAAATTTAAAAAATATTTTTTTATACCAAAAAAAATTTTAATGATATTTTTAATTGTAAAACAGTTTCTAATTTGACTAAAATTTCCCGCTCAAATTTAAATTTCCAAATTTACATGTTATGTTTAAAGTGTAATAACATACATATTTGATCGTGTTTTCACATGTTTGACATAACTAAATTTTTAAGTAATATTTCTTCTTTACTTTGTGTTATTTATTATAATTAGCAACCGTCCTAGTTTGCGAGATATCAGTCGGTCACCTACCCCCTTAAGTAGTTGCGGAGTAATAGTGGAAGTAAGATTACATTGAGTTATAGAGCTAGCGAGCAGAAAGCGCATACAGACTAAAACAGGAGAGGAGGAGGTCAGGGCAAAGATTCACATACTATCGATATAGTCAAGAAAGAAGAACCTGCATTGATGACTCATCTGTTTTGCCCGATCACTTTGATTTCGTTCTCAAACTTTTGACCAGAGCGTAAAATTAATAAATAATTTAAAAAGAGAGGGTTGGGGGGCTTAATTAATTTTTATTTCTTGCTAATAGACTTAAAAATTATTTAAATGTATTTTAATATTGATGTCGTAATTTATAACATCGATTTGTACGAGTTTGAGTGCTAAAACACGCAAAATTACAGAGTTACGTAAATTTCGGAAGCCGCCATTTTGAAAGTTACAGAGAACCCGAGTTGAAATTTGGCACAAAGGTTGCTCATATGTCATTGTATGTACATACTAAAAATCATAAAAATCAAAAGTGCGATGCTACCTGAAAAACGGTTTTTAATTTTAATATGTAAATTATTGACTTCTACAGGTATTGAAGGTCAAAGGTTATGACCTCTGTAGAAAGATCAACATTAAAGGTGTATGCTACCATAAAAATATTTCCCCCATCAGATCACGTTTTCTTGGGTTATGGTCATTTTTATGGTTACCTACGTGGTATGGCCGAATTTTGAATTACGGGTTTTTCCGGGAATTTTGAAATTTTCCAAAAAAAAATTGCAGTTTGTTTCCTTCTACCGTAAGCCTGTTTGGACCATATAGGAATCAAATGTAAGTTTAAAGGTTGGGTACGGTTTAGTTTTTTCGATTTATTTTTCATGATTTAATATCATAGAAATAAGATATTTACATTATTAGCAAAATAACTCTTAAGGAATTCAAAATTGCAAACCTAAAATAATTTTGAGTTTCAAAACATTAAAAGAACGCGATATGTTTTTTTTTTTTTTTTTTTGCAAATTTTGGCATGAAAGTAGTTGCTTGCAAAAAAATTTCAACTGTACATTAAGAATAAGAAACATTTCTTGACTCTATGATATTAATTTTAAATTTTTATTATCGATACTGTTGCATGGGAATAAAAATTTTAATTTCACTTTTTTGAAGCGAGTGCGAAAACAGGGTGTTTTAGTTTACTAATTGATGAATTGTAACCGAATTGTTTGAAATAAAAATATGACATTAAAAAAAATACATTAACCGCACGACAAAAATAATTTCAATTTTTTTTTACTTTATTTTTGAATTATAACGATTCAAATTTCAGAAAAACTCCAATGTCTAATCCGAGGTTTTCATATCCAACTGACGATATACTAAAATGTTCTGAGATGAGCTGTGAATGTTCTGTTAAAGGAATAGACCGGAGAAAAACAAAAGCATTTATATCACAAAACACTTGATGGGATTTACATAAATAACTTAAGTTTGTCTCAAAACTCAACTGTAGCACCGTAGCAGAGATTTGAAAATTCGATTTATGCAACCTGCACAACATTTTCATACTAATTTTTGCATGTTTCTGACGTCATAAACATGAATTTTCACGCAAATTGCATACTTTACAGTATTTTCACGCTCTCTCGTGGGGCTACATTAACATTCTGGTAAAAATTGTCATCAGTTTTGGAGATCCCATTTTGTGTTTATTCATTAAAAATCACATGTTGTTTTATGCAGTCTATGGCTTTAATTAAATACACAAATGTTAACTGTGGCTTTAATACAGCCAAATGTCAATCTCCACTGTTTTGAAATGATTATTCAAACTGTAAACCATGGATATATAAACAGGATAGGAAGCTATTGTTGAAAAAACGATCCCTTAATGATGTAATTCAAATTTTCGCCACAAATATGCAAGAATACAAAATTACGTATAAAAGTGGCGCTGTAGTCTGTGTGTGAATTTTAAAATTCACACACAGACTACAGCGCCACTTACATTTTACATGTTGATTGTTGCGGTGAAAATTTGAACTACATCAACAAGGGTTCGTTTTAAGTATAGGGCAATAACACAGGAACTCACGACCCTGCTGTATACTGTATAAATCTATAGATGATTTTGTATCTATTTTAAGTATAAGCATTTTGATCGGTTATTTGTTTTATTTGTGACGAGAAAAAAAGAGAAGCCAATCTTCCACTTGCTCTTTTTCTTCAAAATAAACTGTCAATATACATAATTATACAGTATATACAGGGTCCGCCAAGATAATCAGCACAAAATTAAAATTTTAATTAAAATCGCTCAAACTCGAAAAATTACCATCCGATTTTCTTCAAATTTTCAACAGTGATTTAGGCTTACATTTAGAGTATTCCTACTCAATATAGCCTCAAAGGTGTTCCTGTACCTTCTTTAAGCTTCTCTGCTTTCTTAAAACGCGCGGCAATGTCATAGATGGTACGTCTGGGGTATTTCAGCATCTTAATAATCTCTTTGGGAAGCTTCCCGGCGCGAAGAAGTTCGATTACCGCCGACCTTTTCTGAAATTCAGGCCCTGGAGACGACATTACCACGTTTTTACAAACTTTTTTGTCAACAACAGAACAACATCTGTAAAATGAGATCAAACTCAAAAAGATGGCGCTAGTGGTTGCGCGGCAAAACGAGTTTGAATTTTGTGCGGATTATCTTGGCGGACCCTGTATAAATCTATAAGGTGATTGGTGATTGCATTCATGTTAAAGTCGATGACACGTTGGATCGTGTTCCCTATAACGCTATTATACAGGTATCCTAACAATTTTTAACAAATAGTTTTTAACCATTATATTACGTTGTTTTTAAGGTAATTTTTAGTAGGCTTCTCAACGACACACACTAGATTTTGTTCTTTATCCAGCTGAGATACAGTTTTAGTTAAGGAATTTATATTAAACAGGTAATCCAAAGAGAAGCTCCGCCCACAAAACAGGAAACAGCTGGGAAATCAAACACTCGCTTAGTCAATTTGTGTATTTATTATCAGTTTTAATAATAAATGTTTATTTCTTACCTTATATATTGGTTAATTCATAGCATTAATTTTTGTTATTTATCCATGTAATTAAAAAAAATTACGATACCAAAAAATTGTGATAAGAGAAAATATATGATTTCGAAGTGTTTGTTGCCTATTTTTCATTGGTCAGTCAGGCAACAAATTCAAAATATATCCGCCATATTAAGTGATAAAAAAATGCTTTTTTTACATCACCTCTTATTTAAATTTGATAATCCCCAAATTCTAGAGCATAACACTAAAATGCGAGCACTGAATTGAAGTTTCTTACAATATCACTTATGTGAGACCAAAGTCCATTATTCACTTACACGAGAGCTGTAAACTTACTTGATTTACATTAGTTTTTATGGCTCTAAAAATAGAGGCATCAAACAATCGATACACGTAATTCACCGGAAGTGCATTTTAGCGCTTTGGATTACCTATTTAATACAAATACCTTAGTTTTAGTTATCCATGGCATGTAATGATTAATATCTGTATACACTCCAGGTAGGTCTCCCGCTCCACACCATTGACCTCCAAATGACACCATGCCTACGAAGAAATACCTCGCTGGTATGTCCGAGTGGTGAAGGCAGCTGACTCGCAACTGTGTACTCCTCACCGAGTATAGGTTCGAGCCACTGCTGGGTGCGTACGTCAAGTGTGAGAGCACAACATGTTGCACGATGTATGTTTACATGCATTCCATGACGACGCACAGTATTCGTGGAGGTGCATGATTGATGTGATTGCACCGACCAGCCTGCCTACATGTTTCCACGGTTTCTCTAGGCTGTCATGGCGAATGCCGGGCTGTGTACTTAGGCCATGGCCGGCCCGTGTGGTGTGTTTCATTAATTGTAAAGTCCTTAGCTGTCGATAAGACAATGTCTTGACTGGGACTGGGATTGGTGTATAGCACGATAACACAATATGGCAAGAAAAAAAAATACCTCGTGTCGTCAGAAGAATCTTTCTTATTGAAGTTTTGCTTTGTCACCGGGGACAGCTAATGGTCCTCCACTGTCCCCAGCACAAGAATCCTCCCCCTTAACTCCCCCTGCACTTAGTTGATCAGTTGTAATCTTGGCTTTGTTGTAGTATCGTCTTTTGCAATGATGAAGTCTACACAAAGTTAACCCCTATGTTTGAATACGTCATTTGAAAGAGAAAAAGTAGTAGATAAACTTGGCATAGGCGATTACCTGGAAAATTTGCGTTTTATTTAATAAAAGAAGAAATAAAAATTTTGAATTCCCAACCCTTTGCCGACTGTGACGTCATTTGTTTACATCCGATTTTCAATTGTCTTCTGGATTTCATGCAACTGCTATAAATTCAAAAAATTTAACGGCCAACGGCCGCCTTTCAACAATGGAATCGTTTGAAATCCAGAAGACAATTGAAAATTCAGATGTAAACAAATGATAATAATAATAATAATAATTAACGGCTTTTTATTGGGCGAAATCAGGCTACAGAACCTCTCAATTTAACCCAACTGTTTAACAGTACAGTCAGTTACAATTTTAAATTAGTATAGACACAAAATTCATAATGTTAATGTTTTTTTTCTTATAAATAAATGTTTTTTAAATAATCCACAATTTATAGTTTTTAATTTTTATAAAATGGTTTAACTCAGTATAAAAAATACTTAAAAACTTTTTTTTATATATAATTATTCATGTTTTAAATATTAAACTTTTTGGTAAATTTTAATTGATAATACATTTTTATTTAAGTATAAATTTATTGATAAATTTTAATTGATAATAACGTGTTTTTTTTATTGTTGTAATAATTAACAATAGTATTGCTTTTTTTTTTTTTTCTTTTTTTTTTTTTTTTTACATAATATTAAATGATATGATATGATACAATTAAAAATGAGACCGCTATAAGTAGCGTTTACATAAATGCTTTTTTAATTGTGTTTTAAAAGAATACATAGTGGGTGCATTTCTTATTATTGGTGGAAGTTGATTCCACATTTTACCTCCGAGCACACTGAAAGAGTTAGAATACATCATATAGTTAGCTTTAGGAACTTTAATAATAGTTCTATCTGTCCTAGTATTTCTTACTTTAACATCACATGCTTTAACCACAAATTGACTTAAATACTGAGGACAAACTCCATTTACGATTTTATAGATTTGAATAAGAATATGGAATTCTCGGCGCTCTTTAATTTTTAATAATTTCATTTTAGTATAATATTTTGTGGTGTGTTCACCAATTTCGAGATCATACACAGATCTTATTATACTGTTAAATAACACATCCAATTTTTTTTGCAATTTATAACATATATTAGATTGAATAATATCACAGTAATCAACAATGGGACAAAGCAATGTTTTTGCAAACAGAATTCTGGTTTTTTCAGGAGTAAATTTCCTGAACTTATACATTTTTTTTAACGAAAATATTACTCTTTGGTATACATGAGATATATGACCACTCCACGATACAGTGTTGTCAATTACAAGTCCAAGATCTTTTACTTTCATTTCAAATTCAAGCTCAATGTCACCTATTTTAATTTTATCACATTTTGCGAGATCAATTTTCTTTAGTATATTAGGGTGACCAATAACAATAACTTTACATTTTGAGACATTTAATAATAAGCCACGTAGTTCAAACCAATTTTTTAAAGACAAAAGATCAGAGTTAATCAATTTTATTGCCGCGTTCATGTTTTCAGGTAATGTGTGATAATAAAGTTGACTATCATCAGCATACACATGATAAAAACAATTTTTTATTTGTCTACCAATGTCATGAGTATAAATAGAGTAGCACCAAGGTCCCAATATAGTACCTTGGCCACAGCCACTTTTCACTTCTCCCCAATCAGAGCGCTTATTGTCAGGACTTACTACGCACTGATTTCTTTGTTCAAAATAGGATTAAAACCAGGTTACAACACTTTTTGCAAAATTTAATTTCTCTAGGATCTTAAAAAATAGTATATGATTTAGACTATCAAACGCTTTAGAATTATCAAGTAAAACAAGAATTGTTACTTTCTGATCATCTACTGATTGTCTTATTTTCTCTACAATGTGAAGCAGTGTAGTATTCGTAACATGACCTTTTCTGAAACCAGACTGGAAACTATCAATGAACTTTTTTTTATCACAGTAGTCAGTGACTTGATCTAACACTACTTTTTCAATAATTTTTGCCTCTATATTAATTTTTGAGATAGGGCGATAATCATTCGGAAATTTAGGGCTATTATTTTTTCTTATTGGAATTACTAGAGATTCTTTCCAACTGTCAGGAAATATAGAGTGTTGCAGAGAGCAATTGACAATAGTTAAAAGTGAGGGTAAAATAGTATTTCCCAGTTGTTTTAACATTTTTATAGAAATATTGTCATTACCTTTTGCATTACTTTTAATTGATTTAATTGAATTTATAATATCATGTGGATACACATGCTTAAAATAGAATTTATATGCACTCAAATCAATAGGCAATTTTTTAATATAATTTTCATTACACTCCTCGATTTGATTGTTGTTTAATTTAGTATTAGCATTTAAAAAGTAGTGATTAAGCTCATTAAGCTGATCAGTAGAAAAGTTAGTTAGTTCTTTTGTTTTTTGGCCAATACCAAAATTATTAACATTTTGCCAAAGCATTTTAGGTGACTTTTCCGCGAGTAAATTATGTGAATACTTATAAATTGCTTGCTTTGTTTTTGAATTTACTAAATTTCTAGCAGCATTGTAGTTTAATTTTAATTCAGGTATATTGAGTTTATCTCTTTTCATTTGTTTTAATTGACGACGACATTTATCACGTTTCTGACGTAGGATTTTTATTTCAAGTGTAAGCCAAGGAGCTGGAGGTCTGATAACACGAGTTTCTCGTATGGGGGCATGTTTATCATAAAGTTTAAAGATTTGATCATGAAAGAAATTTATCTTATCCTTGAGCAGATCAAATTGCAAAATTTCATGCCATTTGATTTTAAATGAATCCTCGGTAAAGCTTTTGATTGAAAAATTTGCAAATGACCTAAATTTCACAATTTGCTCTTTTCTTTTTAAGCTATTTAATGGATAAACTATGTAGAGAAAATCATGTTTAGAGATTTCATTTATGAATGGAAACTTGCCTGATTGAATACAATCTATTTGATTTGATATTGCAATAACATCAAGAGTAGATGAGCCAGTGTTATTATGGTGCGTATTATTTACAGGCATCAATTTTAAATTTAAGTTATCAAACATTTCACAAAGATCATGTTTAGCTGTATTGTCATTATTTAAATTTACATTTAGGTCTCACATCAAACAAACATGATCATATGCAGGTGCATAAGCCATAAAATCATTCATAAAATCATGGAATTTACCAGTATTAGGAGGCCTGTACATGCAAATTATTAAGAATTTTTTACTTTGAACTTTAACATCAACAAATAAATATTCTGGTAAGAAATTATATTTATAGGGCGACGATGCAATAATGTGTGCATCATAAGATGTTTTTACATAAATAACCACTCCACCAGATGATTTATTCTCACGATCTTTTCTAAATATATTGTAATTGTCTATTTGAAAGCTATGCGAGGAATGGGTATCTTGCAACCATGACTCAGAGACACCAATAATATCGACATTACTATTTTGGAATATTTCACGTATTAAATGAGTATGACAATGAATAGATTGGGCATTAAAGTGAAAAAGAACAAATGATTTACTATAAGATTCTTTTAAATGTTGGACAGAGGCTACCATATCAAACTCATTTATAGGTACATTAGTAATACTATTATGCATGATAACATTGTTAGTCTCATTTAGACAATTATCATATATTATATAGTCAGCAGTAACAGCATTATTATTATTATTATTATTGAGCTCTCTAGTAACAGAATTACCGAGGGCTAGTTGGAGTTTTCCGACTCTAAACTCGAATCAGGATTAGAATTTTGATTTTTTTTGTTGGCTGTTCTGGTGATGTATTTTCACGTGGTCTCTTGTTAGATTGATTTTGATTTTTATTACCAGCTGGCTTATCTACATTACTTTCATTTTGAATATCACGAAGAGAGCTTTTTATAGATTCAAACAAGTTAGGATCCTTTAAATCATCCAAACTTTAAAAAACACCTTTAATTATGAGTTTATTTTTATATATTTTTGCCTGCAAGTTACTTGTTATTGCTTTATGCCTGTATTTAATAAGCTGCAAACGATCCACTCGTTCAGTTGGTGTCATATTATCACTTATTGCATATTCAGTATTTTTTAAATTTTTGGCATTTTTAAATAATTCACTTTTAATTTTAAAACTACAAAAACGAACAAGAATCGGACGCGGCTTATTAAAGTTTTTCCCAATACGAAAACATGATTCAATATCAGATTGGTTTACAGAAACTTTCAATAAATTATTAAAAATATTACATACAGTAGATTCAACATCAGTATTTGTTTCATTTTCTTTATTCAAAACTCCATAAACCACAATATTATTTTTCCTTATTTTTAAGTCTAATGTGCGAACTGTTTTTTGTAAATATGAATTTTGTTTAGAAATTTTCAAAATATTATTTTTATTAATTTCAACATCACCCGTTACTGTTTTTATATCAGTTCGAACATTAGCGATATTTTTATCCACTTGCTTTAAAGATTGTGATATAGAGTCTAATTGATTTAGTTTACTTGAATTTGCCTGCAACTGTTTTGATAGATCTTCTAAAGTTACTTTGGGACCAGGGTTTGATTCGACATTTCCGATCAAGAGTAATATAGTCAAAACAGTCAGCAACAACTTCATATTACAACCAAAACACAGATAATGCAGTGCTACATAATCGTTAATATTTATGTTTAATTTTTTTGGTCCAATACAGAGATTTAAACTACCAATAGCAGCTCGCCAGGAACTAACACAATTACCCATGATTTTTTTTTATTATTATTGTTTTATATATATATATATTTTTTTTTTAATTCAAATTATATGTTGATACAATACTAAAATAATTTATATTGATTTACGAATTTATTATTATAATATTTCAAATATCATAATTTATTAATATTCATGTTGTAATACAGTATCAAACATAATAATCAGTGGTAAAAAAATAAAAGAATGTGAAAGACCCCATAACACGGAATAAAAGAAATGAGAACGAAAAATAATGATGAGTATAAAATAATAACTTTTTTTTTTCCTTCTTCTAGTCCTTTAATGTAGTTTCCTTCTTCTGGAAATGGAGGATAATGATCTAAAGGAACCTATGGGTGGATGTGAGGTTGCTGACTTATAGTTGGGGCCGAGAAAGATAGTAGTGGGTTGCCACCAGACCACCCTCAGATCTGTTCTTGTAGGGGCTCACACGTTGGCCTGTGCAGGTTTGCCTCAGCAGTCCTTACTGAGGTACTACAATCAGGCTAGTTGCAAAAAAAAAACACGACGAATAATTGCATACTTTACAGTATTTTCACGCTCTCTCGTGGGGCTACATTAACATTCTGGTAAAAATTGTCATCAGTTTTGGAGATCCCATTTTGTGTTTATTCATTAAAAATCACATGTTGTTTTATGCGGTCTATGGCTTTAATTAAATACACAAATGTTAACTGTGGCTTTAGTACAGCCAAACGTCAATCTCCACTGTTTTGGAATGACTATTCAAACTGTAGACCATGGATATATAAACAGGATAGGAAGCTATTGTTGAAAAAACGATCCCTTTATGATGTAATTCAAATTTTCGCCACAAATATGCAAGAATACAAAATTACGTATAAAAGTGGCGCTGTAGTCTGTGTGTGAATTTTAAAATTCACACACAGACTACAGCGCCACTTACATTTTACATGTTGATTGTTGCGGTGAAAATTTGAACTACATCAACAAGGGTTCGTTTTAAGTATAGGGCAATAACACAGGAGCTCACGACCCTGCTGTATACTGTATAAATCTATAGATGATTTTGTATCTATTTTAAGTATAAGCATTTTGATCGGTGATTTGTTTTATTTGTGACGAGAGAAAAAGAGAAGCCAATCTTCGTCTTGCTGTTTTTCTTCAAAATAAACTGTCAATATACATAATTATACAGTATATACAGGGTCCGCCAAGATAATCAGCACAAAATTAAAATTTTAATTAAAATCGCTCAAACTCGAAAAATTACCATCCGATTTTCTTCAAATTTTCAACAGTGATTTAGGCTTACATTTAAAGTATTCTTACTCAATATAGCCTCAAAGGTGTTCCTGTACCTTCTTTAAGCTTCTCTGCTTTCTTAAAACGCGCGGCAATGTCATAGATGGTACGTCTGGGGTATTTCAGCATCTTAATAATCTCTTTGGGAAGCTTCCCGGCGCGAAGAAGTTCGATTACCGCCGACCTTTTCTGAAATTCAGGCCCTGGAGACGACATTACCACGTTTTTACAAACTTTTTTGTCAACAACAGAACAACATCTGTAAAATGAGATCAAACTCAAAAAGATGGCGCTAGTGGTTGCGCGGCAAAACGAGTTTGAATTTTGTGCAGATTATCTTGGCGGACCCTTTATAAATCTATAAGGTGATTGGTGATTGCATTCATGTTAAAGTCGATGACACGTTGGATCGTGTTCCCTATAACTCTATTATACAGGTATCCTATCAATATTTAACAAATAGTTTTAAACCATTATATTACGTTGTTTTAATGTTAATTTTTAGTAGGGTTCTCAACGACACACACTAGATTTTGTTCTTTATCCAGCTGAGATACAGTTTTAGTTAAGGAATTTATATTAAACAGGTAATCCAAAGAGAAGCTCCGCCCACAAAACAGGAAACAGCTGGGGCATCAAACACTCGCTTAGTCAATTTGTGAATTTATTATCAGTTTTAATATTAAATGTCTATTTCTTACCTTATATATTGGTTAATTCATAGCATTAATTTTTGTTATTTATCCATGTAATTAAAAAAATTTACGATACCAAAAAATTGTGATAAAGGTGGAGACAGCGGTCAAAGTTTCGCGTTTTTATTGTGACAGCGATAGTAAACTAGCTCTCTGATTGGCTCGTGGCTTTAGGCGATAAAAGCTTGCGCATTTCCTTAACTTTTGCGATAGCTGCTAATGCGCTTCGCAAAAGTTTAGTCTTGTTTAACTTTTGCGATATCAATTTCGAGTTTACACCAATAGAAAAAATGCGCCTACCTAGCAGCCAATCAAACCTGACTATAGGCAGCTGACAATCGTAATTTTTTTATGCGCACGGGTCTTGGCAGTCTTGGGAGAGGTCAGCCATATTAGTTTTTTCACGTGTGTTGCTTTTTGTGAGCTGTTTTTTAATTTGATACAACAAGTTATTACGCAAAATAATTTTTATAATTAAAAATATATTAAAAGTGTGTTATATCTATAAATTAATTAACGTGCATCGATGGGACGACGCAAGAAAGATGCACCACCAACAGCTGAAGATTTCTTGCGTGACAAGTTGCTTATTTTGGTAAAAGATCAACCTGCAATCTATGACAAGAAACATCCAGACCATTCCAACAAACACATTATATCAGAGATTTGGTACACTATTGGCTTAAAGCTTGATATACCAGGTAACACTTATACATATTTCTTTTTTCATCGCAGGCGTAATTTTGTGATTTTTCTCATGTTGCACGATGCTCAGTTATAGTTATCGGAAAACCTTTCTAATGGGTCATCGCAGGTTTAAAAGCTGCCTAGAGCAAACACTCAATATGAGTGAACAAACATCATGATCAGCCTCTTTATTGTTCTCCAAGAAAAACATTGCTCTAGACAGCTTATAAACCTATATACGTCCCGATTAGAAAAGTGTCCACGCGCCTACTGGCATCATTACTGCACATGCAGTTGTGTATGTATAAAATCAAAAATACTTAAATATATAAGTAACTGCACTATATAAGAACAGTTTATTGTATGTAACAACAACTTAATAATTTTGTATCTTGCAGTTACTATTCTGCGAAATATACATACATACATACATACGGTACATACATACATATATACATACTCTGTATTCCCTGTTATATGTAATGTATGTACTATGTACATAATATTGTTTGCATACATACCGGTGTAGAAGCCATTGTATTAAACAATGTCTTGTTTTACAGCTGCTAGTGCCATCAGCAAATATGATGCTCTGCGTAAAGAGTACTCACGGCAACGCGCCTTACATCCTCAGCCACCTAGTGGTTCAGAGGGTGGCGAATATGCAAAACTGGAGAACAAGGTGAGCTGGCACCATTGGGATGCAATGAAGTACTTGGATAAGCATATCTCAGTTCGCACCAAAACCACTACAAACTTTGGTCAGTCCCCTTTGCCACCATTGCCTGCATTGAACGAAAGGTAATTTTACTACAAAAATGAATTGTAAATATCGCTTGAAATATTTTCCTTTCAATATGCACATATTAATTTTTTTTTTTTTTTTTAGTGTTACAGCAGTTCCCTCGCCAGCAAGCAGTACTGCTATCTCCTCTGGCTCGCACGCTAGTTCGGCATCTTTAATTGATGCTTCAGTATTCTTAGACCAGAGCCTGTATTGTAACGAGGAAGAGACGCGATATACACAGAAGTCTTCGTTCACCGACACTCAAGCTAGTTCACATGAGACCAGCGTTGAAATGAGAGTCAGAGTTACCTCTCCAAACAAAACAAGCATTTCACTGGAAAGATTAAATCAGGTGAGCGAGCTAACAAAACTTTTGTATTTTTGAGGGTGCAAATGTATCTGGCATTTTTTTTATATGAAGGAAGGTTTACGTTAAGTTGCACATAACCATATCTGCCTGTCTTGTGTATGGCTAAATAAGTATTTTTAACACAAATACAGTAACAATAATATATCAAGTCTTCCGGATAGAAATGTTGTTGTAGAGTTTTTTTTTGTGATGCGACCTTGAATCTTACCTGTTCTTTTCATAGAACCCATAGTCGCATGGCAAAAAAGCTCTACTACGACATTTCTATTCGGAAGAACTGATATGTTACAACCTGCCAACTTAAATTTTCACCTTGCATACCAATATCGTCATACCAGTTTTGGCTTTGGTGTAAAGTGAAGGACAGAGAGAGAGAGAGAGAGAGAGAGAGAGAGAGAGAGAGAGAGAGAGAGAGAGAGAGAGAGAGAGATAGCCTTCCTTAATGTAAGTAGATAACTCATGTAATCCAGAGAGGATTCCCGCTGAAAAGTACTGGTCAGCTGGAGACGTGTATTGCGGGTCAAAATTAAATTGATCAAATGGGCAACAAAAATATAACTTCCAGGATAAAATAAATTGAAAGGCAACAGAAAATTGAATAACGATATTCTCTTTGGATTACCTATCTATAGAAATACCTTAGCCTTCCTATTAATCTACAGCATGAATAATGCTACATTAATGCAGGGTTAATTTTAACATACGTAACCATGTGAATCTTTTTTTGTCTCACTTTTTTACCAAGCTACAACTGGTATGATAATATTGTCATGTAATAATGTTAAAATTTAGTTATGTTGTGTTATTATATTACTGTACGTGTTACATATGTTACATTCAAACAAGCTTCCTGCAACTGGGGATAAAATTAAGGCATGTGTAGGTATAACACAGTAACTCATATTGTACTGTGAGTTTTTCCATACGTACTATAATAATCGTCAAACTACAGGAGATCATACTGCAGATTAGACTGATATGTTTGTTGTGCACATACCCTTCTCTGTCGTTCAAGTGCCCGTCTATCAGAAACACATAAGACATGGGAAGCAAATAACATTTCAATCTACAGTTATATAAAATAGAATGCTAATTTATAGCATGACAATGTTATTGCAATTGTTATAACTTGGTGCGTCGAGAGATTGAAAGAGAGAGGGCGAGGATATAAATAACAACAAAATATATAAAGATACACACACATGCACGCACACACACACTCACACCAATAACAATAACATTGCAATTTAAGCTAATTAAAAACCAGGATTTTAGGCATGAAGATATGTTATCATGCCAATTGCACCTTAATGAAAGACAAATAGCCACAACGTCTCTTAAACTAAGCCACACATTGTGAAATAATGTCGCGTGACATTAGAGACGCTGTGGCTATTTGTCTTTTATGAAGGTGCAATTGGTATGATAACATATCATCCCTGCTTAAAATCTGGATTTTTGATTTGTTTAAATTGCAATTTTATTGTTACTGGTGTGAGTGTTTGTGTGTGTGTGTGTGCGTGTGTGTGTGTGTGTATCTTTATATATTTTGTTGTACATAATATATCCTCTCTCTCTCTCTCTCTCTCTTTCAATCTCTCGACGTACCAAGTTATAACAATTGCCATAATATTGTCATGCAATAAATTAGCATTCTACTTTATATAACTGTAGATTGGAATGTTATTTGCCTCCCATGTCTCATGTGTTTCTGATAGACGAACATTTGAAAGACAGACAAGGGTGTGTGATGTGCATAACAAATATATCAGTCTAGTCTGCAGTATGAACTCCTGTAGTTTGACGATTATTATAGTATGACAAAACTGACAGTACAATATGAGTTACTGTGTTACACTGCAGGGATCGAAACCACCTATAATATTTGCGGTTCTTATGTACCGCGGTTCCAAGACATGCAGTTCTTAAGAACCGGTTCTTTAAGGGCGGTTCTCAAAGGGTGGTACTTTGGAACCGGTTCCCAAGTACTGCTTAAAAAAGGTGGTTCTCGGAACCCAACCCAGTTTTTGGAACTGCCAAGAACCGCTTTTAAGAACCGCTTCAGATAACCGGTTCTTCATTTCAAGAACCGCTTTCAAAAAACGGTTCTTAAAAAACGCTTAGTTAGGAACCGCGGTTTTTAAGAACCGCAAAAATCGGAGGCGGTTCCGGTCCCTATGGTTACACTTGCGCGTACCTTAAATTTACCCCCAGATCCAGGAAGTGATTTCAATGTAAAATATAACACAGTATTTAACTTGCAAAACAAAATTCTATATTTTAACCCTGCATACAGAGGAAGAAGTTGTTAGTATGTCAAGTGTAGTACAGTAATATAGTAAGGTTAATATTTAGGTACGTTAGGTTTTTATTTTTCAATTGTGTTACACATTTTTAGGCAAGTGTAAATAAGTTACTCAATTTTAACATTGAATGGCAATATTATAATAACAGTTGTAGCTTGGTAATTATATATAATTGCGAGGGACAGAACTTAAAACTTATTATAATATTGCCATTCAATGTTAAAATTTAGTTATTTATTACACTTAGTTACTTATTTACACTTGCCAAAAAATGTGTAAAAAAAAAAAAAAAAAAAAAAAAAAAAAAAAAAAAAACTAAAATCCTAACGTACCTAAATATTTCATACATACATATCATGACGCTATAATCCCTTGCGGGGTAAGCCAACAACACAGATGTTTTATCCTGACCCAGTGATAGACCTCCACAACTTCCTATCCTGACATACTTCACTTGCTTCCTCCAGTCTCATACCTTGTTTCATACATTTCCTTTTGCATTTCATACTGCGACATACTAACAACTTCTTCTGTATGCAGGGTTAAAATATAGAATTTTGTATTGCAAATTACTGTATAATAGTTGACCTTAAATACACTTGAAGCCCTGCAAGCGGGGTAAACTTTAAGTAAGTGTAACACAGTAACTCGTACACCTCTGTGTTTGAAATATTATTGCAACATTCACTTTCTATGAGACACAGAGGTGTGCACTTTACTATGGGGTTGTAAGTGTTTTTAAGGTCAACTATAATACAGTAATTTGCAAAATAAAATTCTATATTTTAACCCTGCATACAGAGGAAGAAGTTGTTAGTATGTCAAGTGTAGTACAGTAATATAGTAAGGTTAATATTTAGGTACGTTAGGTTTTTATATTTTTTTTTTTTCAATTGTGTTACACATTTTTTGGCAAGTGTAAATAAGTAACTAAGTGTAATAAATAACTAAATTTTAACATTGAATGGCAATATTATAATAAGTTTTAAGTTCTGTCCCTCGCAATTATATATAATTACCAAGCTACAACTGTTATTATAATATTGCCATTCAATGTTAAAATTGAGTAACTTATTTACACTTGCCTAAAAATGTGTAACACAATTGAAAAATAAAAACCTAACGTACCTAAATATTAACCTTACTATATTACTGTACTACACTTGACATACTAACAACTTCTTCCTCTGTATGCAGGGTTAAAATATAGAATTTTGTTTTGCAAATTACTGTATTATAGTTGACCTTAAAAACACTTACAACCCCATAGTAAAGTGCACACCTCTGTGTCTCATAGAAAGTGAATGTTGCAACAATATTTCAAACATAGAGGTGTACGAGTTACTGTGTTACACATTTACTTAAAGTTTACCCCGCTTGCAGGGCTTCAAGTGTATTTAAGGTCAACTATTATACAGTAATTTGCAATACAAAATTCTATATTATTTTAACGCTGCATACAGAAGAAGAAGATGATAGTATTACAATTGTAATACAGTAACTGGCATACAAAACATCTTATAAACCAATATTTTTTTTTGTGAAGTAATATTGTCATTTAGGGTTTAAAGTTAAGTTGTAGGTTTGTGAGTTTTTGTCAAGAAGCTGAACCGTCTCCGTTATTTGCAGTTCTTATTTTACTAGAAGTATAATGGAGACAGGATTCAAAGTTTACTAGTGTAAAACTAGGATGTTTTAGAGGGAAAAAAAAGAATAATAATTTTTTACGTCTCATTTGCAGGGTATACGTCAAGCAAGTCATGTCCTGTTTGATGACTGTAGTGGCGATGAGGTAGAGGATGAGACTGCGGGTTTCTGTGATCCTTCTATCCCTGCTGCAAGTAAGAAGACGAAATGGGCATTTTCAAATGTTCCAACCTGTGGTATCTCTACACCAAAACATAACACAACAAATACTCCACCTACCACAACTAAGAGGCAGCCCACCCCATTCAGAAATCGCCAGAGGCTCATAAGTGACGAATCGTCACAACTACAAAAATCCTTAGCAGAGGCTCTCACAGGTTCCACCAAAATAATGTCCACTTTTGCAGAGTCAACGAAAACTCAGCAACCAATTGCATGTGCGACAGGTATGTGGATTTCAGCACAAATAAAAAAACTTCCACAATTACTACGTGATAACTTTGAACAAGATATAATGAGCTTCACGTTAGAAAAGCTTAAGGAATATAAAAGTTTTTCAGAGGATTCTGGCATGGATTAGGTTTTGTTAAAAACAATTCAATGAGAAGTCAGCGATACAATATATAAAAATTGCAACGTGGCAGCGCTGACATCTTTATGATTTTTTTACTTCCTTCCCCCTTTTTTTTATTTTATTTTGAAGGATGCATTTATATTTTACAATTTATTAATGGTGAGGGGAGCAACTTAAAAAAAAATTAAAAAAAAATTAATTTTTTTATGACGTAAGAATGCAATACTGTCACTTTGTGTTCTTTATATTAAAAAAAAATGACAATCTAGCTGGTCAATATTGTAGATACCCATAGAAGAAGTTTTTTAAGACTTTGCAGTAATGTGATTATAGTGTGTGCTAAAACTTGATCATTTCTTGATGTGATATCTGAGTGCATGTGATATCTAAATGCATTGTTTTGTTGTTTTTTTTACAGAGCAGTGGCTTAGTATGCTTTCACACGCTTCTATGGTTAAGTTATTATATATATAGCATGAGTTGCTATTATGAAAAGAGACTTCTGATCCGGGGGTCTGTTCCATAAGTCCTGGCGAGAAACTTGGTATTGAGAAAGGTGGTGTAACCCCCTTGTTTATCATAGAAGACTCGTGAGCCACGCCCCCTTTCTCGATACCAAGTTTCTCGTGATGCCTTAAGCTCAACGCAGCCGTCAATCGGTCTTTTTGTGACAAGGACCATTACGATCTTGTTGCGAAAAAAAGGCCTATCTCTTTTTTTGTCAGTGGAAGCAAAAGGCGTATCTCGTATTTTGTCAGTGGAAGCAAAAGGCCTATCTCGAGCGCTATCGCCACAACGTTCGGGAACGAGATAGGCCTTTTGCTTCCACTGACAAAATACGAGATACGCCTTTTGCTTCCACTGACAAAAAACGAGATAGGCCTTTTGTTCGCAATAAGATCGATTAGAGTGCGCTAGAGTTAACGGAACAGACCCCCTTATCTTAATAGTCACAAAATAAAATCAGGGAATTCTATAGTACAAAAATCTACAGACTTTTTAATTTTATTTGAGAATGTAATTCTAAAGCTGCAATATATGAATATATTTTTATACCTTTTGTGTTATGATTAATGTAGTCTAATTGAAGATGATTTATAATGGCGTTTATAATATGTGATAACATTACTGGCTGCTACTTATTATTGTCAGGCGAGGCTCAGTAGCACTTGTGACGTTGAAACTTATATATGTGTTGTGTGTTATAAATGATAAAATAATAATGATAATTTCCATAAGCGGAACTGTACAAGTGACGTCACAAATGAATTTTAATAATAATTGACTTACGACTACAAGAGGTTTCATAATGGCAACTTTACAGTGCTAACTTCTTGTTAGCATTCTGTTAAAATATTAATGGGGGGGGGGGGGAAGGGAAAGAAGAGAGTGGATTTTAAACATTAAAGTGAGAAAATTTTCCTAAATTAGTGCAATTTAGAAGGCCACCTCTGGCCACTGGCCTTTTAAGGCGATAGGAATCTTAAGGGATTAGGGTACCAACCTTATATCTTAAAAACTAGAACGTGTTTTGAGTCTAAAGTTGGTGTCATTGCGTAGCTATGGGTCAAACGTAGCTGCGACAAAAATTCCAAGACGTTTGACCGTCCTGAAAAAAATTTTAAAAAATTGTTGGACTTAACATTGGTTCTTATGAGCTTAAAATTTCCAAAAGTCATGTAAAATTAATTTGCTCGGTGACCTTCCAAAATTTTTATATATTTAAAATTTCCTCAAACTGCAGTATCAATCTGCAAAATTTCAGATTTTTTTGACGACGAACTTTTAAGTAATGGCCGACGTAGGTACTATACTCCCTTTAGCAACTCTCGTTTTTTTTTCCTTGGGTGAGGGGGGGGGGGGGAGAAAGAGTTTAAGTCTAATACATATGATATTTTTAGAATATATTATTATTAAAGATAATTATTAGTTATGACATGAATTTGCCGGCTGTTTTATTTTATAGTTTTTACTTGATTTCATCAGTACTAATTTGATATTTTTTTACTAATGATTATAATATTTTTGATGGACTTTTTAGAAATATTTAATAAGTGTTCAATGCTGTTTTGAAAATAACAATGTTTTCCTAATTTTAATATTCTTCAGATGTTTCCATATATATATGGGCTTTTTAGCAAGCTTATAAGTAATAAATTTTTGTACCATATACATAAACATTTTAATGTTATACTTTTGATATGTAGCGTTGATAAATTTGTTATCACGGTGTGAGGGTTTCACAAATTATATAATAATAAAAAATAATAAAAAAAAAATAAAAAACCTTTTTTTATACCTAATGTCTTTTGTTATAGAACCAGCTCTAAATGTATTCATTATTATAATTTTTTTTAGTATTAACATTTCTACAATCTAAAAGAAAGAGATTGCTGTACTGTCTAAAAGCAAATGCAGGACTAGGACTATATTATGTTTGTGATTCATTCTTTTGGATGAATTGCGACTATAAAGTAAAAAAATGAAAGGATACATAGGGAATTTTTTTAAATGAAATGTATGCTTTATTAATACACCAACGTTTATTATTTTCAATTGCATTGTGTCACTTTCTCTCACATATTCATTAAATATAATTCCACAAAATAACATACATTTTTAATTTAACAATATAGGGTGTCTGCTTACATGTTACATTACGTACATTCAACACCATGTCGGAGAACTCGTACATGGGCTAGTAGAGGAAAATTTCTCGTTTTGCCAGGTTAAAACCATTAAGCAATATTTTTGAGAGCATTCAGGTTTTTAATAGCTCCAGTTTCAAGTATGTGAGAAAAATAATGATAACAAAGAATCATAAAATTACCCAAAGAAAGTGAAAAACAGGTAAGACATGAACCCTAATCAGTCTCTAATCAAACATACCCCTTGCTATATGTTCAAATTGCCAAGGTACTGCTCCTACTGTCGACACGTAATGTGCTAAATAATCTCTATACCTTTTTGAGTGACAATCAGCATTACGATTTGCTCGATTGACAACTCTTGTCCACAAATCACCATGAACCTCAGTTCTCCAAATACCTTCAGCTACAAGTTCACCTTCCTCGTAGACATCTCCATGCAACCCAGGAATGTTTTGATGGAATCTATCTTTAGTTTTCATTAAAAAATTATGTAAGCATATGCATGCTTGCACATAATTTACAACAGTATCAGGATGAGCATTAATATTGCTATAAAACAGCCTCCACCAAGCTGAAAATATACCAAAGGTATTTTCGATAATTCTCCTGGCTCTACTCAACCTATAATTAAAAACTTTACATTGAATAGCTTTCTCTGAACGCCCCACTAAATGAACTTTACTGTATGGAATCATGAGATTCTGCTTTAAAGCGAATGCTTCATCACCTACAAAATAATATGGGCATGGCACGTTATCAGCAGTTCTGGGTAATGGCGTTGGTTGCGGAACATCAAGAGTGTTGTTTAGAATCGCTTCACCAAAATTGGAATTTCTAAAAACGCCCCCATCATTATTGCTTCCGCAATGACCAATGTCTATAAGGGTAAAACAATAATTTGCGTCACATGCAGCCATCAGAACCACACTAAAATCATTTTTATAATTATAATAGAGAGATCCAGAGTTAGGGGGGGCTCTAATTTTTATGTGCTTGCCATCAATGGCACCGAGGCAATTTGGTAAGTTCCATCTTTCCCAGAACTCATTGGCTATACTTAAGTAGTCGTCATTAGTAGGTGGTTTGAGGTAAATTGGCTGCAAGGCTGCCCATAAAGCTGTGCAGGTCTCATTCACAAACCCTCTACACGTCGACACACCTATTCGGTAACCATATGAGTGCGTGGATAAAAGCCCTCCTGAAGCAAGGTACCTATAAAGCAAAGAAAAAAATTAGAGTTTTATTAATTTATTTCTTTGCAAAAAAAGGTTCAATGTTTACAGATAATACCAACCTTAAAGTTATAACAAGCCGCATAGCTGTCGGGCACGGCCTATGCCTGATATTGTCCCTTCGAGGCATATGCGGTTCTATCAGTTCTGTCAAATAGTCAAACTGGTCTATCGACATTCTGGTGTAGTTATAGAAACGATCTGGATGCATTCTTAGTTCCGCATAAAGGTTGTTGTAGTGACCTAAAAATATTAAAAAATAGTTTAAGATGATTATACTTTCTTGAATATGCTATTACATGCATGTAAATAAATGCTGCTTTGAAATAAAAACATACCAGCTACATTCCGGCGTTGATTAATTGGATGTATGTTGTGAAGCCGAAGTCGTCTTCTTCGACGCCAAATAGTGGTTAGCAAGACAGCAGCGGTGCATTGCACTAACACTGTGGTTAAAAGTAGATTTGTAACAAAGTTTGGATGCAGATTATCCATTTTCAATGATAAAAATAAACGATGAACATTAAAAAAAGGACACCAAAAAACTGCCAAACTTTTTGTTGCTTTATTTTGTTACATCATCTGGTATTGCTTTTTCGCGCGAAAACCTAGCAGTGACGTCATATTTGTCGCATATAGCAACCTGCGTGATTGGCCGAGACTTTTACCACTGTTTGCTCAGCTATCGCAGTCACATTTTAATGTAAATGCGATTGCGATAATTTGACCGCTGTCTCCACCTTAATATAGAAGTATAGAAAATTTTGAGAAATTACTCAATTCAAGTTATTCTTCAAGTGACCAGCAGAGGCGCATCAATACTCATATAAAAAAAATCAAATTATAAAATAAAATATATCAATTGACTTCCGCTGTATTGAATTAATTAAACATCAGATTGAAACAATTCTTACATCATTGGAAAGATTATAACAAAACAAAGGTGCCAAAATTAAAAAAAGCAAAAAATTAATTACGTAAAAACAGAACGGGGTAAAAATATTAAAAAGTTCTATGATGGGCACCTATAAATATGTTGAAATTTTGACACCTCTATGTTAATACTCAACTAGTGGAAGTAAGATTACATTGAGTTATATAGGTAGCGAGTATAGTAACTATAAAGGTAGTACTGTCAATTCAGCAAAAGCGGTTTTTTGCTTCACACTGTACGTCCTATCTAAACCCATGTTAATAGTGGTCACTTTGATAAATCATAGCGCAACTAATACAAATTGTCAGGACATAAAAATCATATCAAAACATGCCTAAACAAGTCAGCTATTGTTTTTAATTTTATGAATATCCTCCTCAGTTAATTAATATTATTAATTAATGATTTTCTGAGACATTGTCATCCGCCACTAAGATTGGCTGTCGAAGTGACTTCGGGCATCTCCGCAAAAGTGGTTTTCTCTCTACGCCAATCATAGGGCCTACAAAATGTGGTTTTCACCTCCCCTGCACCCCCTACATAAGAAGAATGCGGTGACCATACTACCTCTTTTAGTTACTATAGCCTATATGAGTGGCGTAGAGAGAAAACCGCTTTTGCGGAGATACCCGAAGTCACTTCGACAGCCAATCTTAGCGGCGGATTACAACGTCTCAGAAAATCATTAATTAATAATATTAATTAACTCAGGAGGATAATCATAGTTTCAAAAACAATAGCTGACTTATTTAGGCATGTTTTGATACGATTTTTATGTCCTGACAATTCGTATTAGTTGCGCTATGATTTATCAAAGTGACCACTTTTAACATGAGCTCGTTTTGTAAAGTCAGACTTCCGGCGCAACTTTTGTGTCGATATGTTCCTTTGTTATAACAGCTGATTATGACTTCGTTACCTGTTTACTACGTTTATACATATGGTCGATCATTGTTATTTCTTCGTTTAGAACTTTGAACTTGATAAGAATGAAAGAAACTCCACACAAAAAAGTTCCATGCTCTTCATGTGACTCAATTTTTGTCAATTTTGTTAGCTCAAAAAACAAGATCAACCAATGAATGTGTCAATGGGTCAGCCAATCACTGTTGTTGAGATTCAATTTACTTTACAAAACAAACTACTGTGTGAAGCAAAAAAAAAAAAAAAAAAAAAAAAAACGCTTTTGTTGAATCGACTGTACTACGTGGTATTATAATATAAAATTTTCAATTTATTATGCTATGATATGCATAATTTAATTTTAAATATTCTCATTTAATTGCTGTGATTATAATTGTTATTTTGATTTTGATAAATTAATAACATATTATTCTATAATCACTATATATTATAGTATTGTCTGATCACACCTTATCATTATAATAATTAATTGTGTTATCTTGAATTCTATAAAATATCAGAAAACAATTGCTTTTATGAGTTGAAAATTAATATTTTGTTTATATAATTGTAATATACTGTCTTTTAGCTATCTATCTATCTATCTATCTATCTATCTATCTATCTATCTATCTATCTATCTATCTATCTATCTATCTATCTATCTATCTATCTATCTATCTATCTATCTATCTATCTATCTGTCTATCTATCTATCTATCTATCTATCTATCTATCTATCTATCTATCTATCTATCTATCTATCTATCTATCTATCAATCTATATATCTATCTATCTATCTATCTATCTATCTATCTATCTATCTATCTATCTATCTATCTATCTATCTATCTATCTATCTATCTATCTATCTATCTATCTATCTATCTATCTGGTCCCTGGGGTGTACTGTGCTCCAACCCAGGAGCAGCGAGGTGTGCTCAAGACACAGACATAGTGCACCCGTACATTAAGATCTAAAATATTATAATTATTAGGCGTTTTATTGACTGTATTGACCTGTGTCGCGGGAGAACACGCCATTGAAGAGCAATGAAAACATAGGACACCTCCTGCGGGCAATTAAATAAGTCGACACCAAATAAACTTTCCTATCATTAAGGTTGGGCCAACCATTTGATCTTTTTTTTTTTTTTTTTTTTTTTTTTTTTTTTTTTTTTTTGCTTGCTTGCCATATTGTGTTATCATGCTATACACCAATCCCAGTCCCAGTCAAGACATTGTCTTATCGACAGATAAGGACTTTCCAATTAATGGAAAAGCACACACGGGCCGGCCACGGCCTAGCTACACAGCTCGGCATTTGCCATGACAGCCTAGAAAAACCGTGGAAACATCTAGGCAGGCTGGTCGGTGCAATCACATCAATCATGCACCTCCACGAATACTGTGCGTCGTCATGGAATGCATGTAAACATACATCGTGCAACGTGTTGTGCTCTCACACTTGACGTACGCACCCAGCAGTGGCTCGAACCTATACTCGGTGAGGAGTACACAGTTGCGAGTCAGCTGCCTTCATCACTCGGCCATACCAGCTCGGTTTCAATTTTCAATAATTTTCCATGGGAAAAGTTTTAGCAATATTGTCTTTCTTAAAATTCTTACTATTATCTACATTGGATTTAACAGAAATTATAAAAAAATCCCAAGGTCTCAATTTTCATTGGTACTCACAAAAAACTATATTCAAATATTTTTTAGACCATCTATTGACAAGTTTAAGAACTAGGTTTAACAAATTTTCCGATATATTTTTTTTCCGTGTTAGCCTTAATGTAGACTCACAAATCAAAAATAATTTTCTAGATTTTATATTGTTCTATATAATAGTTATGATTTGAGTCATTAAGGTTAGGAATTTTGCCCTTAATAAGGGAAAATAGTTTTACCAAGAGATGGCAGCACTGTCGCCGACACCCTCATTGGTCTGCCCAGCCTTAAAGGCGTAGAACACCTTGAACAAAAAAGTTGCGTAATATCCTAACAAACCTGAAAATCAACGTTGATTTGGCCGGAGTCATTCATTTCTAATTTATTTTTTATTTACAAAATGCCGCTGCCGGTCACTGACGTCACAACTCGCCCGGTTTACGTGCACGTGGACCAGGCGAGCTGTGACGTCAGTGACCGGCAGCGTCATTTTGTGAATGGAAAATAAATTAGAAATCAATGACTCCGGCGAATTCAACGTTGATTTTCAGGTTTGTTAGGATAGTAAAAAAAAATTTTGTTCAAGTAGTTCTACGCCTTTAATGGAAAAATATAAAAAGTTTAGCGTATAAAAAGTTTGTGGTATTTAATGATCATATTGACTTTTTGTGTGGGCAAAATTTTTCTTAGCAAAATATGGAGCAAAAAACGTGATTTCCATGATTTCAAAATAGAGAATAGACTCAAATCATTCCATATAAAGTTTAATTATTTCTTAATTAATTAATTAATTATTTATTATTAAAATGATTATATTTTATATGGTGCAGTTAATATGTAGGGGGTGGGAGGGCTGGTTTGGCATAAGGACTTAGTCCGGGTTCACGGACCGGGCCTTTACTTTTGCGGGCCTTTGGTTTTGGAAAGAAAATTAAAGATAGAAAGAAAAAAAAAAAAAAAAAAAGGAAGGAAGGAAGAAAAAAAGTATGAAGTTTATATGAAAAATTTGGCACATTTTTTTTTTTTTTTATTATTATTATTTTTTTTTTTTCAAAGAAAGATCGTTACCTGAAATTGTCACTTTTAATTTTAATATATTTTTTTAAACCTGTCGTATTTTTGTTTCTTCGCTTTTGAAAGCTTTTAAATTTTATAATAATTTTTTTAAAACGATTAAAGCCCCACGCACGCTTAATTCACTGGCTCACCTCAGCATGAAACCTCTTTTTTTTTAATATCATTTGTACATTATAAATATGTAGCTCAGAGTTCAACCGGTTCCAGCACCCGCCTGGGCAAAAATTGGGACAAAAAAAAAAAAGAAAAAAAAAAGTTATTGATCCCGGTTTTTGAGTTTTTAACTCAAGAACGAGCCAGCTCAAGTTCAGCCCATTTGTTTAGAACTTTAAATTTTTTTTTAATTTTTTTTTATTTATACTTTACGATCTTTGACTTTATAAGCAAACATGATTTTTTTTTCAAATAAAAAGTGGGCTTTTTTCGCTATAGGCTCAAAAGCTCATATTCAAATATCGGCTCAAACATCCAGTTTATACCAAGTGGTAGCTCATTTTTCGGAGTTTAACTTCATTTCAAGCTAAACATGGGCTTAAGGCGTGAAATCAGCTACTGCGGGATTTGACTAAAAAGT